>JAAIIK010000068.1:4716677-4728343 GCA_014706435.1 Silurus glanis | reverse complement strand
CACACACACACACACACACACACACACACACACACACACACACACACTCAATGTTGAATTTATTGTTTAGATATAGAATACAGGTGAAATATGAATATGATTGTTTCAAGCATTAATGAGTTATTGAAGTTTTTGAGTTTGAAAGTTTAGCTCGTACATCACGCTAGTCATGCTAAGGAAGGAGACCATGCGGTCTTGGAAAAAGCATGGTAATGCTAATAAGTAAATGTATGTGTTTCTCCCAATTAATATAATTATTTTTGGTCAAGTTACAGTCACAGTTTTGTGTTTAAAAAAAAAGGATGTATTGTTCAGGCAAATGTGCTATGAGTTATAGAAATCAACATAAGGAAAACTAATTGTTGTGATATGAATCTGTGTACATTTTCTGTGTTTATTTGAGTTTTTATTTTTCACTCACTAAAGACATATGAATGTATCTTGGTGCAGCTTGTTAAAATAATCACTTTTTAATGTCAAATTCGACTGAATTCTTATTCAATTCATTCAGATTTGTTGGATTGTTCAACTGTTGACTGTTAATAAATTTTCACGGACTGTGATAAAAAAAAAAACTTTGACAAAGACATTCCACAGATGCTACTAAAGCTACTAAATCTTGATGAACGATAAATTATGGATTATTAAGGTATGAATTGATCATTCAAACCTTCACTTAATGTTACATTAAAGGTGCTTTATACTTGTGACATGTACATTACAGCAGAATGAAATTCTTTCTTTGCATATTTAATTGATGTTAGAGCGCAGGTTCACCCATGACACAGCGCCCCTGGAGCATAGAGAATTGAGAGCCCAAGGGTGGCAGCTTGGCAATACTGGGGCATTAATCCCCAAATATTCTATTAATTGTAACCCACCGAGCTACCATTTCCACACAATTCTATACATTATATAAATGAGAATACCTTGAGAATCCTTGTCTGGCTCATCCAGTAACTCAGTCTCCTTACTGAAAGAGGTCGAATCTGAAACAGTACACAGGTGTGTCACAACTTATTAATGAATGTATGTTAAATGATCACATTTTCCCTTGATTCCTTCACATGGTACAGTAATGATCATTACATGAGTTTATTATGTTTTTCCAGCTGAATCATGAAAGAGTACACACTTACTGTTCAGTATAATGATCCTTGTTATCAATTCAAAATGCAGTTTTGGAAAATATAATGTCTTCTATGCTGCATATTTTAATCTACTCAGATTAAAAAATGAAACTGCTCAGGTTTCACATGGTGCTTAAAGTAAGAATCCTTTATTAAACGGATTCTTACTTTAAGCACCATGTGAAACCCGAGTAGTACGGCTACATAGAGGTTGTTACTTCTTGTCATTTCATCATACACTTAGAGAATGGTTTGAAGAAACACTTTGACTCTGTGATAATCTCTTACCTGGAGAGTCCTTTTCAGTGGATGATATGAGGGTCGAGTCAGTGTCTGAAATATAAAAAATGTAGAAATTCAATTTCCCATTCCATTTAATTGTTTTGTTTGATTTATTTAGCTGTTTATTCTTACCAGCAGAATCTGTTTGTGTATCTGTGTCATCTGTAGAAGTAATCAAGCAATCAATCAACCAAGCATTTAATCACTCAATCAACCTACCACTCAATCACTCAATCAATCTATCACTTAATCATCCACACGACTAATCAAACAAATAATCATTTAATCAATAACTCACACAATAACTCAGTCAATCAAACAATTAGTCAATCAATTACTCAATCAAACAAACAATAATTCACTCATTTAATCAATTAGTCAACCAATCACTAAATCAATTAATCAAACAATAAATCAATCAATCAATCCCTTAATCAGTCACTCAAAGAATCAATCAATCATTCATTCACTCATTCATTCTATCAAGCAAACAATCACCCAATAAAGTTTTGAAAAAAGATGTGATCTGTCTCTCTCTCTCTCTCTGTTACCTAGTTTCTTTTCTGCTGATGCTCGTTCGGCCGTGTCCTCTGTGGTTGGAGAAAATAAAATGAATTCTATCAAATAATTCCTCCTTCCTGTTTAGTTTTTTATTTTCAGTGTGACAGAATGTTAAAACTTTGCACTCACCTGAAGGATCTTTATTACTCTCATCAGCTGAGTCTATTAATCAGAACAACCCAACACATAATCAATAACTATTTTGAAACTAATATTTTTATGTTATATAAACAGAGTACTGGACTTACCTGGTTTGTCCAAGTCTTTCTTGTCAACTGCAGATTCAGAGGAATCTAAAGCGAAAATAAAGTTTTATTTATCACACATATTTTTACGCGTAATTCCACTGTATAAAATAGTTTTGTGTTGAAATAAGTGCTGAAATATATACTGTATAAAATGGTACTAATTCTGAAGGAGTGGACTCCTGTGCAGTAAACTGATGCTTAATGCTGTGAGCTTGGAAACAGAGTTTTTCCAAATTCTATTTTCTTTCTTACCCACTGAATCTGCACCTCTGGTGGTTTCATCCTGGTCTGAAAAAAAAAATCATGGTATTTTATAAAGCAGCTTTCACTGAGTATAATTGTAGTTTGTGCTAGACAGCATGTTTTAGACACAAAACCATGAAAAGGTTGAACGTTACAACATCTTCCAAAATTTGAAAAAACAGTAGGTCAGTGGTTAAGACTCTGGGTTGCTGAGGGGTTGAGGGGTTCTAGCCCCAAGTAACGCCAAGCTACCACTCTTGGGCCCCTGATCAAGGCTCCAAACCCTTTGTCCTCCAGTAGTGATGTATCATGGCTGACCCCAGGTTCCCAAAATTGCTGGGATATGCAAAGAATAAATTTCACTGGGCTGTAATGTACTTATGACAAATGTATCTATCTCTCTATGTGTTTTTAGTGTCCAGGGATGAGTGATTCCACCACGTGGTGTGTTTTTTTAAGCAGCAGAACCCAACTGGTGTAAATCAGGACAGTATAGTAAAAACTTGCACTGCAATGCAACAGCTTGCTGAACTGGTGTATGTTAAAGTATACGATTATAAGGTTTGTTGGGCTTTATGGCTTCATATAATCTTTTTTATGTTTTCATTTACTGTTATTGCCACAAACCAATTGAAGCGATGCAGAATAGCAGGTAATAAGAAAATGGATAGACATCAACTGCTCAGTGTCAGAGCCTAACATGACTCTAAATTCTATTTAAACAGTTATTGATCCTTTGTTAGATTAACATTTCCAGCATTTAGCAGACATCCTTACCCTGAGCAGTTGATAGTTAAGGACTTTAGCCTGGCAGCTTAGTGGGGATGGGATTTGAACTCACAACCTTCTGATCAGACATTTTAACCACTGAGCTACCCCTTCCTCCCCTGAGTATAGGTTATATAATGTATAATGAATAAGTTATATAATGAATGCAAACAATGTGTTTATCTGTTTTTGTTTTGAGTTATTATACAGATATATATTAAACTTAATAATTGTTCAAATCTAGTCTAAAAATAAATGCACTCGTTCACTTTTTTGTATGTTAACAATGAAACGATGGTGTTACTGATACTGTCTTAATATGGTTATTTTCTTAATTATTTTAACCCAATTTTCTCTCCCTGTGCTTCTGAGATCTTACCTGGCTTTTCAGTTGTATCCACTGTGTCACTGGCTGTGCCTGAAAATAAAACAAAAATAACAGCTACAGCCATTGGGTTGTTTTGTTTTGCTGTTTTCTTTCTTCCTGCTGTGCTGTCTGTATCCTTTCTTCAAATTGGGAACTTTGTCCTAAGTTACTTATTCATTTATTATGTTGTTTTTTTTTTTTTTTTTTAACTTTCACTCTAGTTATATGCGATCAACCATACCTTCTGTTTTCTCTGCTGAGTCTTTTCCATCTGTAGTTCCTGCAAAATAAAAAAAAAAAGCTGAATCAAAATGATTAGAAATATCAACAATTCAATTCCACTGGGAATGTGAAATATCAGATTAATCAGAAATATCATCAAGTCAATCCCATTTTGTATGTAAAATATCAGATTAATCAGAAATATCATCAATTCAATTTTATTTTTGAATATGAAATGTGAGATTTCATTAGCATAAACTCCAACTACATCCCATTTTCTATTTAAAATATAAGATTAATCGGAAAGATCACCAATTTTAATCCAATTTTGTATGTGAATTTTTAGATATCAGAATTATCAATTAAATTTGATTTTGTATGTAAAATATCGTATAAAACAGAAATATCGTCAATTTAGTCTGATTTTATATGCGATATATCAGATTAGTACGAATTATCACCAATTCAATGCCATTTTGAATGTGATATATAAGATTAATCAGAATTATCACCAATTCAATCCAAATTTGAATGCAAAATATCAGATTAATCAGAAATATTATGCAATCCTAAACATGAAATATCTGATTTCTTTTGTGGCCCAACACTGGTACAGTATTACTTTGATGCCATTCAGGCACCGGTGCTGAAAACTCAACTGTAAATCTCGAGTGCTTTTATTTTACTTGGACATGAGTCACAAACCTGAGTCTCCATTTTCAGGCCTAATCGTTGGCTGAACTGCATCGTTGACACATAAGAAAGAGAAACAATGGTTTAATTGTTAATGCTTTAAGGTGTGACTGAATACTTTATGTTAATTACATTGAGGATCTTTAGCGTGTTTTGACATTATGTTTGAATGTAAATTAGCATTGTTTTTCCTTTGAGCTTGTAATGAATTTTAACACTTACCAATCAGAAAGTCTAGCAGTGCCTGTGCTTTCTCTAAAAAGAGAAATCATGTAATGGTGTATGATTAATTGCATTTTACATGGAATTGCATACGTTCAGGATAAAGTCACGATTTATTGAACTTTGTAGCAAGAGCGCTGACATTAATCGCGTTTCTTTTATATAAATTGGTTTATTGTATATACATATTAACTGCAGTATTAATAAAACTGAAAAACAGAATATAAAATGTCCATCCTTACCATCATTGTCTGTGCCATCTAGAGGAGAAAAAACACAGGGAAATAAATATACGTGAAGGATCTTAGTTTCATTATCTATAAGGAACAGGCTCCTATAGACAACTAGTTTACTCAGAAGGCTTAAGCGAACAAAACGTCTTTGTGTGCTCTGGATGAACATGAGGGCTCTGATTACATTCTCTTTGGGGGAAGAAGTAAGTCCCCCCTGAAAGAGAGGAATTGTTGCACCTTTCAAATGCTACAGCACTACATTGTGAGTGGCTTCACTGAAACGATAGTCATGTAATAATGCACCGATGAAGGATGAGCCCGCATCATTAAACCACTTCATTACTTCATTAGCCCAGACTTGGGATAGGTGTTCTCAGATAAATTCATGCTAATTAATGCATTTCCTTACCATTTATTGGTGCAGAAAGAGTGACAGCCATGAAAACGAGGTTCAGGAGAACAACCAATGTCCTAAAAAGAGGGGGGAAAAACGTATGCTGCGATAAATTTTCAATGAAATGAAATGCTGAGGTAAAAAAATGTCAGAAACTGTTCTGTTGATATCTTGCCTAGCATTTATTATTGTAAATTCTGTGAACTGTTTTTTCTTTTTTTTTTACTATTTATTTTGACCCATTTGTCTCATTTTTTTACTTCATATTTATCCCATAAATTAATCAAATTGCATGATTTTTAGTTAAAATTGGTTACAATTTTAAACAATTTCCAAGAGTATCTCTGCTGCTTTATATAGTGTGGTTAAAAAGAGTGGCCTCAGTCCCATTTCAACAGTATAACAGCTACTAATTTATTATTAACAATTTAAAAAAATCCTATAAGTTTAACAGACAATAAGCAATAAATAACTTGAAAAAAATTAGTATGACTCCATGTTCAAACTAAAATTGGATTACCTTTAGGAACTAAAAAGACAATTCAGCATGCTTCATTTAGTCAGTTCAAAAGCAATATTGATTGCAAGTACAGTACTTACCGTGCCTGCATTGTGCCCGAATGGTAGAGCAGTGTGAAAGAGAAGGAGTGTGAGACAGTCTCGACAGTTCTCTGTGCTCTCCCGTAAATCTGAATTGTGGATGGAAAATGCCGTGGAGCTTTTATACCCCTAGCCCACCCTGAGCTCAAGGGGGCAGAGCCTGTGAGACAGAGGTGTCACACGGGAACGACTTGGGCTGAATTCATTAAAACAGGGTTAAGAGCCAGTGCTGTACTCCTGTTGTTTGTGTTACCAAACAAATCTTTTAACTGGACTTTTCTGGTAGGTTTCTGTTATTGTCATACCCATATCCAGCCCCCATATCCAATTATCCCACTGCAAGTATACATCACTGCTTGGATCTCTGATTACTGTTTATGACATCACATTTACATTTATAGGATTTTCCAGACACCCTTATCCAGAGCGATTTACAATTATCTCATTGATACAACTTGAGGGTTAAGAGCCTTGATTAAGGGCCCCACTGTGGCAGCATGGTGGTGCTGGAATTTGAACTCATGACCATGTGATCAGAAGTCCAACACTTTAACAACTGAGCTCCCACCTCCCCTATGACATGTTGTTGTTGTTTTTGTAAATGTTGTTTTTTCTTAGTTCCTGTAATCTTAATGTTCTAAGAAACTGCACAAAGAACTTCGGGCAGCAAGTGTTCCTGCTGTTCGGTGTGAGATTAAGTGCTGGCCTTTTTGGCGGGGTATCAGAATTTCCCAAGCTGGGCTGGGGTCCATCAAGCCATCCTGAAATCTGAATCTGTAAACTGATCTGCTTTTGTGACTTTTGTGATCATCTGAAAAGGGGGACAGTTCTAGAATCTGTCTTCTGTAACTTCAGGCATTGGGTGTAATTGGTTTCTAATCTGTACCAGAGTGGGAATTTCAGCATCAGAATCACTTTATTAAGCAGCAATGAAATGAAATAGAATGAACAGTTAATAGATTCATGGTATTCTTAGTCTTTATTCTAAAGAACCATTATTAGAATGAATTTATTGATGGACAAGTCTACAGGCAATACAATAAACAGTACATAAATGGTCAGTCTGGTGAAGTGAATCTGGTGAAGAGGTGTGAAGATGCCATTCTTACAAACAATTTGCATTTCAGTTACATAACAGCCACATTCTCTCAGTGGGTTATGTAAAATATATGCATACATGCATATTCATATGCTTTTATGCCACTTCAATGTCAAAAATGTTAAAGTTGACAACATAATGATAAAACTCACAACAGATTTAAAAACCATGCATAGTTATGAGTGGTGTAAAAGTCTGATGTGAGTTTCCACTGTAAGAACTTTCAAAGTATCTTGACCTAGTGGATGTTTATCGCAACGTGATGAGTTTTAATCTTATATACTTTTCAATTCAGTTGAATTAACTTTTATTTGTAGAGCACTTTTAACACTGGACATTGACTCAAAGTGGTTATAAAGCTGTATAAAACTGATAAAGGAGGTGGTTTGACTTTGGATTGGAAGGTTACAGGTTCAAATCCCACCACCACCAAGCTTCCACTGCTTGGCCCTTGAGTAAGGCCCTTAACTCTCCCCTGCTAATAATAAGTCACTCTGGATATGGGCATCTCCCAAATACTGTAAATGTATAATTTAGTGCCTATAAGTTTGTTCCTTATAATTCTGAGTGGTGACTGTGGTAAGGAAAAACTCCCTGAGATGGCAAGATGAAGAAACCTTGAAAGGAACCAGACTCAAAAGGGAACCCATCACCCAATGTCCATTCATTATAGTTTCATCATTGTTGAGGTGTTTAGTGATAGGTGCTTAAATGCAAAACTGTTCATGCAACTTGTGCTCCTGAGCCAATGTTGATATCAGTTCCAGTCCAAATTTATCCTCAAAGTTGTTGATTTGCTCAATAACTTCATGGATCTTTAGGCTATTCACATGGAACCATCCCCAGCTACACAGAATAGTCTCCAATTGAGAGAAGTCCATCCAGAGGTAGAGCGAAGAGAAAAAAGACAGTAACACTGATCACTGGTACCTGGGGAGCATTTAGTGTTACAGGTTAAAGTTATCCTCACTTATTTTTGATGACTTCTTTCCTTTGTTATGTTGTTTTGATCATTTTAAGATTGGATTTAGCTTACAAATAGTGATTAGATAAGTAACATCAATAGGGCAAGATCACATGCTGTGTTTCATCACTATTACATTTATCTTAAGGTCTGATACAAGGTTTGTTATGTTGAAAAAGTAGTTGAAAGTCATGTAGGTTTGAGGGCAAGATGACAAGATTTTCACTGATGACACACAAAGTGTATCTGCGTTTAGAACCAAATTTCTTTTGTGGCAATTTGCATCCTACTTAGACAAAAGGAATTACAATTACTGAATATGGTTCCTGAATTCTAAATGTAAAAAATGATTGTAGAGCATTCAGGGAGAAATGTAGAGTTTTTATTTGTTTGTTCATTTGAGTTTTAAAATCTTGTTGCTCGGAGGAGAAGACATTTTGTGTTTTTTGTGTCTTGTCCCTTTGTGATTCTGTCCAAGATATATTTAAAACACAAGGTGAAAATGCTTGAAGGATCAATATGGAAATTTCTGGATTTTGGAGGTTGTCAGTGCAGAGATGTTGCTTACACATTCATGTTCAAGATTCAAGATTTTGTCACAAATATAGTTATATACAGAATACTTGCAGTGAAATATAAACCTGATCGGCTGCTCAGAAAATTGTGCATAGATAAAAGGGACAAAACATTTTAAATAAGAGGAAATATCAAGTCAAGTCAAGTCAATAAGCTTTTATCGTCATTTCAACCATATATAGCTGACGCAGTACACAGTGAATTAAGACAATGTTTTTCCAGAACCTTGGTGCTACATCACAAAACATAGTGCTACAAAAAAAAAAACACAGACCTAAAGACTAAAGAAAAGACTAAAAAGGAATTAGAGAGAAATTTATAAAAAAAAATCTATCTGATCATAATAAATTGGTAGGTAAAAATAATGCACATATATTTAGATGTGGAAAAGGGAAGTGCAAATCAAAATAGTCAAAATAACTGAGAAAATGTGTATGCTTGTGTGTATGCTAATATATAAAATCTATACTAATATAATTGATAAAAATTTGAAGGTTAATGAAGGTGTGTTAAAATGAAAAACTTTTGTTTGAATCTGCTTAAGTACAGGGCTAGTAATTTGCCTCATGCTAAGACCAATACAGTGTTCCCAGGATGGTGGAAGGAATTCTAGCGGCTTTGGTTAATCTCTTTTTTGCTACACGAGTAATCAAAGTAGAAAAATATTTCGGTCTGTTTAAACAACTAATAACATGACGCACGAACGCAGCAGGTGAAAGTGGAAAACTGGCAGTGATCCAGTTTGTTCATGCCCTTAAAGCATAAAGTCAGAGCCGATAGCCAATCTCTCTCACAGTCTCACAACACATATGAGAAATATGAGAAGCTAAATGAGAGTCTTACAACCTTTACCATGTTAGCAACTTTTGTTGCTTTTGTTGTGTTCGGGAATTACCAGGGGATTATATCTGAAATCTGGGAGCTGTAATACTGTAGGTGTGTAAAGTGTCACAACGATAAGGCCATAAATTTGTTTACTTATAGTGGGAAGTAGCACAGATAAAGGTTTTCTGTTTTAAATACCAGCCCCAAAAAAAAAAGACCCTTGGCCCTTCTCAATTAATTCCAGAACTCCTCAAGATCTTCTGACCAGTGATCCAAGACAAATACAAGATTAACATATCTGGGCAAACCTGCATCTTAAAAGAAGAAAGTAAATCTATTTAGACATTTTTAAATAGATTCATTTGTGCTTTTTTCATACCATCATAAACAAAAGGCCACGTTGCTCCAGAATACACATTTAGGGAAGGAATACAGGATCAGCCTACACAGCAAGGCTCCATAGCTCAGTGGTTAGAGCACTGGTCTTGTAAACCAGGGGTCGTGAGTTCAATCCTCACTGGGGCCTTTAGACATGTTTTGGAAGATCATGGGTTTCTGCCCCTCCACTGCCCTCCTTCTTATTCACACACATGTACACCGTCTTACTCCTACTGACTTTCATTCCTCTTCTCTCCAGCATGTACCTCCACCTCTTCAGGCTTTTCTCCACCTGCTCCGTACTCTCACCACAAATCATCCACAAACATCATAGTCCACGGAGACTCCTGTCTGACCTCGTCCTTCAACCTGTCCATCACCACTGCAAACAGGAAAGGGCTCAGAGCCGATCCTTGATGCAGACCAACCTCCACCTTGAACCAGTCTGTCAGTTCTACTGCACACTGCCCTCATACATGTCCTGCACCACCCTCACATACTTCTCTGTCACACCAGACTTCCTCATACAATACCTATATTGTAATATTGTGGTTAACAAAAATAATTTGTGTGGATTAATTCTCTCTACCACCAGATAATCCAATTAATTGTTTTGACATTGATCCCACCATGGTTAAAATCAGTGGTGGACGAAGTACACAAACCATGTATTTGAGTTAAAGTAAAGACATACTAGGTAAAAGTGCTCCCTTTAAACTTTCACTTAAGTAAAAGTACAAAAATTTACTTATTAAGTATCCAAATTACTATGATTTATTAGGGCTATAATGTTTCTATTATCATTTTTGTTACAAGACTCTTTGCTTAATCAACTCAGTTAATGTGAAAAGATTTTAATGTTACTCTTAGCACACATCTATTAACAGAATGATGTTAATTAGTCAAACACTGATTGATATTTTTTTTTACAATTCTCATCAGCACAAATCCTATTTTTTAACTACCTAAAAAAGATTATGCAAATAAGGACACAGGTGTTGTGGCGAGTTCGAGTCAAAAGTTTAATCATTTATTCTTCTCCAAATATTTTGCTTGCTGTTGAACTGACACTGAACTGTATGTTGGTGCTAAGTAGATACAACCAAGCGGCAATCAAAACAAGTTCAAAACTGAGCACAAGCTTTACCCTGATTGGTATTAAAACTAGTTAAGTTTTAATAAATAAAAAGGAATGACTGATTTTGCAAAATGTAGTGGAGTAAAAAGTAAGATATTTAAATTTTAAATGTGATGAAGTTAAAGTAAAAGTAAAACCTTCAACACAACACATACTCATCTACTATGTGAGGTAAGCTCTACACCCATTTAAAGACCCTGAACTAGACAATAGTCCTGGCAGAATGCTTAAAGGAGGTGCAGATGAGCTGCTAATAGTTCTTATTAACATATTCAACATCTTCAGACATTGCCTTTTGTTCTATTGTTCTGGTAAAATGGCAAGTTCCACTAAATATGACAACCTAAATAACATGCAAACGAAATTACCTAAACGCAACACTTCTAATACATTTTACATTTACACTTTCTTACATTCTATTTTATTCATTTTGATTTCTATTATACTACTGCCCCCACCCACTCACTGTCTGGAACACTTTTTTTCTTTAAATTTACATATACGTCATTGGCAGATGCTTTTATCCAGAACAACTTACATTAATCTTACTTGAACAGTTCAGCAATCAAGGGTTAAGGGCCTTACTCAAGGACCCAGCAGTGGCAGCTTGGTGGTGGTGGATTTGAACCCATGGCCTATCTGAAGTCCTCTCCACTGAGCTACTTGATAGCTACAGTAGATAGATAGATAGATAGATAGATAGATAGATAGATAGATAGATAG
>JAAIIK010000068.1:4643310-4704090 GCA_014706435.1 Silurus glanis | reverse complement strand
GATAGATAGATAGATAGATAGATAGATAGATAGATAGATAGATAGATAGATAGATAGATAGATAGATAGATAGATAGATAGATAGATAGATAGATACTGTTAAATAGATACTGATATATACTGTATACTGTTATGTAATGAATGCTGGACAGATGCGAATGCAGATTAGATTTAATAAACTCTTAGGCCAAAGTACAGAAATGGCAAGAAGGCACAGAATTAGTAAACGGGCAAAATAATCACAGGAACAACAAAAAGTATAACTTAGGACCAGCTATAAAGTGGTACTAAAAAGAAACTAATTAGCTATTAGGTTCATTTGCAACAGGTCAGTAACATGACTGGGTATAAAAAGAGTATCTTTGACAAGCCGTGTCTCAGAAGTAAAGATAGGCAGAGGTTCACCAATTTGCAAAAATTTGTGTCTACAAACTATAAAAGAAATTCATAATAATGTTCTTCTACATAAAATTGCAAAGACTTTGAACAGTAAATCGTTTTATCAAAAGAATCAAGGAATCTGTAGGAATCTATGTGAACAAAGGATAAACTTTCTTTCGGCTTCTCCCATTAGGGGTCGCCACAGCGAGTCACCTGTATTCATGATCCGCATGTTTGATTTGGCACATGTTTTTACGCTGGATGCCCTTCCTAACGCAACCCTCCCTATTTATCCGGGCTTGGGACCGGCACTAAGAGTGCACTGGCTTGTGCGACCCTAATGACTGGGGTTGGTTCCCTGACCGGGAATTGAACCCGGGCCGCAGCGGTGAGAGCAAAGGATAATGGTGAAAAACTATTTTAATGCACGTGATCTTCGGGCCCTCGGATGTCTGCATATTAAAAATAGACATGATTCTGTAATAGAAATAAATGCATGGGCTTAGAAACACATTTAGAAATTATTGTCTATGAACAGACGAATTGAAAGTAAAAATTATTTTAGGGAACCATGGACACCATGTCCTCTGGAATAAAGAGGAGAGGGACTATTCTATATAGTGCCTATTGAATGAGCAGCATTCACATCTGGAAAGGCACCATCAATGCTGCAAGGTATACACAGGTTTTAGAACAACATAAGCTTCCATCCAGACGAGGTCTATTTCAGGGAGGACCTTGCATGTTTTAGCATACAGGATCTATTACAACACCATTGCATACTAGTAGAAGTATAGTGCTGAACTAACCCCTGTAAACCACACAAGGGCCTGCCATTTTGAAGATGCTCTGACCCTTGGCACATTCTTTCTGTGAGGGCATTTTCAAATCATATTAAATTATTTTTTTTTCTCAGGTGGACTTTGATCAAAGAAATGTGATGCATCCGAGCTACAGATCAAGTGCCATATGTGAGTATAACCCTAATGGTTATTGTGATCTTTCGGGTTTTTTTGCTCAGGGTTTTGCTTTGTCATTAGGAGGTATGGCATGTAGATTGGATATAGATTAATAGACCAATCAGAAACCAGTGATTCAATTTAATGCACTGTAATATAATTCTATAAACTACTGGTAAATGTACAATGGAAGCTGTATCTCCAACAAATAAGATTTTGCATGTGTAAGCTTAGTGGAAAAAAATATGTGAGGATTCCATACACGCACAAAAAGTGGCACTTTCTACACATGCATGCTTCTTAAGACAAATACACTAACGTCCATACCAGGATAGCCGTTTTAGTTATTCAATCTGTTGGGTCGTTTTGCCTTTTATCAGGCCGAATGAATGCCAGAAGTGAATGGGTTGACTCCAGACAAGACAGGAAGTCTACCCATCTGGGTTTTATGTTTCCTGGATTTGTTTGAGCGCCTCTGGCAAAATAGAACAGGCCCCTCTCAAGCTGAACAGAGGTTAGAGTTGTGATAATGGGAGAAAGTGGTCTTCTGTATTAGAGTTACACCTCACACATCCCTTATTCTGGTATTTAGAACTGGTCCGGTCTGCTCTCAAAGGGGCTCTCTGTCTGTACACTAAAAGGATTTCTCTCTTTAAGTGTAAAGGGATAATTAACCCCAGTAAGTGCACATTATGGCTGCTTAGCTGTCTTTTAATAGAATACATTTGTGAGGGAAGTCTTAGAAAGTCGGTAAGGTCAAATTTACATGTGTATTCAAAGAAGCCCTCGGACATTTGGGAATTTCAATCTGGTGATTTTTTTTTTTTTTTTTTTGTGGAAGGAAATGATTGGATACCTGAATTACACCACACACACACACACACACACACACACACACACACACCTGTACAGTTAAGTACACTAAGGTACTCTGCATCAGATCTGTGGAACCCTTTGTCCTTTCTAGACTAACAATTCGTCATATTGGCAAACCAACTTGGTAAACGGAGTATCATAATTTAGACGCAAGCTCCACTATCTTCCATCATCATGGAAAATTGCCCTTTATAACTAGCACATTCCAGACGGGATTTATTAAAAGGCTGATAGTGCTGAATAGCTTTTTAATATAGACAGAGTATCACATGTGGCCTATTGCTTGCACTGTGGAGGAAAAAAACAGACAATTACTACTATCCTGAAGGGAATACAGAAACATTTGTCTGGTGTAAAACATAACATACTAGACACACAAATCAAACATAATGGATGGATGGATGGATGGATGGATGGATGGATGGACGGATGGATGGATGGATAGATAGATAGATAGATAGATAGATAGATAGATAGATAGATAGATAGAATCTTGTTGCCTGCCCTATTCCTTCCTTCTTGAGCCATTAAGCTCTACACACTGGTGCCAAAACCCGGAATTGAAAGGAATTTGCCAACACATAGTCACTCGTCCAGGTAGCAGCCTAGCAGTAGACTCAACATCAGGCCCTCCTCTAGCTATAGGAAGCAGCAGGAGCAGCACCTTCAGGTTCTGCTCCAAGACCAGGCAGAGTACCAGAAAGTATTCCATACCGTTGTGGAGAAAAAGGGTACTCCAGCAACAACCCTGGCTTCCCCGCCTGCAAGATGGTTCTGCTTGATAATGCTGAGGCATTTCTGGAACTGTTTGAATGTGCGGCCAAAGCTTGGGGCTGCCTGAACTTGAAACTGGCACTTGAGCTGCCGCTGCTGTCTGCAGATGCTCAGCCTGCACAGGGATGGGCAGTATTTATGATACATGTATTTCAAACACGTATATCAAATATAAAATAGGATTTCATCATTTGTATTTGTATTTTCTTATGAATGACTTGTTTGTCATTTATTCAGTGTTACTGATGCAAAGTAGCCGTTCGTTACCAAACACAAGTAACTAAATTAGGATACAATTATAAATCATTCACAAACTGTTAAACATTAAACTGTTGATTACTTAAAAACTAACCTTCATCTGGGAAATCACTGAAATGTATGTGAATATTTGATCTGTTAACATTTGTTCTAGGTGACAACTATTTATTTTATAAAAAGTCTTCTTCTTCTTTCGGTTTCTCCCATTAGGGGTCGCCAAAGCGGATTATCCGTCTCCATACCCCCCCTGTCCGCTACATCTGCCTCTTTCAAACCAACTACCTGCATGTCTTTCCTCACCACATCCATTAACCTCCTCTTTTCCTTCTTCCTGGCAGCTTCATCCTCAGCATTCTTCTACCGATATACCCCATGTCCCTCCTCTGCACATGTCCAAACCATCTCAATCGTGCCTCCCTTCCCTTGTCTCCAAAACATCCTCCAAGCGCGGTCCCTCTAATAAACAAATTTTTAATCCTGTCCATCATCGTCACTACTTGACGTCACTGTTGACCCCAGTTACCGGAACTCCTCCACCTTCTCCACCTCTTCTTTTTCCTTGGCTCAAGCCACATCCCTCTTCACCTGCTGCCGCATCTCCTTGTAATCCTGCCTACTTTTCTTATCACTCTGTCGATCCCAATTCTGTTTCTCCAACCTCTTTCTCCTTATGCTCTCCTGCCCTTCCTCATTCCACCACCATGTCTCTTTGTCTTCCTTTCTATTTTCAGATGTCACACCAAGTACCTTTCTAGCTGTTTCCCTCATCACTTCTGCAGTAGTTGCCCAATCATCCAGCATCTCTTCACCACCACCGAGCCCCTGTCTGACCTTTTTTCCTGAATCTCACACTACAGTCTTCCATCTTCAGTTTCCACCATCTTATTCTTCTTTCTTATTTTCCTCACTCTCCTCCTCTTCTTCTTCACCTCTAAAGCCATCCTACAGACCCCCGTTTAATGCTGTCTAGCTACACTGTCCCCTGCCAACACCTAACAGTCTCTAATCTCCTTCATATTGCATCTCCTACATAGAACATAATCCACCTGTGTGCACCTTCCTCCACCCTTATACGTCACCCTATGATCCTCCTTCTTCTTAAAATAAGTATCACCACTGCCATGTCCATCCTTTTATCAAAATCTACCACCATCTGCCCTTCCACATTCCTCTCCCTAAGACCATACCTACTCATCACCTCTGTTCTCTTCAACTACATGCCCATTAAAGTCTGCCCCAATCACTAATCATTCCTTCCTAGGTACACCATCTACCACTTCATCTAATTCACTCCAGAATCTTTTCTTCTCCTCCATCTCACAGTCGACTTGTGGAGCACAGGCACTGATGACATTTATCATCATCCCTTCAACTTCCAGCTTCACGTTCATCACCCTATCAGAAACTCTCTTGACCTCCACTACACTCTTACTGTACTCTTCCTTCAGAATCACCCCTACACCATTTCTCTTTCAATCCACACCATGATAGAACAGTTTAAACCTCCACCTCCAATGTTCCTGCTCTTACTCCCTTTCCACTTGGTCTCCTGAACACACAACATATCTACCTTTCTCCTCTCCATTATATCAGCTACCTCTCACCCTTTACCAGTCATAGTACCAACATTTAAAGTACCAACCTGAACCTCCACTCCAACCTTTGCACTTATTTAATCCCAAAAAAGGTTTTTATGTTGTATTGATTATTGTTTTTCTAAAATAACAAGAAAACTCGTTAGTGAAAGTAAGTTTGCACATTGCACTTTCAGTCCAAAATAAAGCAGTTAATGTTTGGTTATAATGTTTTTGCTCAAATAAAAAAAAAAAAAATCAAGTGTTTTATTCGTTAAAAAAAACATATTGTCTGATAGCCAGGTTTCTGTAAAAACAAGCGCTCAGCAGTCTCTGATTTCACATTCTGATGTTATCTTAGGGCTGAGTTCATCCAGTTTGTTTTTGAGGGGTCGATTGTTTGATAGCAGTAAGCTAAGGCAGATGATTTGCTTGAGCCTTTAGATTAGCATGTAGCCCAACTTTCTTGCCTCAACATTGCTTGGTATATCACTCTTTCCCGCCTCTGCACTCATAACTGGATTCTAGTGTTGATCTTGTTGATGTGGGCACAGGAGTCTGCTTTCCAATTTCCAATAATAATTCTCTGTCATATGTAATCAGTCCGGATACTCTGTGTGCCTTTAAGCTATTAAGAATAGGAACACAAACAAAAAGTAAATGAAAAATACACAGACGGCTGCCACATTAGATGCCATCTTGGACTCACCTAGTGGAAAACCTTCCCAGAAGTTGAGAAGGATAAGAGTCGAACACATATCTTACAGTCATCAAACTGTAATATACAATCTTTTCAGCTGTTATGAATAAATTTAACTCATTCAGTAAGAAAAACTAAAATTAAAACATTGCTTAATAGCTGAAAGATGACCTCCCGAACCCCGCATATATGCCGTTTATGCCGGTCCCAAGCCTGGATAAATGGGGAGGGTTGTGTTAGGAAGGGCATCCAGCATAAAACATGTGACAAATCAAATATGCGGATCACGAATCAGAAATTCATACCGGATCGGTCGAGGCCTGGGCTACCAACGACCACCACAGGTATCGTTAGCCAACAGGGTACCGGTGGAAATTGGGCTACTGTTGGCCGAAGAAGGAGAAGGAGAGGAGGAAGACGTCTACAGAGACAGCAAGGGAAAGGAGAAGTGTAGGAGAGTGGAGGTTCGGGTTGGTACATTAAATGTTGGTACTATGACTGGTAAAGGAAGTGAGGTGATATGATGGAGAGGAGAAAGGTAGATATGTTGTGTGTTCAGGAGACCAAGTGGAAAGGAAATAAGAAGAGTAACATTGGAGGTGGAGGTTTAAACTGTTCTATCATGGTATGGATGGAAAGAGAAATGGTGTAGGGGATTCTGAAGGAAGAGTACAGTAAGAGTGTAGTGGAGGTGAAGAGAGTTTCTGATATGCTCCTTCTTATGCTCAACAAGTGGGTTGGAGTGAGTTAGATGAAGTGGTAGATGGTGTACCTAGGAATTTAAGATTGGTAATTGGGGCAGACTTTAATGGGCATGTAGGTGAAGGGAACAGAGGTGGTGAGGAGGTGATGTAGGAGGTGATGTTCTTAAGAAGAGGAATGTGGAAGGGCAGATGGTGGTAGATTTTGCTAAAAGGATGGAAATGGCAGTGGTGATACTTATTTTAATAAGAAGGAGGATCATAGGGAGACGTATCAGAGTGGAGGAAGGTGCACACAGATGGACTATGTTCTATGTAGGAGATGCAACCTGAAGGAGATTGGAGACTGTAAGGTGTTGGCAGGGGACAGTGTAGCTAGACAGCATCGGATGGTGGTCTGTAGGATGGTTTTGGAGGTGAAGAAGAAGAAGAAGAGAAGGAAAGTGAGGACTGAAGGAAGAAAAAGATAGTGGAAACTGAAGAAGGAAGACTGTAGTGAGAGATTCAGGGAAGAGGTCAGACAGGGGCTCAGTGGTGGTGAAGACGTGCTGGATGATTGGGCAACTACTGCAGAAGTGATGAGGGAGACAGTGAGAAAGGTACTTGGTGTGACATCTGGAAATAAAAAGGAAGACAAAGAGACATGGCGGTGGAATGAGGATGTGCAGGAGAGCATAAGGAGAAAGAGGTTGAAGAAACCGAATTGGGATCGACAGAGAGATGAGAAAAGTAGGCAGGAGTACAAGGAGATGTGAAGGGGATGTGGTGTAAGCCAAGGAAAAGGCATATGAGGAGCTGTATGAGAAGTTGAACACTAAGGAAGGAGAAAAGGATTTATATCGATTGGCCAGGCGGCAGAGGGATCGAGCTGGGAAGGATGTACTGCAAGTTAGAGCAATAAAGGATGGAGATGAAAATGTGTTGACTAGTGAGGAGAGTGTGTTGAGAAGATGGAGGGAGTATTTTTAGCAGCCAATGAATGAGTAAAATGAGAGAGAGAGAGAAGGTTGGATGATGTGGAGATGGTGAAGTAGGAAGTGGATAGGATTAGTAAGGAGGAAGTGAAAGCAGCGATTAAGAGGATGAAGAGTGGAAAGTGGGTTGGACCAGATGACATACCGGTAGAAGCGTGGAGATGTTTAGGAGAGATGCAGTGGAGTTTTTAACCAGATTATTTAACAAGATTCTGGAAGGTGAGAAGATGCCTGAGGAATGGAGAAGGAGTGTGCTGGTAGCGATCTTTAAAAAAAAAGGGAGATGTGCAGACCTGCAGTATATTCAGTCTTGATACTAATGAAGCATGTTGTAGTCCAAGCTTCTTAGCTAGGTAATAATCTATCTATCTATCTATCTATCTGTCTATCTGTCTGTCTGTCTGTCTGTCTGTATATATATATATATACACAACTGCCCAGGTGTGTACAACTGTATAACTGTAATAGACAACTGCACAGGTGTGTTCAACTTAAATAAAGCGCAGCACAGGTGTGTAGAACTGTAATATACAACTGCACTACAACTCAGACAACTGCGAAAGTGTGTACAACTGTAATACACAACTGCACAGGTGTGTTCACTCTATCTAATAACTCTAAAACATTTGCCAAAACATGACTGAAGCCCACTTGTCTTCCCAAATGCTTCATGATCTGTGATAGCGCCCCAACAGGCCCGGATGAATTTCTCCTCCTGTGTTTTTTCCAGCGCATCCCATTCGCCTTTCTAAAAGACCCGCCATATTGTCAGACTCACAGAGGCTGGAGGTAATGTATGGTGTTCGTTTGAAACATTTATTCAGTGTTAGACCAGGAGTTTTATCTAATTGCATTGAGTTTGTGAATCGGCTTCTCGGATTTGCCCCATTTTGATAAACCATTTCGGTGTAGCTAGCAAGCGTGCGAACCATGAGAACGGCGCACAGAGCCCCCCCTGAGCCCAGCACTCAGCGCTAGCATTCGGGCTACAAGCACCGCTTATACCGCGGAGTGTAGCGGCTTAGCCGAGGCTCCGTCCTGGTTCTTACTTACTGTTCAACCAAACGGTGTAGATGATAACCTCAAGTTTATCTGAAAAAAAAACCTGGACGAGCTGCTTTTCTATCACTTGGGATTTTTCCGTCCTAATTCTTAACCTGGACGAACCAGGATCATGGTGATCTTCATCCAGCTGAAGTTCTCCTCACCATTTCTCAACTAGCTCCATCAAGCAGAAGGAGTCCAGCTAGTTCATCTTACCCTGTTTAGATACCAACCTAAACCTGGTGTCTGAGTCAAAGACCTGGCAGAAATCTGACTTATTACTTATTAGATTAATATCAATCTACAGGTGATTTCAGCTCTCAGAAGACTTTCAGACACATGAGTGTTGAAGCTCTTTCTCCTACAAACACAAGGGCTTGGTGGAACTGTGATCATCTGCATCTTCTCAGAACTGTCTTGTAAAAACTCTTTGCAAATTAATGCAGATGATTCCAAAAAAAAATATTTCTAGGTAATATTAGTGAAAAAAAGAAATAAAATTCCCTGGTTATAGATTAATTACCCCTAAAACTGGTAGTAATTTATAATTAATATTATTTAAATTATTATATTAAAAAAATATATTTTTAAATATAAAAATATTTTATAATTAATTTATCCCTCATTTAACTTAGTTCGCAGGACATCAGTCTGATATTTAAATTGTATATATTATATATTATTAAATTATTATATATATTAATAATATATTATATAATATATTACTAGATATCCATAGATCATCTATAAATAAACATTTACAGAATATCTACTATACATCTGTATATAAAAATGTTGCCAAAATATTGATGCTTTATGCAAATGTATGTTTATTATTCGTGAAACCAAACTCAGCATGGAGCATGAAGACTAAATATTCTTGTACATGTTTTAAAGTAATTATGGTCATCAGGACAGCAAACGGAACTTTGTTTCCACACGGACGGTTTTAATTGGCGGATGTGCGCATCATGGCGGGTTTTGGTGCTTGATTTGAGACTTGGTGAATCAGTAAAACGAATGTTTAGTGATTCAACATAATTTTCCGGTGAAGTTTTTTTTATTTATTTTTGTTATATCTGAGTAAAGAAAGGATGTAGATTTGAAGATGGTCAAACTGTAAGATTGCTGCATTATGATGCTGCATTAATCACATGTTAATAAAATTCCTGTTAATTTTGACAGTTATCATATATACAGTGCAACCTCGATCCTCGCGGGGGTTACGTTCTAGTTTTTCAAACATTTTGATGTAAATTTATTAGTACAAACTCTGTTTTGAAATGTTACTCCGCACTTTCGAGCCACTCGCGGCTTCTCTACTATCAGATCTTTCGCGAGTTACTCTTAGTCCGGTTCCAAATGAAAAGTCGCCAACTATCGAGGTCGTGAGTATCGAGGTTCTAATGTATATACATATAAATTAGACCAATTATTAGGCAGCTGCATCTGATGGACCAAACCGTCTGCGCTACGTTCTGCACGTGCATGAGAGAACATAACTCTATCCTACCAGCAGGGGGCAGTAGTCTGTATTTGGCATCCGAACAGGGAAATCCGGAAAAACTAGAACTGTGAATATCTACAGCATGAAGGGGTTTCCACCTGCCGCCATCATTACTAACGGATTCGCAATCAGGTCTGCTAAGTTGCAACGACGACGACAAGCGTGTTCCGCGGGATGTTTTTTTTTCCCCGTGTGCTCATTCGCTAAGCTAATTAGCCGCTGCTGATCTGACATACAGAGTCAGCCGAGAAACAGCTGACGCCGTCCGACCAGAGCCAACGGTGCAGAAAAAAAACTAAAGCCAACAGGCACACACATCCTCCAATTCTGTTTTGTTAGTGAGCCTTCAACCAGCTGTAGTTCAAAAACCTGGTAACCAGTTCACTGAAGTTTGTGTTCAATAATTGTCATTTTAGCAATTTTCTGTATCATTAATTAGGAATTAGATTTAATGGGGGAAAAAATTAAATCGTCCAAACATATTGCCTGAAAAAAATTCGCCATCGTATATCAGCCATCTAAATATTGGCATCGGCCAGAGAAACGTCTGTCTGTCTGTTTATTCATACTTTATAATAGTTCACCATCTTCTCTAAAATGGTGCAGTAAAGAATAAAACCTACTGTAAGTGGCAGTTCAGTGGATTGTATATCTTGTGTGAGTGGTCCAGGTTAGCGATGGTGTAGGAAATGTTCTCCTGGCACATTTTTGGGGCTGTTAATTGTAATAAATCATGTCCTGAATGCCACACGCACTATTTGAATATCGTTGCTGACCATGTGCATCTTAATATGCCTCCAGTTAACCATTTTCCAGTGCGTTAATGCCGGAGGTCACAAAGCAACAGTTTCCTGAGCGTGATAATGAGTGTCCATGCCGTGAGGAAAGGAGGCTGTCTTGAGCAATGATAAAGTATATTCTAAGCGTATGGGGCGCATTAAATTATTCGTGCAAATGAGCTGTTTTTCCCCCTTTTTTTGAATAATAGAACAATTTTATTATTTCTTTCCCTGAACATGATAAGCGAAGGCACAGATCACCAATTATACATTTAAATTAGGGAACTTTTTTTCATTGTGTAGAACTGTACAGATTGCAGGAAAGGCTGGAAAACCGCTGTGATCTTCAGTCTAAAACTATTGGGTCACCTGACCTTTCCTGCCATATGTAGTTATTTTCCAAACCGTTACCACAAAACTGGAGGCGCTCAAATGTACAGGACGTTTTTAGATGCGCTATAATATATATTAATGTAATGTATAATAATATACAGTTTTGCTTTCACTTGAACTTGGAAACACAAAACTGTTCCAGCATGGCAATGCCCCTGTGCACAAAGTGAGCTTCTTGGAGATCTGGTTTACATGCTTTGGAGAGGAAGATCTTGCCGAAGAGCTCTGATCTCATCCCTACTGAAAACCTTTGAGATGAATTGGAACGCTGACTGCACCCCAGGTCTCCTCGCCTACTTCAGCACCTGCCTGTCATAATTCCCTTGTGGCTGATGAACACAAATATCCATAAACACACTCCAAAATCTAGTGGAACATTTTCCCAGAAGAGTGGAGGGAATTATAAGAGCAAATTGGGACTAAATGTTGAATGCAATGCTCAAAAATCACATACCAAACTTATGACCAGGTGACCCAATACTTTTGGGAATATAGTATCGTTTTTTTTTTTTGTTTTTTTTTCTTCCACTTGGCGCATGATTTGTGACTTGCACATTGTTGGCCACAGCATGTGATATCAAGTTTAGCTGCGATACTGAGTAAGACTGTTCATCCTTCAAGGTAACTGGAAGTCAAGACCCAGGAATTTCTGGAATGATTTCTTTCTGACAATGGACCATCTGTCTTTTGTATCCGTAGCGTTTCTCCTGGTCTGGGGATGCTGCATGTTTGAATACTTCATGACATATTTACGGTGACTCATCAGGACAAGATAATATTGGTTCTTTTTATGGCTCCATGTTGCTATTAATCAGCATATTGGTTACAGTATTAGGGCAATGAACATATGGATCAATTCCAGATGTTTTACCAGATTCATTGGTCAAATGCACTTTTAAATAATAATTTATACGGTTGGCATACTGTATCTATAGGACTGACTGTAATGTACTTTGAACACCACACAGAGTAAATACTTTATAGGTTTTTGAGCCATTCTGGTTAGCAAGCAGGTTCAACCAACTAACTTACAAACAAATCTAACACTATAAAGTGTGTAATGGTAATAATAAAAAAGTGAAATTTGTGACTGGTTTTGTGAAAATATCAGTCATGTGGAGACATATCTAAAACATAACAAGCACCTCTGATGTTTAATTGTGCAACTAAGCAAAGTAAATAAACGTCACTGGACATTAGATAGTGGATTTTCTATGATAGCCGGGTTGGATCGTACTTGCCGATAACCCATTAATCAACTGAAGAAAAAAAAAAAGACGCTCCGTGTAAAATAGTTCTGAACTTTATTCCAAAAAAAAACAAACCAGTGCTGAATCCTGAATGTGCTAATTGAAATAAGTATGCATTTGTAGTATTCATAAATGTTAAGGAAAATAAGAGACATGCATTCAAACTGAAGCAAAAAAAGTCGTCTATTTTCGGCTTCTCCCATTAGGGGTCGTCACAGCGGATCATCTGTCTCTATACCCCTCTGTCCTGTACAGCTGCCTCTTTCAACCCTACTAGCTACATGACTTCCCTCACCACATCCATAAACCTCCACCTTTTCCTCCTTCCTGGTGGCTCCATCCTCAGCATTCTCCTACCGATATACCCCATGTCACTCCTCTGCACATGTCCAAACCATCTCAATCTCGCCTCCCTCACCTCGTCTCCAAAACGTCCTACATGCGCTTTCCCTCTAATAAACTCATTTCTAATCCTGTCCATCGTCGTATCTCCGGTTGAAAACCTCAACATCTTCAGCTCTGCTACCTCCAGCTCCACCTCCTGTCTTTTACTCAATGCCACTGTCTCTAAACCATACAACATCGCAGGTCTCACCACAGTCCTATAAACTTTCCCTTTCACTCGCACAGATACTCTTCTATCACAAATCACTCCTGCTATCACTCTTCTGCACCCACTCCACCCTGCCTGCACTCTTTTCTTCACTTCTCTAACACACTCTCCATTACTTTTCACTGTTGACCCCAGGTACCTGAACTCCTCCACCTTCTCCACCTCTTCTCCCTGCAACCGCACCACTCCACTGCCCTCCCTCTCATTTACTCACATGTACTGTCTTACTCCTACTGACTTTCATTCCTCTTCTCTCCAGCGCGTACCTCCACCTCTCCAGGCTCTTCTCCACCTGCTCCCACAAATCACAATATTATCCATAAACATCATAGTCCACGGAGACTCCTGTCTGACCTGGTCCGTCAACCTGTCCATCACCACTCCAAACAGGAAAGGGCTCAGAGATGATCCTTGATGCAGTCCAACCTTCACCTTTAACCAGTCTGTCGTTCATACTGCACTCGTCTGCACATCTCTCTTATTCTTAAAGATCGGTACCAGCACACTCCTCCTCCATTCCTCAGGCATCCTCTGACCTTTCAGAATCTTGTTAAACAATCTGGTTAAAAACTCCACTGCCATCTCTCCTAAACATCTCCATGCTTCTACCGGTATGTCATCTGGTCCAACTGACTTTCCACTCTTCATCCTCTTAATCGCTGCTCTCACTTCCTCCTTACTAATCCTATCCACATCCTGCTTCACCATCTCCACACCATCCAACCTTCTCTCTCTCTCTCTCTCTCTCTCTCTCTCTCTCTCTCTCTCTCTCTCTCTCTCTCTCCGTTTTCCTCGTTCATCGGCTGCTCAAAATACTCCCTCCATCTTCTCAACACACTCTCCTCACCAGTCAATACATTTCCATCTCCATCCTTTATTGCTCGAACTTGTAGCACATCCTTTCCAGCTCTTTTTCTCTGCCTGGCCAATTGCTACAAATCCTTTTCTTCTTCCTTAGTGTTCAACTTCTTATACAGCTCCTCATATGCCTTTTCCTTGGCTTTCGCCACATCCCTCTTTACCTGCTGCCGCATCTCCTTGTACTCCTATCTACTTTTCTCATCACGCTGTCGATTTAAATTCTGTTTCTCCAAACTCTTTCTCCTTATGCTCTCCTGCACTTCTTCATTCCACCACCACATCTCTTTGTTTTCCTTTCTATTTCCAGATGTCACACCAAGTACCTTTTCTAGCTGTCTTTCTCATCACTTCTGCAGTAGTTGCCCAATCATCCACCCTTCACTACCACTGAACCCCTGTCTGACCTCTTCCCTGAATCTCTCACTACAGTCTTCCTTCTTCAGTTTCCACCATCTTATTCTTCTTTTAGTCCTCACTCTCCTCCTCCCCTGCCAACACCTTACAGTCTGCAATCTCCTTCAGGTTGCATGTTCTACATAGAACATAGTCCACCTGTGTGCACCTTCCTCCACTCTTATACATCACCCTATGATCCCCTTCTTCTCTATCCCACAACCCCCTTGTGGAGCATAGACACTGATGACATTTATCATCATCCCTTCAACCACCTTCATGTTTATCACCCTATCAGAAACTCTCTTCACCTCCACTACACTCTTACTGTACTCTTCCTTCAGAATCACCCCTACAACATTTCTCTTTCCAACCACAACCTGAAAGAATAGTTTAAACCCACCTCCAATGTTCCTGGTCTTACTCCCTTTCCACTTGGTCTCCTGAACACACAACATATCTACATTTCTCCTCTCCATCATATCAGCTATCTCTCTCCCTTTACCAGTCATAGTACCAACATTTAAAGTACCAACCCGAATGGCACATTGATTTGGCACGTTTTACGCTGGATGCCCTTCCTAACGCAACCCTCCCCATTTATCCGGGCTTGGGACCGGCACTAAGAGTGCACTGGCTTGTGCAACCCTAATGGCAGAGTTAAACTGAAACAAAAAATTAACAAACCACCCCCCCCCCCCCCCCCCCCCCCCCCCCAAAAATAAAAAAAAATAAAAATAAAGAGGCCTGTATATTTTCATGTGTGTCGGTTTGAGTTATCCGTTCCAAAGGTGAACTTAACCTCACATTACAATGAGAAGTTGCCTTTTCTGCCATGAAGAATTAAGTCTGCATTGCTGTAATTGTTCTGAGATTTCTCATTATGGCTGGATTTCAATATTTTAATCCAATGTAACAGTCGGGATACGATGATGGATTTATAAAGTCAGTTTTTTTCAGTTCTGCTTGTCATCATGCTTATGTACATACTGTACCATGACTGGTTTATGGTGTTAATTGGATAAATTTTAACTTAATCCAGTCTTGCCTTTCTCATAGGACTGAGAGAACCATTTACACATTTTGAGAATGTCTAACCCAGTGACCAGCCGATCCCGGGTTTACCCAGACATCAACACACAGAGACCTCGGGAGTACTGGGACTACGAGTCGCATGTTGTGGAGTGGGGGTGAGCCTGCTGGTGCTTGTTGCTGGTGATAAGGATGTAGTACACTGGGATGGAAACGTTGCTTGGGTGTTCGTTCCATCATGCTATTGATTTTGCTTTAAAAAACAAACAAACTACACAATATTGTGTAACGCTTCTGAACAATTTTTTTTCCCTTCATAATCTATGTTAGATTAGTAAATCTAGAGGTGAGTCCTGAATGTTTTCCAATTACGGAGGAATCTTTTGTGCTCCGATATTAACTGATACTGTGACTGATTTGAATAGGAAAATATTATATTAATAAAAATCGTTTAATTATTTCATTTTCATTTGACCTCACATATTTAGCTGCATTTTATAACGCAGCTTCTTGCTTTTGTCTTTGAAAGGAACCAAGACGACTACCAGCTTGTTCGCAAATTGGGGCGTGGCAAATACAGTGAAGTTTTCGAAGCCGTGAACATCACAAACAACGAGAAAGTCGTTGTTAAAATACTCAAAGTGAGTACATTCCATTGTCTTTATTAGTCGAGGCTCCTGTGTAATTATGTATCAGGGTTCCTACGTGTTTTTGGAGAAGTATTGAATTTGATTTGAGCGATTTGAACACTGAATATTGAAAAATATGTTTCCATACTATTGCACTGTTCTGGCTTTTTACAACAAAGGCTACATCAACCCGGATACATTTGAAAACGACTTTTGCGTAAAAAAAAAACGCGCCACGTCAACTCTTTTCACTTACGTCGAGCTTTTCGCTCATTTACGCCTGCCGTTTATTTACTTTTTCAGCTCTATAAAAATGCATCACCGAGTCCGTACTGCGACGCGAAAGTGCCGTTTAAGTTTATCCACTTCGGAGAACATTTTCCCAAAAAAAAAAAAAAAGCTACGTTTTCCTTGACTGAAAACGGCACCTCCGTGTGGACAGAAGGCCAAAACGGAGAGAAAAACGTATTAGTGTGGACGTGGACGAAAAGTGTTTTGTCATTTATAAATTATTAAAATTGCATTCTTTTTATAGAGAATTGCAGTTTTATTAAAATGCCCATTGAACGTGGTTTGGCGTTCGTTTGTATGAGCTACAGTAGCTGCTACCTCCCGCCGATTATGTGGAGATTGTAAAGTAAAGCATGTTTGAATTTAAAATCATTATTCCAGACGTTAAATTCGGCGTTAAAAAACCTTTAGAAACGTCTGCATATTTGAGTCTAGTAAAAGTATGGGATTTTGAAGTGAAAATGTATGATGTGTTTATAATTGATTATTGAATAAACCTCAGTATTTTTGTATTTTTATTTTTACGGATGGATGAATTTATGGAGGATTCACGGGCATCCCATTTACATTGGTGCACTGCTTTTCCATGCTTTTTGAGACCTACTTTTGGAGTTCATTTCAATTTACTGGCACAACGATATACCTGAAGAGACTAGACATCTTACATTACATGCCATCCCAACTCTCATTTTCCAGGTCACTGATGAGCATCTTTGCCAAATAAGCTTGTTTGTATTGTGGACTGTAACTAAAAAAAAAAAAGATTTGTAACTCGATCCTTTCGGCAAAAACCCAAATTAAGAGAGGGAGACTTTTTCCTTAAGAGAGCATTCTTCTTTCAACTCAACATGGCTCCAGATTTATTCGATAACATTTGGTGAGATGAGAGCTTTCCTTTATGCTATGCGATAAATGCTTGTGGAGATTAGCCACGGCTCCCTTAATTCTTCGCTTTTTACTGGAGACAGGATGGGGGCGAGTGCAACACAATCAGTGCCTGGACTGGGAAATGTTTTTGGATTCAGCTTTTGTCTGTTCTTTATTTTTCTCTTTTTTTTCTTTTTTTTTTTTTTTCTTCAGCCAGTAAAGAAGAAGAAAATAAAACGAGAAATAAAGATATTGGAGAATCTCCGAGGCGGCCCGAACATCATCACGCTTTTAGACATCGTTAAGGATCCAGTGGTTCGTATCAATAATTATTAATATGATGCACTTACAGTGTTTAATTTGCTGTGAACTAATGAATCTTGTTCAGGGGTGATTTAGCAACTGATTTATTCGTACAGGTTTTCCCAGAGTTGCGATGATTCGATTTCTCATTCTTACGTTGATAACGATACGACAAAATTGTCAAAATATTTAAGGTTTTGTGTGGCAGGCCAACGTAGGCCGCGAGGATAAATGCGAGGTGAGGTGTTTCCCGCGCTGTTTTTTTTTTTTTTTTGTTTCAAAGCCCAATTTTAGCTCTTTTTCTCTCTGCTTTTTAATCTGTGTCGCCGTACAATGAAACGGAGCACACTGATTAGTCTCATCAGCTCCTCCGGCTCCACCCCCCACTCGTACCGGAGCTCGTCCACGCGGAGACGAGATTTGAGTTCCTGTAGCTGAAATTACTGAAGAAGTTGATGCTCGACGGGTCAGAACTGTTTTGGCAG
Organism: Silurus glanis; assembly: GCA_014706435.1. Taxonomy (NCBI): domain Eukaryota; kingdom Metazoa; phylum Chordata; class Actinopteri; order Siluriformes; family Siluridae; genus Silurus; species Silurus glanis. Next base: position 4,686,446 of record JAAIIK010000068.1, on the reverse strand, counting down.
CAAAAAGGGGACCAACACAATAATAGGCAGATGTTATGCCTGATCGGTGTATATAATGTACAGTTTATTTTTGACATTACTGTAAATTGTTCCGTTTTGCTAAATGCTGTACTGTAATGAGTTAAATTATTAACAAATTACAGTATACTAATTCCATACTGATCATTCTTTAAGAATGTGTTGTGGTCTGATATATTGGAACACTCCCCCATTAATTTGGGAACTACCCAAATTTATAATTTTATAAATAGCTATTAAAATGTACTGAATGCTTTTTTGAAAAATGTTAAATAGACCCTTTCTTTTTTTTTTCCTCCCCAAGTCTCGAACACCCGCTCTGGTTTTTGAACATGTTAACAACACAGACTTTAAGGTGAAATTCTTGTTTCCTTATTTTAAAACTTCGTCATTAATGGCATGATTTGAAAGTAAGTAAGGTGAGCCCAGGTTATTATTTTTTTTATTATTCCTTATATTTTACAGCAATTGTATCAGACGCTTTCAGACTACGACATCCGATTCTACATGTATGAGATCTTACGGGTAAGTTCCTGTTAGGGGTCACCACAGCAGGTCTCTTTCAAACCCACCCCCTGCATGTCTTCCTTCACCACATCCCTATACCTCCTCCTTGGTCTTCCTCTTTTCCTCCTGTCTTGTGGCTAAATCCTCAGCATTCTTCTACTGATATACCCCATGTCCCTTTTCTGCACATGTCCAAACCTCTCAATCGTCTCCAAAATGTCTGCACGGTCCCTCGAATTAACTCATTTCTAGCCTGTTGGCTAATAATTACTGTTGCGATCGTTGATAATCCAGGCCTCGACCGATCCTGTATGGTATTCAGGTTTGTGATCTGCTTATGTTTTCTGCCGGATGGCTTTTCTAACGCAACTCTACACATTTATCCAGACTTGGTAGCGGCACTAAGCTGGCAATGTCTTGTGCAATCCTAATTGCTGGCCTATTAAAATGTTATTTAGCCAATGTGAAGATACTTATTAACATGTATTGTGAGCTGTTTTCCATGTCATGGATAGAAATAATGCTCAGGTGTTGATAGCATTTCTCTTGCGCCTAGAGATGGGTGGGAATGAAAGAAAAGTCGACCGTTGGTGGATTCTACCGATACCGATAGCTGTGTTGGAGCGTACTTGCCAATAGCTGATTAATCAACCGATAGTTTTTCAAATGGATACTGGATAAAAAAAACAAACAAAAAAAAAAAAACACTCCATGTAAAATAGTGAAAAAAATGATTACAAAAAAGTTCTGACCACGAAAATGTGCAAAATGAATTAAGAAATATAATTAATAAGTTATAAATAAAAAATATATATCTCTCTCGCCGTGCAGCGTGCAGTCCCGCGTGTAAAACATATTGTCAGTGATTTGCCTCTAGAGGCCGCTCTCATAAGCGGCACGGGAGCTGGAAAAACCATCGGTATCGGTGATAGATCCAGCAATCAACTATCGGTGCCAGTTAATCAGCAAAACCAATGAATTGGTCGACCTCCTATAATAAAATCCCTCAAAAAAGTGTAGAAAATTTCTTGACCTTCTTATCAATAACTTGGACTCGGTTGTGTGAGAGATGCCGAGTTTGATTTTCTGTCAGGTTCCGAAGTGAGACTCAGCTGAGCCTGAAATTATAGGAATATGAGAGCCATTTGGTTTGTTTATTCAATGAAATTGTACCTTATCTATCGAATATCTTTTTAGGCCTTGGACTACTGCCACAGTATGGGAATCATGCACAGAGACGTCAAGCCCCACAATGTTATGATTGATCACGAGCACAGAAAGGTATTTTCACCTCTCATTTGTTCCATTAGTGTGGTTCTTGTCACACCCTGGACTGGTCCTTCAGAGCATGGTTGTTCATCGCTCATTGTCATAATAACTGCAAGGTATGCGAAAGGCTAAGGCCCTCATGAGGTCTTTGATATGACATGGTATAATATCACTGATTTCCCAACACTTCATGCGATGTTTCTCTAAAACCCAGACCATGTGGTTATGTTGTTCGGTTTCTCAGCTCCGTCTAATAGATTGGGGCCTGGCTGAGTTTTACCACCCAAGTCAGGAGTACAATGTCAGAGTGGCTTCCCGATACTTTAAAGGACCCGAACTGCTCATTGACTACCAGGTTAGTGTTCTGACTGTCAAATTCCTAAAGAGTTGCATTTTACGAAAGGTGAAATTGGCCTTTTGTTGCAAAAATGGAAGTTGTAAACTGTGATATTTACGAGGTGGTATCCAGAAGTTTCACGACTAGTTTTGTAACACGCCAACGGATGGCAGCACAAGGCTGCACGCGCAGGCACAGGGAGCACCGACCTTCATAAGTCAGTGTGCCAAAAGACATCGTCCTGTGTACAGCTACGCAACTGGTGCTATTCTGACATCATGATCTCACTTCCCCACCCACCCTACTCGCCAGATTTGCCTCCTGTGGATTTTGCCCTCTTCCCAAAGATGAAGGTCAAAGGTCGCCTTTTTGACACAATTGCAGAGACCCAACGTGAATCGCAGAAGGTGCTTGATACGCTTCGGGAAAGAAGACCTACAGGACATATTCCAGAAGTGGCAGGAACACTGGGAGCACTGTATTGCTGTGCAAGGGGACTATTTTTAAGGTGATTGTGTGTAAATGCAGATAAATAATGTAATTTCTTGTAAACATAGCTCGTCTTGAAACCTTTTGATACCACCTCGTGTATATATGTTATGACACCTGGTCATAAGTACGGTATGTGATTTTTGAGTATGGCATTCCACATTTAGTCCCAATTTGGTTTTATAATTCCCTCCACTCTTCTGGGAAGATGTTCCACTAGATATTCTATAGATTTTCTATTGCTTATGGATATTTGTGTTCATCAGCCACAAGGGAATTACGAAAAGCAGGTACTGATGAAGGTGAGGAGACCTGGGGTGCAGTAAGCGTTCCAATTCATCTCAAAGGTGTTCAATAGGGATGAGATCAGAGCGCTATAGCAGGCCACTCAAGATCTTCCACTCCAAAGCTTTTTTGTGGTAACATTTTGGAAAAGAACCACATATAGCAGGAAAGTTCAGGTAAACCAATACTTTTGTCAATATAGTGTATATGATATTCATCCCAAAGGTTCTCAGTGGGGTTTAGGTTTCAACTCTGTGGTTGCCAATCCATGTATAAAAATGCTGTCTCATGCCGGTCCCATCAGGATAGGAAAAAACATTGATGGAAAAACTCATATTAGGATATTCAGATAGTCAGGTGATCAAATTCTGAAAAAATTGCTGAACCTAGCCTGACCAAATGAAGCAACCCCAGATCATAACACTTCCCCCAAAGGCCTGTACGATTGACATTAGACATCAATAATATATTAGTGTGCGTGATTTTTTATTTTTTTGGCCACTGTGTGTGTGTGTGTGTGTGTGTGTGTGTATGTGTGTGTGTGTATATATATGTATGTATGTATATGTTGACCTAAATGAATATTTCCTCTGTTCTTGTGATTGACAGATGTATGACTACAGTTTAGACATGTGGAGTTTAGGCTGCATGTTGGCCAGTATGATTTTCAGGAAAGAACCATTTTTTCATGGACATGATAACTATGATCAGGTGAGTGGCCGGCAGGTAAAAGCACACACTGACTGATAACCTTGTTTGCATCTGAGTTTTTTGTTGAGCATCATGGTTTTTGAAGGATTAAATTATAAATCATTGGTAAAGATTTTTATATGTTAATGGTAGGGGTGTAACGTACACGTACCAAACCACTTCGGTACAGGACTTTGCACACCTGTACCGAATGCAATCCTTGTTTTACATGTGGAACATAGTTACAATCTGAGTTTCCTTTGGAAACACGATTTATACTGCAAATGTAAAAAAACGACACTCTAGCTATGTTTCTAGCTATGATTCTTCTGCGTTTTTGGTTCAGCTCCGAGCAAGCTTCTCTTGAATAAATAAATGTTTTATCTTAAATAAAGGCTTTTGGTCAAGTTTGCTAAAAAAAAAAAAAAAAAAAGTAGAACAGTTAAGTAGATCATATCTTTAGAAAATTCAATATAAAAAACTACCGTAATTTCCGGACTATAAAGCGCACCCACTGAATTGTACAAATATTTTTATTTTTACCATAAATAAGCCGTGTGTATAAGCCGCAGGCTACACTGTCTACACTGAAACTAATGAACTTTACACAGGCTTTACCGAAAGACAGTGTCTGTTACACGGTGTAACGGGTGAAATATGTTGTGGCTCCTTTAAGAGCAGAGCGGCATTTTGGGAATAGCACGTCACTGCATTCTTCCGGTATTACTGTGTGTGTGTGTGTGTGTGTGTGTGTGTGTGTGTGTGTGTGTGTGTGTGTGTGTGTGTGTGTGTGTGTGTGTGTGTGTGAGAGACTGAGGATTATGTGCTCATTATTTTCTGATGCTCGTTACTTTGACTAACCCGTAACGCTGTTGCCAAGAAAAATAAAAAAGCACGAGTTTTGGAAACCTGTCTGTGCTTATATGATTTGTGTTGCAATTGGAGTTAGTGAGCTATCCCTTCACCCAGACTCAACGCGTTACAACGGCTTGTATCTAAACAGTAGCCGACCAAGTAAGTCATTGTTCACTGTCTTCCTCCTTCCTTTCACAAATACAGTGGTAACTTGACCTACGAGTGCATTAATGTACAAGTTTTCCGAGGTACGAGCGGTCACTCGGTCGAATTTTGCTTTGTTACGCGAGCAAAAAATTGAGGTACGAGCTCGAGACGCCGCTGCTAGATGGCGAAGCGAAGCCAGAAAGCGAAGATTGTGACGAAAATTAAGATAAGCAAAGAAGAAAAAGTACAAATGTTAAAGTTTAGGGATACGTAGTGTACAGGAGTGATAGTAAAAAACAAGTTTTCCCTCCGCCTCCGCTTATCGCCTCTACCCCCGCTGTACACACACACACACACACCCCCACCCCCCCCCCCACCCCACCGGCGTTTTCGTTAGCTCAAGTCGTCTCATCTCCAAGTAAAATACACTGAATAAAACCTTATTATATCTTTACATACTCTTTCTATTATGTTTTTATACAAGATTTGTTATTTAGAAATGTATTTTCCAATTTAATAACATGAAACATAAAAACGGGGTGTCATTTTGAGGGTTGGAACGGATTAATGCCATTTTAAGTATTTTCAATATGGAAAACTGATTTGATGTGCGAGCAAATGGAGATACGAGCTCGTCCACGGAACGAATTAAACTCGTAGGTCAAGGTACCACTGTATTTCTCTGGGGAGTTTATCTTTTGGCATCGTCGTGCGTTTAAAAATCAACACCGGTGAAAGATTTTCTCCCGAAGCCGTGCAGCTCAGAACACAGGTGAGGTGCGTTTTTTTTTTTCCGTTTCCGTTCGGAAATTTCATTGGTCTAATGTTATGGGGTTCAGTTTTTTGGCTTGAACTTTGTGAAACCGGGAAAAACCCAGGAAAAATTCATAAATCAAAACATGGGGAAAAAAGTAGCGGCTTATAGTCCGAAAAATACGGTATTTCATTTTTCCATTTATTTAATTTTATTAAACCAATTTAATTTGTGCCTATTTATTCGATTGCTACTACATTTAATCAGTGTAATAAAAAGTATATTGCAGTCATTTGATTTATTCTATTTTATTTTTATACATTTTATATATTATTTAAACCAAGCAGTTAAAATTGTATTTTTATTTAAAATTGTTTCAAAAATGTAAACCGTTGTTGTTCACAAATGTTGATAATAATAATAATAAACAACTTTAATAATAAAAAAAAAAAAAAAAAAAACGAAACAAGCACACCGTACAGAAATTAGACTGGACCGTGAATTAAAAAAAACCGAGGTACGTACCGAACCGTGAATTCTGTGACCCGTTACACCCCTAGTTAAAAGCATATAATAAATCCAGCAAGACACCATTTTACAATTTTGAAATAGTTTTACATACTGAAAATTGTGGAGGAGCCTTTTCCTAATATGCTTGAAAGACAGCTAGTTGATGTATGTATAGTTGACAGGTGTGCTTTTTGTTTGTTTGTTTTTTGTTTTTTTTTTCTTATTGGTCTATTACTTTTACTTCGATGCTTAAATTGAGTTATTTTCCTACAGCTTGTAAGAATTGCCAAAGTTCTGGGCACAGAAGACCTATATGACTATATTGACAAATATAACATAGAACTTGATCCACGGTTTAATGACATCTTAGGCAGGTAAGATTTGACCGTTTTGGAGTATTTATATACTCACAAAAGTGAGTACACCTCTCACATTCCAGCTACCATTTTATTTTATTTAATACTAAAGATGGGTAGCTTTTATACTGAGTTGATATCAGGAGTACTGTGTTAAAATGGTGGTGCAGGAAAACAGGAAATTTTGGAACTAGGAATTGGCGACCCTGGGATGTCTGCAATTGATTGGAACTCTAGGTTGACTATTCGATCGGGCGACTAATTAATTGGGCCGATTTGTGGCATTTATTTATTTATTTTTTTATTAATAATCATCATCGGACGATTGTGATGCTGATTTTTAGGCAGGTGCATCTGACACGCCAAACCATGCATGTACATTCTTGCGTAAAAGAACAGAACTCGCCCATACCAGCAGGTGGCAGTAGTCTTTATTCTGCATCCAAACAGGGAAATCGGAAAATCTAGAACCGTAAATATATAAATCTAGCAGCGTTTACACCTGCCGCCATCATTTCTAACGGATCCGTGTTGCTTTTTTCAGTCATGTCTGCCAAGTTGCAAAGATGAGACACAAGAAGTGTGTTTAGTTTTTTTTTTCTCCCGTGCTCATTCGCTAAACTGAATAGCCAATCGGATGCTCAAAAACCCCCTGACGTGTAAAGGCTTTACAGAAAACTCTTGTTGCGCACCACAATGGTTCCAAACAATTGCCGAAGCCTCAGGGTCAACAACTTCTAGTTTTAAAATTTCCAGTTTCCCTGTGCTATTTCCCCTTTACCTACTATATGCTCTCATTCCTCCAGACATTCTAGGAAGAGGTGGGAGAGGTTTGTGCACAGTGAGAACCAGCACCTGGTCAGTACTGAAGCGCTGGACTTTCTGGACAAGCTCCTGCGCTATGACCATCAAGCTCGCCTCACAGCCCGGGAAGCCATGGAGCATCCATATTTCTGTGAGTCCCACTTGATTTTTAATATGGGCATGCAGGTACATACATGAGGTTTTCTGCAGGGTTTGGGAAAGTTTTTAAAAGTCTAAAATTTGAAAATCTACATTTTAGACCTTAAAAAGTCTTCAATTCACTGTTCTAGGTGTCCATGAACGCTACCTCTAATGCTCTTTGAAATGTTTCTGCGATTTTTCGGCGATGGGGGAAGTGCAAGTTTAGCGATACTTGGAAATCAATTTCTTCCATCTTCAGCTCTGCTACCTCCAGCTCCACCTTCTGTCTTTTACTTAATGCCACTGTCTCTAAACCATACAACATCTCAGGTCTCACCACAGTCCTATAAACTTTCCCTTTCACTCTTAAAGATACTCTTCTATCACAAATCACTCCTGCTATCACTCTTCTCCACCCACTCCACCCTGCCTGCACTCTTTTCTTCACTTCTCTAACACACTCTCCATTACTTTTCACTGTTGACCCCAGGTACCAGAACTTCTCCACCTTCACCAACTCTTCTCCCTGCAACCGCACCACTCCACTGCCCTCCCTCTCATTCACACACATGTACACTGTCTTACTTCTACTGACTTTCATTCCTCTTCTCTCCAGCACGTACCTCCACCTCTCCAGGCTCTTCTCAACCTGCTCCATACTCTCACTACAAATCACAATATCATCCACAAACATCATAGTCCATAGAGACTCCTGTCTGACCTCGTCCGTCAACCTGTCCATCACCACTGCATACAGGAAAGGGCTCATCCTTGATGCAGTCCAAACTCCACCTTGAACCAGTCTGTCGTTCCTACTGCACACTTCACTGCTGTCACACTGTCCTCATACATGTCCTGCACCACCCTCACATACTTCTCTGACACACCTGACTTCCTCATACAGTACCACAGCTCCTCTCTCCACCCTGTCGTACGCTTTCTCTAAATCCACAAACACACAATGCAACTCCTTCTGACCATCTCTACTACTTCTCCATCAACATTCTCAAAGCAAATAATGCGTCTGTGGTGCTCTTCCTCGGCATGAAACCATACTGCTGCTCGGAGATGGTCACCTTCTCTCAGCTTGGCTTCCACTACTCTTTCCCATAACTTCATGGTGTGACTGATCAACTTTATTCCCCTGTAGTTACTGCAGGTCTGCACATCTCACATTATTCTTAAAGATCGGTACCAGCACACTCCTTCTCCATTCCTCAGGCATCCTCTCACCTTCCAGAATCTTGTTAAACAATCTTGTTAAAAACTCCACTGCCATCTCTCCTAAACATCTCCATGCTTCTATCGGTATGTTATCTGGTCCAACCGACTTTCCACTCTTCATCCTCTTAATCGCTGCTTTCACTTCCTCCTTACTAATCCTGTCTGTTTTCTGCTTCATCATCTCCACACCATTCAACCTTTTCTCTATTTAAGGAAAAAATCGATTTAAGGCTGCGTTACTGCATTGATCTTTGCAAATCTGTTAAAAATAAAAAACGAGAAAAAAAATCGCATGTACATAAATATTCACAGCCTTTGCTGTGACACTCAAAATTGAGCTCAGGTACATCCAGTTTCCACTGATCATCTTTGAGATGTTTCTACAACTGGACTGAAGTCCACCTGTGGTAAATCCTGTTGATTTGGACATGATTTGGAAAGACACACCTGTCTATATGAGGTCCCACAGTAAACAGTGCATGTCAGAGCACAAACTCTGCCTATCAGGCTTATATGGTGGAGTGGCCAGACCTCCTCAGTAAAAGGCACATGAAAGCCCACCTGGAGATTGGCAAAAAGGCACCTGAAGGACTCTCAGATTATGAGAAACAAAGATTTAACTCTTTGGCCTGAATGCCAAGCGTCATGTCTGGAGGAAACCAGTCACCGCTCATCACCTGGCCAATACCATCCCTACAGTGAAGCATGGTGGTGGCAGCATCATGCTGTGGGGATGTTTTTCAGCAGCAGAAACGTCCTTGATGAAAACCTGGGACGACTGTTCATCTTCCAACAGGACAATGACCCTAAACACACAGCCGAGATAACAAAGGAGTGACTACAGGACGACTCTGTGAATGTCCCCGAGTGGCTCAGCCAGAGCTCAGACTTAAACCTTATTGAACATCTCTGGAGAGATCTGAAAATGGCTGTGCACTGGCTGCCCCATGCAAAGAAGAATGGGAGAAACTGCCTAAAAATAGTTGTGCTAAGCTTGTAGCATCAAACTCAAAAGACTTGAGGCTGGAATTGGTGCCAAAGGAGCTTCAACAAAGTATTGTTCAAAGGCTGTGAATACTTGTGTACATGTGATTTTTTTTTATTTTTTATTTTTTTATTTTTTTTTTTTTATATATATTAAAAAAAGTCAATACATTTGCAAAAATGTACACACATTCGATTCTGGAAAAGTTTGGAATTTCGAGATGAAAAATGTGTAAAAACCCCAAGTATTTTGTCCTTCACAGATCCCATTGTCAAAGATCATGCAAGGATGGTCTCTACTTCAGGACTTTCCACCGGCTCCACTCCTGTCAGCACTTCCAGCATGATGACTGGTAACATTTCTTTTTCATTTGATTCCTTTTTAACTCAACTTTGGAAGGCAGGTTTTCTGTAGAGTCTTAAAAAGTCTCAAGTCTAAAATGTAAAAGTAAAAAATGTTAGGCCTTAAAAAGTCATAATTCGCTGTTGTAGGACTTAAATACTATTAAACAGGTCTTCATTTTCCGATGTCCATGAAACGCTGCCTCTAATGTTCATTGAAAGGCTCATGCATCACCGTAGAACGATTTTGTTCGCTAGTTTCCGTGATGTAGTTCTTTCTTTTGCTAGTCCAAATTTAAATCGCTGTATTATAAATGAGACCAACAATTAGATTTCTGTTATTGGAGAGAATAATTTAAATGTTATTCCTAACGTTCCTGAACATTCGGTCCCGCTGCAGATTCCCGCAAAATTTAAGATAATCCACAACTTGCAAACGTGAGGTTCCAAATGAGAACCCGCAAATTTTCCGAACCGCGAATTATCGGGGGTCGACTGTACTTGGCTTGAAACAATTTAATCTAGGGTTCAGTTAAGGCCAGTTACAAACAACGTGTTTTTGATGTCGTGATGAAAGTCTTAAACGGTCTTTAAAAAGTCAGAAATTTGACTTGATGAAACCTGCAGAAACCCTGAGTATTGTTCAGCTCTGGTCTAATTTTGTTTTAGGAGGCATCACATCCATGTCGCCGTCACAGCCCATGACCAACATGGCTGCTTCTACTGTTATACCCTCGCCCAACATTCTGGCCACACAAGTCTCTACTGCTGCTGGGGCACAACCCTGATGAGGATCTACCTGTTCAACTCTTTATCCATCCATTGTTACTTTTAATACAACAAACCCGAGCAGAGACAGAATAGTTTGTTTATTTGGGTTTTTTTTCCCCTCTGTTTGTTTTTGATTGATATATATATATATATAACATTTACCAGAAAGTGTCTGGCTGAAAATATAGCTGCTGTATTTTATGATGGTATCTAGAAAAGCATCGACACTGTAGAAATGAATAATAAAATTAATTTTATATGTCCCTCATTTTTTTTTTTTTTTTGCTTTTATTTTATAGGTAAAAGATTATCTGTCACAATGTACATTTGCGGCATTTAGCAGACGCCCTTATCGTAAAAATTGCTTTGAAGTCTCCATCAATGAATAAATCAACACTGGTTCAACAGGCTGCAAACTTATTATACCATCATCCTAAACCTCTGTTGGGAGGATTTTTTTTAAAACATAGACATAAAACCAACAGGGAAAATAAGTGCTAGTGGTTAAGGCAGGTCTTCACCCATCATTTGAAGATTCAGCTGTGACTTGTACATCTAGAGGAAGTTAATTCCATCACCTCAGTGCCAGAACAGATAAAAGCCATGATGTATGTGAGGTCGTATCACAAAGTTTGGAGACGAGCTCTGTTTACAAGAAGTACTTTATCTACGTTTACACACCATCACCTTCATAACAGTTCTCTTGCACCAAGAACTTAGCAGCAGATCCTTTAAGTCTGTAAATTCTGGTGGAGCCCTCCATGAATCTGAATTGTTTGTCCAGCACATTTGTCTTGTTTGACACATCTGCAGAGAAATCTTGGTCATACTGGGGTTTGATTTAGATTTTGTGATGAGCTTCTATCTGTAAGATTCTGACCATGTCTGAAGAAGAAACCAGTTTGAACTATTTGAACAGGAATTCATATCATACATTTGACATTGCAATATTTTGATCGGTTTTAAAAGTTTTGATAAAAGACTTATGCAGTATCTCTTGATGATCAGGCCAACAAGCTGGCTGTAAGGCCTTGGCAAGACTTGTGTATTCCCAGTATGTAGTGATTAGTACCTACGAGGGATGTGCATCTCCATAACTAAGGCCAAAGCGGTTGGCATCTCGATGCATAGGCAATAAGAATATAGATTAAAGTTACATATGAAGCAGCTACTGGTGTGTTGCGATACGATTCCCCCCTATTACGATGCAGTGCGATCCGATTTCAATTCGATTCAACACAATGCAATGGAAAAAAATATGATGCTATGCGATTAGATATGGTACTGATAATCCGCTTTTATTTCTTTGGTTCAGACTGACAGCAAATCAACCATTTACTTAAGTGCCTTCTGACTTCTAACGCATGGCTCCTTCATTAACAGGGCTTTGTAGTGCATAAAAAAGTTCAAAGATGAAATAAAATCAGATGTTCTTTTTCATTTGTGTCTCAAGGAAGATGCAGCTCTACCTCTGTGACTCTCAGGATGCCTCGGTCTCCGTAGTGTTGATACGTAGTGTTGATCGCGTAGCAGTAGTGATGCTAACAAAACGCGCTCGAGAAACAGTTTAGAGACAAGAAATCGATCTACATATCAAATATTGGTCACAAATTATTGGTCGCTTTCTAAATAATAAAAGTATAGATATTCTATATAAAGAAATCGTTTTTTACGGCTGCACAGTTTTTTTTTAATCAATGCATCACATTGTGAACATTTATGCCGATGCACAGACGCGAATCGATGAATCTTACCATCCGAAGTTTTTAAAGTCGTCCAAGGAAAGAAAACTGCAGAACCGCAAGAAGGATTTATACATTTAAAGCTCTTTAATGAACTAGAAACGCTATGGCTAGGTTGTCTAGTCTTAAATTTTAAGTGTGGACTTCTAATTTCCCACATCTGCTGGATGTTCTGGAAAAACAAAACTAATCCACCTCAGAAATTGCAGAACTGCAGGGATCTGCTTTTAGATACCACACGCTCACCATCAGAGGTCTTGTGGATTTCAGGCCTCTATGTGTCTGAGCTGTTTTGTTGGCACATGGAGAGATTATGCAGGTGGGATTAATGTTATATTTGGTCACATTTAAATTATTTTTATTTTATACTTGACATATTCATGTTTTAAACATAATATAGTAGTATTGTTTTTTTTTTTTATTCAAATATATTTTGTGGATTCTGGGAAACAGGGCTGCGATTGCTAAAGTGAGCGATTGAATCGTGTCTTAGGCAAGAGTGGACTTTCATTCATTTATTTCATTTCAGTTGTATTTGTTTAGTAAACAATGGTTATTGTCCCAAAGCATCTTTACAGAGATAACACTCTTTACACTCCACTGCCCTCCCTCTCATTCACACACATGTACTCTGTCTTACTCCTACTGACTTTCATTCCCCTTCTCTCCAGCGCGTACCTTCACCTCTAAAGGCTCTTCTCAACCTGCTCACTACTCTCACCACAAATCACAATATTATCCGCAAACATGAAACATGTTTCAAATGAACATCGTATATATGTATGTTATAATATTATAACATTTAAAGGTCCATTACAAGCAAACTATTTAGAGAAAGAATTATTTTCAGATCTTTGATACTTCAAAGATAAAATGTGGCAAATTTGGTGTCAACCGGACAAAATTTGTAGGAGTAGCAAAAAAAACTTTTGAGACATTTACATTATTATCCATAGCAACTTTTACATGTATCTCATTTATCCAACTGAGCAGCTTTGGGGTTATGGGCCTCCTCAGGAACACATGACCTTTGGATACAAAGTCCAACATCCGAAGTCCAATGGCTTACTACTAAACTACCACCCGTAATCAAGGAGATTTATGGATTATAGGTTTTCAAGGAGATTTAAGGATATAAAGAAGGATTTTTAGGTGTTTCACTCTATTACATACAGTGGGTGAGACATGAAGTTATATGTTATAGCACCTACTTGTGGTGGGTATGGGTCATTTCATTTACCTGAGTGCGAGGTGGGATATGGGCTGTTTATAATGATGACCTTATTAGAACTGATTGAAAACCATATTGGGTTAACACTGAATTCACAATTGTGAAGAGAAAACAAAAATGCTTGGCAAAGTTCTAAGAGGTTTGCACATTAAAGTTTTGGATATTAAACAAATTGACTAAAAATAAGAAATAAGTAGAAAATAATTCCCTGTAGTACTTATAATATTCGAGGCACATTAGATGGACAAATGTTTGTGGACACCTGTGCATAAAATTTATATGTAATTTTTGAACATTTCTAACAATTCATTTGTAGTCACCTAAAATGAAATTTCTTCTAAAGAACTCATTTAAAAAATTTAAAAAAATATCACTTTCAGTAATGTTTAACACATTTAATATAAAGTTTCCCGTAAGATTTGTAATATCTATAAAATTCCTTCTAAAGGAACTTTTTTGCATGTTTGTCACACTTTAATGTTTCAGATCATCAAACTAGTTTAAATATTAGTAAAGGATAACACAAGTGAACACAACATGCAGTTTTTAAATGAAGGTTTTTATTATTGAGGAAAAACAAAATCCAAAACTACATGGCCCTGTGTAAAAAAGTTTTTGCCCCCCCTGTTAAAACTGTGGTTTATCACACCTCAGTTTAATTTCTCTATCCACACCCAGGCCTGATTACTGCCACACTTGTTCACCATCAAGAAATCTCTTACAGTTTTTCTCAACTGCTTTCAGTCATTTCTCACAACAGAACTGCATTTCTCAAAACTACTCGTTCCACCGTCAGATCCTGTTGTCAGTTTTTCACATCATATCAGCAATGTCTTGTTGTTTTCATCAAATTGCAATTGCTTTTGGACAACATGCAAATGGTTCTGTACATCTGTCAGCTGCTTTTGACAATTCTTGTTGCTTTTGTCCTGCTGTGCAAAATAACTTGTCCTGGTTCTCAGTTGAAATGTCACAACCACCGAACCAATTAGTCTTTTTCTCAGGTTGGAAGTCTGTACTATTAAAATGAGTGAACATGTTCTCAGAATTGTATGTCTGTACAGATTTCTACAAATTGTGAGTACATGTTTGTTAAGAAATATGTCCAGAATTGAGAAATTGCTCTCAGGTGAGTCTTCACCTTCGTTAACGAAGAGAAACATGTGCAACTTCATATACTTGGATGAGGCTGGCTTCAACCTGGCCAAAGGCAGAAGGCGTGGTAGAAATCTAATCGGCCAGAGAGCTACTGTTGATGTCCCAGGCCAACGTGGAGGAAACATCACTATGTGTGCTGCTATTTCAGACCAAGGTGTGCTAGCTCATGTTCCTATTATGGGACCGTACAACACACAGCATCTCCTTACATTCTCAGACAATCTCTATAGAAATGTCATTCCTGAAGATGAGAGGGACCTCAATCGAGATGATCTACCAAAGTATGTAGTAATTTGTGACAACATCAGGCAGTGGTTTGTCCACCACCGCAGGATGCTGATTAAATTCCTTCCACCCTACTCCCCGTTCCTGAACCCAATTGAAGAGTTTTTCTCGGCTTGGAGGTGGAAGGTTTATGATCATCAGCCACATATGCGGATGACACTGCTGGCTGCCATGGATGCAGCATGTGAGGACATCTCAGCAGATGCATGCTGAGGCTGGATTAGTCACTCAAGAAGATTCTTTCCACCGTGCATAGCAAGGGAAAATATATGTTGTGATGTGGATGAGAATCTGTGGCCCAACACACAGGACCGACATGACGCATAGGAAAACTGCCACGTAATTTCACCTTTACCTTCTGTACATGTATAGTTTTTCCCACTTTGTCTTTTTCAGGTTTCCATTTGTCGGTAAATAGCCTATGTGTAGTTTCCTTTGTTTTCTGTATGTAAGTACCACTATTGACAGTACAGTAAAAATGTGAATACAGTCTGATCTTTTGTTTCGATTCTTCCATATACTGTTACGTGGGTCGATGTTGATTGGTTAACTGAGGTTAAATGGAATCAATCAGAAAAATGATCTATTCATACCATGTAAATTACTGTAACACCTGGTTGATGCACAATGGTTTGCAAGAGTAACTTCTTTTTTTTTTTTACCAGAGGGACACTGTAAATTATGGCACACACCAGTACGGTAATTTAGTGGTTTCTAGTCATCAAAACCTGACTTGAGTATAATTTAAATAACTAAAACTGAGTATGATGTTCTACTGACAACATGACTAATAATTTTGCCTGTCACGTTCACATTGTTGAAAAAATGACATGGGATTCTGCTGCCTCTGACACAATGATTGATGAAAAAACACGCTTTTGCACGATAGACAAAGCATTTTGAGCAGGTGACGCGTATTTTCCGGTTATCCACTATGTTGTGCAGTTTGTACATGTTGTTTTGAGAAATGCACTTGGAGATCTGCAAACTTCAATTCTGATCTGAGAAATGACTGAAAGCAGTTGAGAAAAACTGTAAATAGGACCTGCCTGACAAAGTGAAGTAGACCAAAAGATCCTCAAAAGCTAGACATCATGCCGAGATCCAAAGAAATGTAGAAACAAATGGGAAAGAAAGTAATTGAAATCTATCAGTCTGGAAAAGGTTATAAAGCCGTTTCTAAAGCTTTGGGACTCCAGCAAACCACAGTGAGAGCCATTATATACAAATGGCAAAAACATGGAACAGTGGAGAAACTTCCCAGGAGTGGCCGTCTGACCAAAATTACCCAAAGAGCACAGCGACGACTCATCCAAGAGGTCACAAAAGACCCCAAAACAACATCCAAAGAACTGCAGGTCTCACTTGCCTCAGTTAAGGTCAGTGTTCATGACTCCACCATAAGAAAGTGACTCGGCAAAAATGGTCTGCATGGCAGAGTTCCAACCGCTGCTGAGCAAAAAGAACATAAAGGCTCGTCTCAGTTTTGCCAGAAAACATCTTGATGATCCCCAAGACTTTTGGAAAAATACTCTGTGGACTGACGAGACAAAAGTTTAACTTTTTGGAAGGTGTGTGTTCTATTAAGTCTGCTGTAAAAGTAACACCGCATTTCAGAAAAAGACCATCATACCAACAGTAAAATATGGTGGTGGTAGTGTGATGGTCTGGGGCTTTTTTGCTGCTTCAGGGCCTGGAAGACTTGCTGTGATAAATGGAACCATGAATTCTGCTGTTTACTGAAGAAAAATGTCAACGGTCTATAAAAGGATCTGTCCCAAACCCCATTCCACAAAACACTAATATCATTGTTAGTTTAGAGCTTTATTTATCCCCTTGGGGCAATTCATTTAAGCTGTCATGGTGCTTCACACAATCAGAACACACACATACAAATGTTAATACCTAATTGGCATGCTGTTAGACATTATTGTTATTTGTTTTAACTCAATACTGCAAGACTACACAACTAGTAATGAAACTTCCTGTCAGCAAACGTGACCAGTCTGGTTGTAAAATGCTATAAAAATTAGACCAAGGTGAGACATAGCAGATCAGAAATACTATAGCTTTTCATTTATTTGTTCATTTGTTCAGTGTCAGTAAATTTATCAAATTTGTCTATTTCTCTGTTTCTGGATCAATGGACATGAGGCAAGAATACACTCTGAACAGGATGCCTGGCCATTAGGACCTCATACATTCATTCACACCTTTAACAACTTAACGTTAATAAACAATAGTACCCAAAGGAACCCAATTTCAGGTTAAAGAGTGCAGCTGCAAAGTGACAACTGCTTCGATAGTGTACAACCCATTAATTTGTTCATTATCCTTCAATCCAGCGGTCCACAGCCTTTTATGTGCCACGGACCGGTTAAATGTCGGACAATATTTTCACGGACCGGCCTTTAAGGTGTGGCGGATAAATACAACAAAACTGAGTTGTTTTTTGTTCATTTTGCTAGCTTGGGGGTTTGAATTTAGCGGTAATGTATTATGTGTTAGCGGCTGGAGCCCCTTTAAGAAGGTAGCGGATGGAGGTAAGACATGTGACTGAGGCATCATGACGTGCATCAAGAGTGAGTCGTAGACAGATGTGGCGGAGAGCATTCAGTTATTTTCCAAAATATAACGTCATTCAGAATCAGATAATAAATAAAATGGAAACAATGTAAGTTATGTATTCTTTCTGTGCGGCCCGGTACCAATTGACCCACGGGGTCTATTTTCTGTTTGAGCAAAATACTTTAGCATAATTATGTTTTAGGTACAGCTCTGATCTGGCATTTATCAGAAGAAGCAGACTAAACGAAATAAAATATACCTTAAAATTTGAGTAAGTAAAAGTCTGTAAAAGTGTGTATTGTAAAAGTGTCAAACTGTAAAAGTAAAAAAAAAGTGAAAAAAACTCAAGAACCATAAGGATGTATTTGGAATTAATATTAATTAATATATATAAAGTTTGCTGCAAGGGCTCAGCACCACAGTTTGCAGGAACGGTGCATTTAAATCCCTCAACAGTGATGAAACTGTAATGAATGCACATTCTGTGTTGATATGGATGGATCCTCTTTCGGGTCTGGTTCCTCTCAAGGTTTCTTCCTCATGCCATCTCAGGGAGATGTTACAACTGGCTCGCTCATTAGGGATAAACTTACACTTATTAGGAACAGACTTTAGGCACTACACTTATACATTCTTTTATGCAACTTCTTTATCAGTGTAAAGCTGTTAAACGTGCTCTACAAAAAAAACCGGATTTAATTGTATTTTGGTGAATGTCAGTGCTTCAGACTTAACAGCTGTGACTTGTACATCTTTAGATTTCCGATTACACGTTTTAACAAGCAGTTGCATGTAATACGTTTTCAGTGCATAGTTTACATGAGTAGTTACTGTAGTCAGTGTTTGGTTAAAGGAAATTGGATGCACAACAACAAGAATATGTGAGACATGCAGAAAGCGTGTGAAGAACTCAACAAAGGAATGTTAAGTTCTTTTTTGTGTGTAAGGCTGATGATCTAAAATAAAGTATCCACTGAAGACCAACTTTCAGTGCACACTTATGTAATGTAATGCATTGTTGTTTAATAATGACTTTCTACACATAATTTTTTCACCATTTTTATCAACATATTATGCATTCTTTTACCAAACATCAGTAATGTAAAATACTTTATACTAAATATGCTCTAGGACAGAGCGGTGTGATATACAGTGGTGTAAAAAAAGTGTCCTGATTTCTTATTTTTTTGCATGTTTGTCACACTTTAATGTTCATCAGATCATCAAACTTATTTAAAGATTGAGGGAAAACAAAATACAAAACTACATGGCTCTGTGTGAAAAAGTGTTTGCCCACTAAACCTAATAACTGGTTGGGCCACCCTTAGCAGCAACAACAACAATCAAGCTTTTGCGATAACTTGCAATCAGTCTGTTACAGCGCAGTGGAGGAATTTTGGTAATTCAGCCACATTGGAGGGTTTTTGAGCATGAACCGCCTTTTTAAGGTCATGCCACAGCATCTCAATAGGATTCAGGTCAGGACTTTGACTAGCATGTTAAACTGCATATTGTGTTATCTTTTACTAATATTGAAATTAGTTTGATGATATGAAACATTAAAGTGTGACAAACATGCAAAAAAAGAAGAAAAAAACACTGTATGTTACTTAAAAACATGCAAATGAGCATTTCATGTTTCACTTAGTTGAAAAAACAGGAGACATCACAGGTTTAATCCAATCTACAGCACAGATCCTACCTTAAGTAAGACTGTGATGCAACCTCACCACCATCAGATCATTATAAACCATTTCATGCAGCAATTCAGCAATCATTTCATTTAACGATGGCTTTGATTATAGGTGAATGGGAATTGATTGTTAAGAATGTTTAGCCAATATCCTCTTTCCTAAAAGACAATTGAGGCCAAGGTTCACTTGGTATGCTGTTAGCATGGAGATCACATGCTCTGTTAAAATGCCAATGATAGTAACCTTCTATAAGAGCTCAGAGAATACCAGCAGACATATACAGACTTCAACATGAGTGTGTGTATGAGTGTGTGTGTGTGTGTGTGTGTGTGTGTGTGTGTGTGTGTGTGTATACATATAACTTTATATTATGGTATATCTTATGTATATTTAACCTTGGAAAGGCACATAATGAATAACTTTGAGACATTAAAAATAATTACAAAATGATGCATATTGGTTAATGTTAAGGGTTATGCAAACTGTAAAACGCTGAACTACATCAACTTACAAGATAACATAAATCAGTTATTTGAGCTGAATGTGATGGCTCAGTGATTTGATTTACACATGCAGAAGGCCAAGTCTTAGCAAGTCACAACAAGACTTTCGAGCAGCTCAATTGTTTTTTTTTTTTTAAATCAGGCAAATGTGCAAATGTACTGAATTGTGTGTATCTAAAATATTACAGTATCTTACTGTAAATTAGATTATTGTTACATATCTATCTATCTATCTATCTATCTATCTATCTATCTATCTATCTATCTATCTATCTATCTATCTATATTTTGTAAAATAAAAATAAAAAATTATATTTGTTTTATATTTGTTTAATTATATTGGAGAGGCCTCAAGGTTCAATTGTGTATTTTACATCAAATTAAATTGACCTTTCCTCCGTTTATTTTTTTTTTTCCTCGGTTTATTTTGTTGCTTGTTTGTTTGCGTTTTGTTTAAAAGTACCAAATGAATATTAAGAAAACCTTTTAGAAAGAAGTAATCTGTGATTTAAAATGCAAATAGGCCATAGGTCTCTGGTTTAAGCCATTTGGGTGCCGCCCACATATTAACACCTAATTAGATTGGTACACTAGATTATCCTGTACATATCTATAGATCATCTGTATATACACTGTACAACATTATTAACATTAAATACAATATACTGGGTGTGTAACTGTACACAAAATTCACATTTTGGTATGTATCTCGGTTTTTAAGTCACGGTTCAGTTCAATCTCGGTCCGGGTGGGTGGGTGGGTGGACTTGGGGGTGCATAAGATAAAATAGCTTTTTGTTTTTTATTAACTCAGTTTATTATTAACATTTGTGATCATCAACATTTAAACAGTTTACATTTTTAAAACTTAAAATTTTAAACTTAACATTTTAAAATAAAATGCTTGGTTAGTTAAATAATATATACAATAATATTTTATAATATTTAATAAAAATAAAATAGAATAAATCAAATGAATGCAATACAATTTAATATATGGATTAAACTAAGTAATCAATTAAATTGGAACAAAATGTAATAATTTTTTATTAGATAGTTTACATTTGTTAGACCCCATTTGGGTAATACACAAAAAGTGTGTGTGTTGGACATTTAATATTAAATTTTCTAAAGATATGACCTAATTAACTGTTCTACTTCTTTCAGCGTCCTTTAACAAATGTCTTCATTCCTCCTATCCTTCATTCATTCACTCTCTCGATATGCAGAATTGTCAGGATTTTCTCCTTTTAAGAGAAATTCTTGAAACTGGACATAAGAGATTCCATTCCATTCCATTGATTCTTTAACGTTTTCATGCATGCGCAAGACAAACAGTTTGAGTAACCACAGCGACACTGCGCTAACTCTAGTTCCTTTTTTATACCCCTGGCATTGTTGTGTATGTTTTCAAGTTTAATAATAATAAAAAAGTGTGAGGCGGAAACTTAGGGTCCACCACCTAATACATTCCGGAGAGAATTTAGATTGTAACTATGTTCTGCACATGAAAAGTGCATTCGGTATGCATGTGTACCGAACCGAAAGCCCTGTACTGGAAAAGTTTGGTACGAATACATGTACCGTTACACCACTAATATCTACAATTATTTATCTTACATGACTTTATTAATATGGCCAATAAATTGTTGTTAGTATATTCCTGTAAAATATATGTCAAATAAAATGCAAGTTTATGTATTTATTTCTTGTTCTTTGTTTTGTTTATTTTATTAGCATTTTTTTTTTCACAGTTCTTAATTGTTTTTCCTCAAGGTTCAATTGTGCATCCTAAATGAAATTGAATTCAATTTCCCTCCAGTTAAGTTTTTCCCCTCAGTTTATTTCTTGTTTGCTTTTCATTTAAAAGTACAAAAGTAATATTAAGAAAGCATTTGACAATGAAGAACTTTGTAATCTCAGATGCAAATACACCATAGGTCTTTTAGGTGCCACCCACATATTAACACCTCATCAGATTAGTAATAGCTGCACTTAACATGGAATGCACACATATAGTTCCTCTGTAAACTGCTAGGTTTATAAACCTGGTCTAGCAGTCTTCTGAATCCAGTGCATTCAATCGAGCATTCAAGCTTTAAACCATGACTAAAACAGGGTTTGGAAGTTTTCAGCCTGTACTTAGAGACCACCGCAAATATAAAAGACACACCAAGGGAACTTACATTGGACTTGTGGCGTATGTCATTCAAGATTCTCCCGACAAGATGCTCACCTTTAAACAGGTAACGTTTAATAACAGAAATAGTATTATGTTATGTACATTTATGCGTTTTTATATGAATGAACATTGAATTTTGTTCTTGCTGCAGATTATGAAATCGCTAGGTGTGTTTGTGAGCGGGGACAGGAAAGGTCTCGAAAACAACATCAGAGTCTGTCTCTCATCCAACAAGTGTTTTGTAAAAGTGAGTCCTTTTTGCTCTGTGTTTTTCAATCACTCAGGTGTCCTTAAACTGATTCAATCAAACAATGAATCAAACATTGTCGGATTTCATTACAGGTTCCCATTGACCCCAAATACCCAAATGCCAAGAGGAACTTTTGGAGAGTGGATGAAGACAGCATCACACCGAAAATGCTGCGACGTCACTTTAGTGATGTTCCCGGTCTGCCACCTACTTTTTTAGACAGAAAAAGATCAGCACAATCGGCCTCCTCTTCACCAGTCTCTTCTGTGAAGATAGAGGAGCGTCCAATCAAATTTACAGGCCCTTTTTCTATCGAATCGCTGTTAAAGAAGGATCACGACACGGACTCACTCACGTGTTTAGGCAGAGAGAACAGACATTACAGCTTGCATTCCGTGTGCAAGTCAGTAGAGGAGGCCAGCTGGAGAAAACATGTACAGAGGATGGATTTCTCTAGTGAGGTGCATCATGCAATGCGGTATTCAACCCAATTTCCCTACGATCAAACTGTACTCACTAAAGTGTCCAGCTTTCCACTAAACACACACCAGCTCACCTACAGACAATGGTGAACTGTCACACTGGAACATATTGCACTTTGATAACCATTCCGGTATTTTTGCCTGCTTGTATATATTTTTGTTTAAAAAAAATAAAGCATACGAAAAAAAAACCTTTATTACTGTTTATTTTATTTCTTGTTTAAAACTTATTTATCCATTCATTTATCTTAATTAATTTGAATGAATTGATCTTGGTTTATAGAATGTAAGTAAATAGAGCAGGGGTCTTCAAGGTTTTTTTTAGATAACATACCCCTTAGGCGATAGAGATATGGGGCAGGGACCCCCTGATACAAAATGTGTCAAACATATCCACTGATATTAATTGAAACTAGGGATGTAGCTATCGATTATTTTAGCAATGGAATATTCTACAGATTATTCCATCGAGTAATCAGGGAAAAAGTACTTTTCTTTATTAAAGAGCAAAACTTAATATACAAGAGATAATAAGATGAAATAAGATAGTATAAACAAGTTATTTTTTACTTTTTAGAAAATTACACACAAGAATATCTGTGAAAACTAAACCTATTTAGTGCATTTAATTGCCATATTACATCAAAATACAAATGAAAATATATAAATAAAAATAAATTTCAGATTACTCTACAAAAGTAAACGCACTGTACAGCCTTTTCTTTGTTTAGTTCGAAATGATCCCAAACTTTGTAAACATTCTGTCGTTTTCTCTCAACTCAAATCTATGGAAGCTCGTGTCCCAGCTACATCAAACGAAAGTTTTCCTAATTCCAACTTTTTTACTCATAAATGCTCCCAATTCTGACTATATTTTCACAATTCAGACTTTACTTCTCGTAAAAATCCATCATTTCTGGTGCATCTGCCGGTAAGCATCTTGTGGGCATGAAGTTTGAAGCTGTTGGTGTATGAACGAGGCTCCTCTGCTTCATCCGTCTCGTTCCGTCTCCTCCAGAGCTGATTGTTAGACAAAGTTCTCTCCAGGGATCAAAGGATTAGTTTGATACCATGCATTTCTATAGATTGTAGCCCATTTCATTTTGAATGTGTAAAACTTTCTTCCACTACAGAGGTGGAACGCTGCCTGATTGGCAAAAAAAAGGGTCGGAATTGCGAGAAATAAAGTCGGAATTGCGAGAAAAAATTTTGAGGCGAAAGCCAGCTTCCATATAAATCTTCTCCTCGCCCCTTGCTGTTTTCTCCGAGTTCCTCTATTTTTCATAATGCAGCATCTTCTGTGTTCTGTCCAGAGTGCTTTAGAGTTTAGCGGGTGGTGCGTCATTAATAATGGTCTGTGGGGAAACAATGCGCTGTCTGTAGTTATATGGACGAAACGAAAAAAATTTTTTTTTTTACATTTTAGAATTACTCACATTACTTGAGCAATCGTTTTAGCCCTAATGGAAATCAATCATATTACACTAGTTATATTTTGTAAACACAATTAGATCTATGTTGTTGTTGTACATCGTCAAGTCAAGAGTCAAGTCAAGAGTCAAGAAGCTTTTATTGTCATTTCTACCATATATATAGCTGACGCAGTACACAGTAAAATGACACTACGTTCTTCCAGAGCCTTGGTGCTACATAAAACAACATAAAGCCACATAACAGAACACAGATCTGAGGATTAAAGTAAGTTGTGCTACAGAGTTTATATATTTAGATATGTTTTTAAACCTTTCAAAAAGATTTATGCATCAAACATCAATACATCAAACTTAACATCAACATAACATCAAAACCTTTCTTTTATTGTAATATATTTGCAGATTTATACAATTTTCTTTTTCTATCATGGGGACAGTTAAACGAACATTGGCTTTAAGTTTAGTAGAACTTCAATGTAATAATTATAATGTTTTTTTAATTAAATATTTTATCTTTAATGTTTTTTCCTGTGTTTATTTTATTTTTTTTAATGTTTGTGATCAACATTAATTAACGGACCACCTGCACCCATGGATTAGAGCAAAATTCGGGCTAAACGCTATTAAAAACATCATACCACAATGTACAAATAATATATGATAGTTGAGCATGTATTTTATTTCTCAGTTGCTCAGTTTAGAGCAGAATTGTCCAGTCTTTCATACAAAGGGTCGGTGTGGGTGCAGGCTTTTATAAAGATTAAAAGATTATAAAGATCGGACACCCTCACTTTGGAGCATGACTCAGATCAGAAATGAAATTCTCAAAACTACTTGTTCAACTTCCACATCATGTCATCAATTGTGCACATCGAAAAAGCAATTTCTTGTTGCTTTAAACAAATTGTGAATGTTTTGGTACAATTATTTAATCAATTGTGTACAAGTGTTTGTTGTTTTCTACATTATCAGTTGTTTATGTTCATGTTGATGAAAATATATTATACTGGTTTCACCTGAATGGTTTTAACCCCCAAAACATCTCAGCATCAGTTCATTGTATAAGTTGTTGAATGTAAAATGGTTAAACCAGTTCTCATCATCTGTCATCTAAAATTTCTATTCAACTTTTATTTGTAAATGTGTTGAATTGATGAATTGTGCAGATGAATCTTGAATGTCACTAATGAAGGCGAGTGAACGACATCAGATCAACCGATAATCAACTCGTTCTCTAAAACAGGTCAAAGGTGAATCTGGTGAACCTTCAGTTGGAGAGTGAATACAGACAGAGAAAAACACAGAGTTATACATTCTGATAATGGGTGAACAACTAAGAAGCAAACGAACACTTTACAGTACAGTAAAAGTGTGAATCCTGTCCGGTCTTTTAGAATCAATATAAATCAAATATTCAATCAAATAAATGAATTTTTGCTGCTGAAATTCATAAATACCAAAAAGAAAGAATACAAATTTTGTGCATTTTCAGGCACTGTGATCCAAACCATAGTTTATATCAAGAAATACTGAAACTGTGCATCATACTGATAACATGAATAAACATTTCGATGATTTTGTTTGTGAACAATGACGAAGGGACTTTTTATTCTGATGGGAATTAAATGTTCATTGACACAAATACTTACTTTTGAGAGATGAACTAAAGATTTTGAGAAAAGTTCAGGCTTTTGCAAGAAATACTATGTATTGTGCTGAATGTACACATTGTTTTGAGAAATGCACTAAACTAAACTTTTTTTGTATATGTGTTTAGAATTGATGAATCCTTCAGATGAATAATCAATAATGTAGTGGAATTTACAGCGTCAGATCGAGTTCTAGAGATCCGGTCCTCTAAAACAGGTCAAAGGAGAATCCCGTGAAACTTCAGTTGGCAACAGACAAAACACAGAATTACGATGTCTGAAAATAGATAAACAACCTGGAAACAAACAAACATTATTACAGTACAGTAAAAATCTCCTGCAATTAAATATGCAATCAAAAAAATGTATGCTGTTGAAATGTATAGATGCCGTAGAGCCTCGTGTATTTTCAAACCGTAGTTTAGTATGATCCAAACCGTAGTTTATATCAAGAACTACTGAAACTCTGCACCATCAGACTGACAACATGACTAAAAAAATTGACTATTTTGTTTGTGAACACACAAAAAGACGTGTCATTCTGATGGGAATGACATGTTCATTGGGGCGAATACTTTCTTTTGAGAGACGAACTAAGGATTTGGAGAAAAGTACAGGCTTTTGCAGGAAAATCCAATGTTTTGTGCTGCTTATACAAATTAATTTGAGAATGCACTAACTGATTTGCAAATATTACCACATAACCTAACATTCCTCAACATTCCACCCAGGACACATGAGCACAGTCTATTTTATCATTCCTGCATTTATGAATCATTGATCATTCTTGGGATCATGGGTTAGAAACCTATTATGGTTGATGTCTCTATCATCTGTCTCTATATTAGGCTCAAACATTAGAAACAAACAAACGCTGGTGGTATGCTAACAGCCCATTAGCACATCGGTTAAAGAGGCATTGAGTACCCTAAGGTGTTAAGAGCCTTCTGAGGAATTTCTCAGATTAGGAATAATTTGCGTTCCTTAATTTGGCCACGAGATGGCAGTACGGGGTAAGGACGGTACAGGACAATAAGGCGTCAATATCAATATCCAGATTTAACATTTAAAAGTGGTGACAGAAAGCTAACCTATACAGAGCATAAAAAAACTTTTAGTATAAGCAATGCAGGATGGATGTGAATAAATATAAATGTGAATATTCTAGAATGTGCAAACTTTTATTGGGTGTTCATGTAGCGATACGGTTATTTACCGTTTTTTCTCAGTTGCTTTGGAGCGTTTCTCGAATCATCTTTAATATTTGCAAACCAGTATGTGCATTCTGAAAACAATTTGTACAAACAGCACGACACATTTAACTTCTTGCAAAAGCCTCAACTTTTCTCAAATTTCCATGGGACGAGAAACCCCGACCTTCGATAAGTATCCCAATGCCTTAACCACTGAGCTACAACTTTCCGATCATTAATAATATAATTTATAAAGTAGAATCACAGGCTAAAAAACATACAAAGTTCATATTTAATATACTAGAATGATGCGTCTTTTGCAATAACAACTAAGAAATTGTCTAAGTAATATTGTCTTGTATTGTATTGTATTGTATTGTATTGTATGGTATTGTATTGTATTGTATTGTGTTGTATTGTATTGTATTAAAAGATAAAGGTTAATAAATCCTATGGAGATGCAGCAGTGTAATTTACTGCTGCTGTAGACTTGATCACCATATACAAGCTGGCACTAAACTGTGCAGCTTCAGCATTCACAACTACAGCCTACAACATTCCTATGCTTTATGGGATCACCGATGGTCAAGCTAGATTGTGAGAAATCCAGTCCCTGTAGGAGTTAACCTGGCATGACTTCAGCTCGGACAGTACATGTGACTGTGAGAGAAATCATTTTGATGTCAAAGGCCAGAAGAAAGACACGGTCAATTAGTTCATATAATCAAAACTCAACCAGCTCGAATGAAATCACACAAATTATGCAATGCTACTGTTATTTTTTTCTGCCTGCAAAACGTTGCAAAACCCCATGGTTCAGATTTGCAAACTGCACATTAAGAATGATCTCACTGCGGCTGCTCGGTTCTGCACGTCCTCTCGCAGAGGGAAATGTCTCAGGATGATGTTAGCACAGCTGTACTGTGTCTCTGCTGGTTGTGACCAATCAGCAGCACACAGGGAGTCTGACCATCTCCTTCATTGCTGTGAAAACCCCTGGCTTGCTTCAGACAAGTTCAGGCAGAGCAGATTGATATCATAGGGGAGGGAGTTTGTTTTGTGTTCACCTGAGGGATATAAGAGCACATACCAACAAGACCATTATATACAAGAGATACATTTTTATTTAGTTTAATTAATTTAGAAAAAAAAGGGAATGTTTAAGGCTAGTATAAAACATGGTCGTTACCGTGTCATTTTATGTTTCATAGTAAATTTAATATTTTAATTGAATGAAAAAATAAAGTTTTTGTATTTTTTTGCTATTATTATATAGTAATAATTTTAATGATGAAACAAGTGAAAATAAAAATAAAAAAAATGATTATAATCCAATATATTTATAATAGTGCTATCTTGTAATATTATATTTAATAATAAATGTTATGTAAATTATTGTATTTATGTGCTTTTGTTGTTGTTCTTTTTCTTCTTCTTCTTGTTGTTATTATTATTATCAGTAGTAGTTGTAGTAGTATTGATCATTTTAATAATGAAACAAGTAAACAAATATTTATTTATTATGCAATATATTCATATGGTATCTTGTAATATTATAGTTATTAATTAATATTAATAATAATAATATTATTATTATTATTATTATTGTTGTTGTTGTTGTTGTTGCAAAACCCACCAAAAAGTCAGACATTATAACAATAACAATATCAATGAAAGTAGAAAAAAAGGACAAATGACGCGGTAAAAATCGCCACTTGAACCAGGATCATGAGTGTGGAAAATGAATGATCGCCGGAAGCCCCGCCCACTCACACCGGGGAGTCACGTCGTGCACGTCTTCCCTGGGACGTGAGCTCATCCACATCCGGGATATACACGTCACTGCCGCACCCTGACAGGCTGCTGATCCAAGGTGAAACCACTAATCTAAATTGTAACACAGATTTACATATTTGGTTTGAACCACATGTCCTAAATCATTATATGTTTATTTTTTAGCAACAGTTAATAATTATATTATTAGTTATATTAATTATTATTAATGATTAACATCATAATAAAACAGATCATTGCCTAAACAGTGAGCAGTAGCCTTGGTATAATATACGCACAACGTTATTCTACATCTAATTAAATAGTTACATTTTAATGAAAAACATTTGCTTTCAAGGGGGCTGTTTTTATTAGAAATGGGGACACGGGAGTGCAATGGCTAAAGCTTTGGGTTACTGATTGGAAGGTCAAGGATTTGAGCCCCAGCACTGACCATGCACTCTGACCCCAGTTTCCTTATGTGTGAAGAAAGAGTTTCACTGTTCTGTAAAGTACATGTGAGAAATAAATGCATCTATTGATATTTCAATGCAAATTTATAAAAGGTTTAGAAACTTCTGCCATAGCGTATTGTTTTGTTTTGCATGACCTTGATTTGAACTTAAAAGTTAATCACATGCCTTGGATTTAAAGGAGGACTGCCAAATAATTAACTGACATTCCCTGACATGCCGATGTGTCCCGGGCTTTACTATAGTCTTTCTCAGCAGTGCCAGGTGACTAATGATTACCAAAGCCTCTGTCTCGGGTTTATAATGAAAACATGTGTGCTGGGGCATGTCTAAAAACTGCTTGTAAAAGTAGGCCACTCTTATAGAAAGTGGGTTAAAAAAAATGTGTTGGCTTGTAAATGAAATTGGAATCCTCTCTGATGATCCGTGGTGGACAGTTTACTGAAGAATTCCCGTTTGGCGAGAACGGAACTCAACTAAGTTTTTTTGCGAAATCAGTCGTTCATTTTTATTTTCGATTTAAAATGTGACCGGTCAAACACGAGGCGAGCCACTAATCAGGGCAGAGCTCGCGCTCTGTTTTGAACTTGGTGTATCTACTTATCACCAACATACAGTTCAGCATCAGTTTAACAGCAGGCAGAACATTTAGAGAGGAATAAATAATGGAAGAAACTCCAGACTCGAACTCGCCACAACACCCGTGGCTTTAATTGAAGTAGTTGAAAGAGTTTTTGGCTCGTGATCAATTTAATAGAAATCAATCAATGTTTGATTCAACAATATCATTCTATTAATAGATCAGTGTGTGACAGAGTAACGCTAATGTCTTTTCACATAATATGAGTTAATTAAGCAACAGTCTTGTGCTAAAAATGATAATAGGAACATTATACAATAGCTGTAATAAATCATAGTACTTTAGATACTTCAGTACATTTTAAGGCAAATAGTTTTATATATTTCCTCAAGTGAAAGTGAAAAAGCAGCACTTTTACTTAATAGTAATATTTTACTTAGTTCTGACATTCTGATGTCTTTATACTCAGATCAGATGGGGGTTCAAATCCCAATACCACCAAGCTACTTCGGTTGTCTCCTTGAACTCTTACATGTACACATCTCTGGTAAATGCTTATATAGTCGTTGAGGATCATCTCCAAACCAGGGCATGCTGTCTCGTGTTGTACGTGTCTTTGGCATCTGAACTTGGATGTTTATATTTAAGCTTGTTTTTTTAGAAATTTTCAAATGCTCTTTCCGTGTGGCTGGAATTTCTCATCATTTACATTGACATGGCTCGTTATCCAGACTGACTTACCACCGAGCAGTTGAGGGTTAAGGGCCTTGCTCAAGGGCCCATCAGTGGCAGCTTGGTTGCTCTGGGATATCAACTTATGATTTTCCAATCCAGAGTCTAATAACTAAACCGCTGAGTTACCACCTACATTATTGTGGTCTTGTGATCAGAGGTTGATCAGTGAACTTTAATAGAGCATGAATATGCGAGCACGTGAACGATCCTCGATCAACAGCGTTATGTGGCTCCTATCTAATAATCATTGAAGCACCCGAGTGCACAGTATGAGGCAACTGTGCGTTCGTTTGCACAGCATTTTTGCTTATCGTTGTGTTTTTGCGTGCATTAAAATGCATTTCTGTCCACAACATGACCTTCCTCTGCTTTCCACTGGTCACTGTGGTCCCTGTTAGTATTCTCAGAAAAACGAAAACAGGTTCAGTCACATTCGGGATTTTTTCCACCTCATTAAGTTGCGGTGTCTTATGAACAAAAAAAAATCCATAACAAGGATTTACGAGTAATTCTAGGGCAGGTATTAGAATTTCTTTTTTCAAATAATGGCAAAATATGATAAAAAAAAATGAAATGTTGAATGGTTTTGTGGAGCTGATTCAGTTCACTGAGACTGCTGGAACACACATGGAATCGCCGCATTTATTTGACAACAAGCCTTTTATTTGGTGTCAAATCAAACTCTTGTTGTCATCTAAATCAGGGATCCCATGTTGTTCCATAGTCAGATGTGCTTGCTGCAGCAGATGATGATGGTGCTGTGTTTGTAAGCAATATCTGCCCACTGTTTACATAGTTCACAGTTTTTCATGATTCTTTCTTTTATATTTAAAGAATAGATAGAACCAAACGTGCAGAGTGATTCAACTCGTTAGAAGCATGTTGTATAAAAAAATTGTAATATATGCATAATTGAATGCACTATTTCTGCTTTATAATATATAATAGTATTATTAGTATAGTATAGCAATGTGGAAGTAATATGACCTGGATGAATGTGCTGTGAAATGCAATTGTGGTTCACACTTGAATGAAATCATTCCAGGATCATCTGCAGTCCCAAAGTAAACAACAAAAAAAAATCCAAACATGTACGTTAGCATTTGTTAGGCCCCGTGGTAAAACCTGCAGAACCACACAGAGGTCATAAGCGTATGTCACATTTTGAGTGGGATTAGATCTTCCAGCGTCGGCAGAAAATCGTTTTCTTCGCCGCACTGTTCTGAAGGTCATAAAACACAGACTGGGCAATTTATCATCTCATTTCTAATTCATTTATGTTCTGTAGCCACTTTATCCTGGTTTGATCCAGGGAGCAATGGGAATAAGTTAGGAATATCTAGGATGGGACACCAGTCTATATGTTCCCAATCAGAGATCAACAGGTTGATTAACATTTATATTTGTGCTAATCGACGCTCTATCCTTCAGAATAGTAATTTCTACTTTGTCAAAAGTGAAAAGAGATTGTTGCCAGCACGAGCTTAACTACACCTCTAAATATTCAATACGATTCAAACCCATCCAAGTCTATACCCATATTATAACTGTTTACATGCTCTCTTTGCATACCCACACTATTGCTGCTGTTGCTGTTTTTCACAACATTTTGTGTAAATGTTTACAAGTACAATCTTGTTCACTGTTCTCTTTTTTTGCACATTGTACTGTACTGTACTGGTCGGCACTATTGTGTGTGTTTTGTGTATCTGTCACGCACTTTCTTGTATTGTCTATTTGTCTTTAGTCCTTAGCTCTGTGTGTAGCTCTGTGTTTTCTATGTAGCACTAGTGTTCTGGAGGAACGTTGTGTCATTGCACTGTGTACTGGTCAGGTATATCTGGTTGGAATGACAATAAAAGTTCCTTGACTTGACTTGAAAGGAGGCTAGAGGGATTTTGAGAAAAACACATTTCATGTAAGAATGCTGGTTTGTATGCTCTCAAGTGCTAACATATTAGTTTGTGAAAACAGCAAAGGTTACAATCAGTAGCAAGCTATGAGATACCATTAAATCTTTAAAGTCTGTGCCTTATGAAAGATTCAGGATGGTGTTCAAGCCCTGGGCATATACACAGTTATTGGTGAAGAGGGTGTAGAAGAATAGACCTAAGCACACACTCATGTGATACACCAGTGCTTAATTGCGGTGTGGGAGAAGTCTAAATGTGTACACACCAGCGTTTATCAAACAGATTGGAGGCCAGCCTACTTGGAATGATCGCCTTAAATGTAGATCGGTAGTCAATGAATTACGGTTGAAGATATGACAGTGAGTGCAATTGAACTATTTACCTATTTAAGATGGCGGCTTTTTCAGCACCAATATATTGGTGGCAGATTTGAGCCACTCCAGTGCATGAGAAGATATTTACTGTCAATTGGTTAGCACAGAAGTATAGCAAGCGTCCAGGAACGGCATCATTTTATGCTCGTTGACATGCAAATGTCTACGAGCAAGTGCCTGTTTGTTCTCTTAATCGCTAACGTAAAAGCAGGCTATTTACCTGTGCATTTTTGGCCACGATGTGGTCGTCTGACACAAATTTTAAAAGTCCGAAAAGATTCCTTAAATCCTAGGCTAAAATCTGTAGTCTTTGATCGCAGGTTTGACATGTTCGCTGACAGCCGATTAATGGCCGATCATTTTTTTCTCTGATGAAATTCTGCCAGTGTCAGAAGATTTCAGACACTTTCCTACAGTGTGATTCTTCTTCGACGACGACCGTCAAACCAATAGGAACGCTAATCTGATGACGCAATTAGCGTGACAACTTCAACCCACCTAAGGGAAAATGTCGAAACGAGTCAGGTGGACAGTACAGCTAGAAGCAAAACTTATCAAGTTATGAAGGAAAGTTTTTGAGTGTTTGTATGAGTTTTTTTTTTTATTATCGAGGCGTGTCATGAACAAAATTAACGCTACAGATTACATGTTTTTGTTTGCTGCTACCTACCATGCTGACCCCCTACCAAAACGTGGGTCTGAATGTGTCGTGGCTCGATAACGTAAAACTTCGGATGTGTCCTTGTGTGAGTCATTCGTACGGTCAGACGTAATGACAACTCATGTTCGTACAGCCTGACTAGCAACAGGACAAAGGACTATTAAAAATCGCAAAAGACTATTAAAAATTAACACAGTGTGTTCTCTATGCTAACCCTAGCATAGAGAGGTTCTAATCTGAGAATAGGTAATGGACTGGTTCTTGCCACATGCACCATTTGTGTGCACTCTGTGGATAGTTTCAGCTTTATGGAATTTTTTTTTGCAGGCCGGATTTATTGGTATTGTAAGCCAAAGAATAGCGTTCCACGGAAGCGTTTGATCAACAGACACGTCTTTATAAGCTTTAATGCTCAAATGATTAAGAGTAATCGGCAAAACATGGGTAAAACATTTCTTCTTTGGCTCTTATAAGAAAAGCTGCATGCTGGAAACCTGCTTATGTTTTTGTTTTGGTTGCACATTAGCCAAACCTGGTACCAGGTTATAGATTAACTTTACAATTATAAACATCAAGGTTATCTGGGGGATGTAGGATGGTTATAGTTGCTCTATGGTTACGCATTGCATGTAGCGCTGAAAGATCAGATATTCTACCAACCGATTACATGAATTGTTAATCACATGCCTGCAGGTAAAAGTAACAAAATAAAATGCATTGGTGGGTTTCTACTTGAAATTGTTTTTATATATAAATTCCTGCACTTGTTTTAACTGATGATGCAATTTTGCCCTAGAATGAAGCTGAAACCATTGTGTAATTGTATTGTCTCTGTAGCTTTCTTTATATGCTTCACTCTAAACCCACTGAAATAATTAGCTTTTGGCTCCCCATTGCCTAGTTTATGATTGACCCAAACACTGGACCCTTGTTCCATGCTCATTTATGACTGCCTTTTTTTTTACACCCCAAGAGCACAGTCCAAAGATGAATGTGCAACACGATTATGTGATCTCCTCCTCGAAGACATTGTGCAAACAACTGTTTGGACCGTTGCATAATTTTTTTTTGCATACACTTTTTGTTACTGGATGTAATGCAGAGGCTAAATGTTTAAAACACACATCCTGAAAGACATTGGTGGAGATCAGACGGAAGCAGACGCACAAGTATTTCCTGAGTCAAACTCTGAACAAGACTTTCCTGAGTCACACTCTGAAAAAGACTTTCCTGAGTCAACGTCATAAGGCTCTGAATCACTACCAGCATCACCGCATCATATCCTCAGGCGGTTCTAATGGTGCAGTTACATCTGAGCCTGATGCTACAGTATGTCATACAAAACATTTGTTAAAACAAATACATCTCCACTGAACCTAAAATTCCACCAAAAATTACTATCAAATGTATAAGTAAAAATAAGTGGGGAATTATATATTATAATAAGGAATTATTGTTACAATAAACTGTTGTATGTGGAACATCTGCAAGTTCATTTCCATTAGCACATATACTATGTGGGAAAGTATATACTATGTGCGGTGATCTATACACTGTGGTCTCTGTGGACACCTGGCCATAAGGTTGGTATGTGTTTTTTGAACATCCTATTTCACATTTAGTCTTCATTTGCTCTCATAATATCTTCCACTCTTCTGGGAAGAAGTTCCTCTAGATTTTGCAGTGTGCTTGTGGAGATTTCTGGACATTCACTGATGTGAGGTGAGGTGAGGTGAAGAGGCCTGGAGTGCAGACGATGTTCACATTTATTCATAAAGGTTTTTAATATAGTTAAACAGGCCATTTTAGATGTTCAACTCAAACTCATGCATGTTTTCGTGACGCTGACTTTGTACACAGGGGCACTGTCATGCTGGAACAGGTTTGGATCTCCAAGGAAATATTTCATGCTACCGCATCCAGATTCGTCCTTTACAATTGTGTGCCGACAAGTTTATGGTAACAGTTTGGAAAAGAACAACAAATGGCTGGAAAAGTCAGGAATCCCAATATGTTTGTCCATGTAGTGGATGTGAACAAATAAAGGCTTCTTCTTCATCTGAACAACTGTCTTCCTGCTAACCACTGTTTACTTTTACTACCTTTAAATTAATAAGACAAACATAAGCCTTCCTGAGAAAAAGGGCAGCTAAAAGGCTTCCTGTCATGAAGATTTTCTTGACGTTCAGAAAATAAAATAATGAGAAATTTGCTATTAATTGTTACAAAATAAATTGTCAGAGTTGCTGTTTCTTAACCAACACCTTCTAGCCAAACAGAAATGTACTTTTTACTTGTCACATGTACTTTACAGAACAGTGAATTATTTTCTTTGCATTTCCCAGCAATATTAAAAAGCTGGGGTCTGCCATGTTACACCCTCTGGAGCACAGAGGTTTGAGGGCCTTGTTTAGGGGCCCAAGAGATGGTGATGCTGGGGACTGAACCTCCAACCTTCCAAAAAGTAACCCTGGGCTTTATTCACTGAGCTACCACCTCCCCCCACTGAACTATCACCTCCCCCCACTGAATTACCACCTCCCCTCTCTGAATTACCACCTTCC
Source organism: Silurus glanis (assembly GCA_014706435.1). Classification (NCBI taxonomy): domain Eukaryota; kingdom Metazoa; phylum Chordata; class Actinopteri; order Siluriformes; family Siluridae; genus Silurus; species Silurus glanis. Next base: position 4,650,521 of record JAAIIK010000068.1, on the reverse strand, counting down.
ACCCACTGTACTACCACCTCCACACACTGAACTATCACATCCACCCACTAAACTACCACCTCCACCCACTGAGCTACCACCTCCCCCCACTGAACTTCCACCTCCCCCCACCACTGAACTACCACCGACCCCCACTAAACTACCACCTCTACCCACTGAATTACCACCTTCACCCACTGAACTACCACCCCCCCCCCCCCAACCACCCCCCCCCCCTGAACTACCACCTCCCCCCACTAAATTACCACCTTCCCCCACTGAACTACCACCTCATATACAATTCAACAGCACTGTGATATTTTATGCTAACGCTTCATCTCATCATTAGTATCTCATTAATCACTTTTATGTGATTATGCTTCATCCCTGATGTCTAATTACATAAATGATGACCCAAAATATAAAGTCCCTATTTGATTCTTTTTGTTTTTGATTTCTTGCCAAGACGTTTGCTGTCGTACAGAGTGCAGCTTCAGTCTTTTCATTTTTGACACTCAGCCAAACCAAACAAGACCAGAAGGGCCAGTGTTTATGTATTTATGCTTGAGGAACTGAATACCTTCAGTTTTGCTTATCTTTCCTCACACTGTGAAACAACAGACACTAGAAAAACCGGACACGGGTGAAGAACTTATTAATACCAAATGCATGACTTAGTGGCTTCACGGACAGAACAGGTCATGTTCAACATGTTGTACTTTGCGAAAGTCTTGTCACATGTTAGTGTCCTCATAAACACTGACCTGAAATCTTCCTAAATAAGAACCAATGACAAATTCTGAATTTTTTTTTTTCCAAATGACCACTCAGTGCCTTTAAAACACTTGTCTCTTTTAGTGCATTTGTTAGGTTGTTTCAATATTTTGCAGGACATGCCAGAGATCTTCTGAAGAAATAATTATCTTTGAATAAGAACAGCATTTTGTTTTACGATGCCGTTTTGTGGCATGTTAATAAAAAAAATTAATTCTAAGATTAAAATAAATCGTAATTTTTTGGAGGAAATTGTTAAACTTACGAGAATGAAGTCGTAACAATACGAGATTAAAGTGGTAATATTTTGAGAAAAATCACAAAATTGAAAGAAATGTTTCAGTGTTTTGGAGAATTTGGTTAAATCGTACTTTACTATAGGATTTAGCAAAAAGGAAATTCTTTGTCTTTTGGCGCATCAGAACAGAGTTATAGTTAGTAAACGGACACTGCAGCGGTTATGTAGGAAACAATTTATTTAGCAGAAAAAAAAATCAGGCAGACAAATAGGAAATTGAGAGAAAAGAGAAACTTTTGTGCAGTCTGAAATGGCGACCAGTAGTCGACTCTAAGGATATCGATGGTTACATCCGCATGCTATCCGAAGAGGAGATGTTTCTCAGGAGACTATGAGGAAGAAAGAGTTGAACACGTCTCCGACGTCCCAATAACTTCAGCCGGGTTCCCAACGCATGGTGGCATATGGATTCATATGAGAATGATGGCTTTATTCTCTAAATATATCAACTTTGTTCTCGTAAATTATACTTGTTTTCTCAAGACATTTATTTACTTTTTTTATACTTTATTTTCGTGAGGTTATTTTTTTATTTTTATTTTTGTCATGGCGCTAAAACGTTGTCGTTTTGTTCAAAAAAATATTTGCAATAATTAAACATTTGTTATGACATTTGATTTTTTTTGTAGATCAAATGTTTGGTTATCAAAAACTCGTTCTTTTGCACTGACACACTAATGTCATATATATAAACCGAACAAACGCCTAAGACTACATACGACCATCCACCTGAATCACATTGTCAATTAGTTACCACTTGTCCTTCTCTCTTTGTCTCTGTCTCTGTGTTAAACATGCTCCTGAGATACCAGTGATCAGTGTTCCTGTCTCTTTCTTCTCTTTGGATCTGCCTGACGCTCTTCTTCTGGATGGAGTTGTCTTCAATTAGAGACCACTCTGTGTAGCTGGAGATGGTTCCACAAGAACATCCTAACGATCCACGAAGTTCCTGAGCAATTCAAGAACTTTGAGGATGGATTTGGTCTGGAATTAATAGCAACATTCTACTACAATGGCTCACTAGCACAGGTTGCATGAACAGTTTTGCAGTTAAGGGCCTATCACTAAACAGTACTTGTTTATATATTTATATTTATAAATATATTGTAATAGTATTGGATCTTATATAATAAGGAACAATCTTACAGGCACTACACTTATACATTATAATTTTATACAACTTATATGAAATGTCTATTGTTTTTCTACAAATAAAAATGTATTGTATTGAATAGAGACTAACCCATTGCTGCACCTCTTGTTTGTATTTTTTTGTCCTTGGGCTAAAAAAGGCTGCACTTGCATCCACTTCCCACATATTACATAACCTTACAAGGATTTCATATACATCTATGACATTGCTATGTCCTTCTTCTCATCAGGGGAAACAGGCCCTGGAATTCCATCAGAGAAGTTATCAGAGTCAAAGTTTACAGCCTCTGATGTGAGAGGTTATGATCCCAAACCAATTCATTATGGAGAGGAACGTGGGATGATTGGTGAACGTCATCAACAAGCTAACATGCGGTCTTGAGCCTGCCATTTTGGGGCCCCTTTGCTGCGGAGACACCTCACCTATACACCCCCCACATGCTTCTTTTAACATAACCCCTGCTACAGGACATTCTTCAGTCTAGATGCAGGAAGTGCCTTCTAAAATATTTGGTAGAATTGGTACAATGCTGTGTACCCACTAAAGACATCTAGGACCCCAATATCCTTTCAAAGCTCCATAGAGTACACCCACTAGTCCATGTCCAAGGGGGAGGCCTGAAAAGTGAAGGTTTCCCAGAGTGGGATCCAACTCTCAGCAATCATCATGGGCTTCAAAGATTGCCACTGAAAAGTGCAATTCCAAAAACACACATTTACAGACAGAGACTGGGTCCACCGATGAAGCACAGGTGGGCTCAATTACTTATACCCCCACACACTTAAAAAAAAAAAAAACAGATTTGCAAAATCATTGCAATGGAACTCTCTTTTAGACCTGTTCCATGGACCTACCAAGCCCTATGTTTAATGACTTGTTATTTTTGCCAATGTTTTGCCACCTGGATTCTGTTTGAACGTCTCACGTTTTCTGCCTGGCTTTATTTATGTATTTGCCAGTTATTTCGTATTGGACTGCTTAAAGTAATAAAGATAGTCAGTTTTTTTTACTGCATTTGCACCCATGCTTTTCATGATGGGTACAAAAATATGCAATGATGCACAAAAGGCTTAAGCCTGTTTAAATATGTACATTATTGGATACAAGTTGTTTAAATGAATGAGAAAAACAGACTAACAAACTTTTATTTATGCAACAAATGACGACTTTCAAGTGACCTTCTTCCATGTGAAAATGTCTGACACTCTGACAGCTGACAATAAGTACAGCCTTGCAATATTTATAAAGGTGCAATAAACTCTAAAGAGGTAACCGACGGCTACGTGAGAAATCCTTGATCTAGAAAGGAAGGTGTGAGGACACGGATCTTGCTCATTCAAATACAGGCCGGGTAAAAGTCCATCAATCTTATCTTTAGTGTAGTATATATGATCTTTGGTCCAAGTTTTGAGTCTCAGGGCTTCCATTTTATTGTCTGAATACAAATCTTTAAACTGAGGTAACTGAGGTCATGCAGTCGAGTCCAAAAATCTTCATGATCATATTCATATCTGGGATTAAAAAACAAAACAAAATAATCACATATTTAATATTCACTATTATACACTATTTCTAGCTCTGTATATGAAAGTGAGCAAATTTGTGACAATTACAACGTTTGTACAAATGGTCAAATTTCCCTCATGCCTTATTCAAATACCTCATTCTTAGCAAAATAATTTGATCCTGTGTTCCTCATTCCAATGGAAGCATGTGCTCAGACGACACTCTATAGTGGTGAATTCTGCTTCACAATGATTGGAAGAGCCGACATCGAGGGATCGAAAAGTGACGTCGCTATGAACGCTTGGCTGCCACAAGCCAGTTATCCCTGTGGTAACTTTTCTGACACCTCCTGCTTGAGGCCCCGCTTTCACGGTCTGTATTCATCCTGAAAATTAAGATCAAGCGAGCTTTTGCCCTTCTGCTCCACGGGAGGTTTCTGTCCTCCCCGAGCTCGCCTTAGGACACCTGCGTTACGCTTTGACAGGTGTACGGCCCCAGTCAAACTCCCCACCTGCCACTGTCCCTGGAGCGGGTCGCCGCCCCGGTAAGCCCCGGGGTCGCCGGGGCACCGGGGAGGGCTTGGAAGCCAGAAGCGAGAGCCCACTGGGGCTCGCCTCCCCGCCTCACCGGGTTAGTGAGGAAACGATAAGATTATTAATAAAGGGGGGTGAACAAAATAGATATAGTGATGATCCTACTTCTCACCCAAATTGATGTCATATACAATATAATTTGAATTTTTCTTTCGCATTAAATTACACAAGAATGCTGACCATAGCCAATTTATCAGTAAAGTATTCACACTATACAGATTTTGTATACAAATAGTCCCTGATTTACAGTGGAGATGTGTTCCAATGACCAGTATGGGGTAGAAATTTGTTGATCAGTATGGGGTAGTAATTTGTTAATAATTTAATAATAATAATTTAACATATTAGAGAACATAATGTAGCAAAACAAAGCAATTTACATTACCGTAATGTAAACCTTTGACAGTATATGTGTATGTGGCAGAGGGTGTGTGGATGAGCTCCGGGGTCGTGAGTGGAGGGCGGAGCCGGGCAAAACGAGCGGTAAGAAGGACGCCTGTAGTGATAAAAAAAAGGAGAGAAACAAGAGGTAAAATTGGGCTTTGAAACACTAAAAACGCAGACAAAATTAATCTCTAACACCGAGACAAGGCATCTCACAAGGCAGGCAGCGTCTCAGCATGCTGTGCCGCATTGTACGCTGTTACGTTTGCCTGCCACGTGAAACATAAAACATTTAGAATTGATTCGCATAGCTAGCGTCATCGCAAGAATGAAAAATCGTTAGTCGAAACACCGTAAATCGGGGATTACCTAAATATCATACTGGATCATTCATCTTCTAAACTGTTAAAATGTTAGTAGTGTCCTATAACAATTAGTATTGGCACCACTAAACTGCAACTGTTGGTCCCTTTCATCAAGGCCCTTATCTGGCTGTGCTCCAGGGATGTCCTATCATGTCTGACCCTGTGCTTTGACACATTTATCCTAACAAGAAAATAATAGAATTTTCGACAAGCCTATTCCATTTACCTTCTTCTTGAGAAGACTCATACACCAGACCAGAAACCACTGTTCAGTTCTATTTATGGCATATGCCCTCATCCAGAGCAACTTGGGGGTTAAGGGCCTTGCTCAAGGACCCAGCAGTGGTAGCTTAGTGGTGGTGCGATTTGAACTTTTGAACAAATTTGAACATCTGATCTGAACTCTAACATCTTATCCACTGAGCTACCCCTTCCTCCATGAGCGGCCGTATCCGTCCTTCCCAGTTTACATACCCCTCACTGGATATAGTAAAATAATTCATGGTGATAAGGTTATAGTTTTTAGCAATGCTTTACTACTTTAACTGAGATATGAGATGGTTACTAAACTTTATGTATACTGCAGTCTACTCCTGACTGCTTTTCTCCTACAGCTTGTTGATTAGTATGAGCTCTAACTTGGAGCTTCATTGTGAATGCAGTCAGCCCACACTAGCAGCATTGTACAGGTTAGATACAAAAATCGCTCAGACTCACTCTGAGGTTATCATAATTAGGGGGTAGGTAATGTAGGAGTAAATATAGTACCAGTACGTAGGACGAGTTGACAATTTATATACATGAGACATAAAAAGTCTACACACCTTTTTAAAATAACAGGTTTGTGGTTTTTTTTTTAAACTGAGACACACTACATAGGCAAAACATTTGTGGACACTGGACTGTGACACCCCAATATGTACTTGTTGAACATTCCTAAAAATCATACCTCACATCATAACAAACTTATGACCAGCAGTCCAGAAGTAGCAGAGGCCATTTCATGTATGTGCTTTTTGAGCATTGCATTCCACATTTTGTCCCGATTTTTTTCTTATAATTCCCACCACTCTTCTGGGAAGATGTTCCACTAGATTTTGGAATGTGCTTGTGGAGATTTGTGGACATTCATTGATGTAGGTGAGGTAAGGAGGCCTGGGGCTAAGATCAGAGCTCTATAGCAGGCCACTCAAGATCCTTATCTCCAAACCATGTAAACCAGATCTTCTTTGGAGCTCTCTTTGTGCACCGGGTCATTGCCATGCTGGAACAGGTTTGGGTTTCCAAGCTTAATTGAACGCCAAAATCATACCGCATGCAAATACAATTGTGTGCCTCCAGTTTTGAGGTAACAGTATGGAGAAGAACCACATAGGGCAGGAAAGATCAGGTGTACCAACAGATGTCCATATAGTGTATATTAGGGGTCACCAACTTTTTTAATTCTGAGAGCTACTTCTTGGGTACTGATTAATGTGAAGGTCTACCAGTTTAATACACACTTCTGAAATAACAAATTTGCTCAATTTACCTTTAATTATATGTTATTATAAATAATTAATGATATTCATCTATGTGAAGACACTGATCATGTTAATGATTTCTCACAAAAATTATCAACAATGATTTAACAAGGTAGGAAACAGATAGATGTAGCTCACTGGTAATTGGTGCTTTGGTGGGCGACCTATGTGGTCCTTGCGGGCGACCTGGCACCATGTTGGTGACCTCTGGTGTATATGGTTAAAAAAGCAAGGGTTATGGTTGGATATTGTTCCTTACACAAACTCTAATAAGGAAATGTATGAAATTGAAAAAAGAACTCACAGTTTTTACTAATGCTTTCAGAACACCGGCACCAACTGCATGGACACGAAGAACAAAAATTGACATTGTTATACATTTTTTAATGAATCGATACTTCAATTTGATCCACGATCTGAAAAGCTACACAACATGCCAACGAGAAACACAAGCCAAATAAAGATTTTACACTTTCACGGAACTGCGGTTCTTAGCTGATGTTTTGGAAGCTAAAAAGGCAGCGGTTTAGCAATACCACCATACTTCCTCAAAAAAAAACTGCTTTGGCAACAAGTGAATGAGTCACTTACACACACACACACACACACACACACACACACACACACACACACACA
>JAAIIK010000068.1:4614360-4629669 GCA_014706435.1 Silurus glanis | reverse complement strand
ATCTATCTATCTATCTATCTATCTATCTATCTATCTATCTATATTTTTTGATGCATTTAAGTTTCAGAATTATTATGAATGAAACTGTATTTTTGAATATTTTTTTTTTTTTGCAGCTGGACTACCCTAAAATGGTCGAAGGTATTGTTTTAATCAACATTAATCCATGCGCTGAGGGTTGGATGGACTGGGCTGCACAAAAGGTAATAAATCTTTTAAAAATGCAATTAGTTCTATAGCATTTCTGTATAAGTAAAGTTATATATCTTGGATCTTATTTATCATTGAAAAAGAATTTATTCAGTCACTATTATGAATTATTCCGGAATTACAGTAAAACTAACAGGACAATCCACAGGCGCATGAACACACTTCTGGACCTCCTGGTTTATGTGGTTAAATAATGTTGTTCCTTATTGGTATAAGTAACCATTTGCAATTAAAATATATTACAGATCAGTGGCTGGACTCATGCCATGCCCGACATGATCATCAGCCACCTGTTTGGGAAGGTGAGATTAAACCTGTTATGTTGCCAGCTCATTTTTATGATTATTGCGAAAGTACTTTAAATTTGGAAGTATTTTTTTTTATGCATTTAGGAAGAAATTCAACACAACCATGACCTGATTGGTACGTACCGCCACCACGTCCTGAATGACATGAATCAGTACAACCTGCAACTCTTTGTCAAGGCATACAACAGGTAAATAGAGACTCATTTTGCCATCAATAACCATAATCACTCGGTCAGACTTCAAAAAATGACTGGAGTGTGTGCTTCTGCCTTGTAGCCGAAGAGACTTGGAGATCGAGAGGCCTGTTCCTGGAGGAAACATTAATGTCAGAACCCTCAAGTGAGTTGAGATCATTGACTGAATTTTGTATTAGTTCATATGTACTGTTTTATGGTTTAATGATTTGGTCTTTCTTTGCTTTCAGGTGCCCCTCCCTTCTCGTAGTTGGAGATAGCTCTCCTGCAGTGGACGCTGTGGTAGGTCTAATACCCAGAACATTATAGCACACGTCCACTTTATTTTTTTGAATCTGTGACATGAATTAATTATATTGCTGCAGGCCGAACAGCCATTAAAAAATGGCTTTTTGTTTTTCTTGGGTTCTTATTTATAACTTGTGAATTTATCATATTTTTTTTCACAGGTTGAATGCAACACCAAGCTGGACCCAACCAAGACCACGCTGCTCAAGGTGAGTGAGTGTTTTCACATACTGTGGCTCTTTAATCTGCTCAATTATTCATGGCCTGGATGGAAATGTTTGGAGCTGATAAGATTCCGATAGCTCAGCACCTGGTGACTGATTTACCAAGGGTGCATCCAGGCTCATTTTTATGGTTACACCAAGGGCAAAATTCTTGCTCCAGGTGACCTAATTTCCTCGGGCCTGACCCGAGTTGCCATGGGGAAAGCAGGTTTATAATGGCTTAACTGACTCATTTGTTGCTGATAAGTGTTGTGAATAGGCTGGTTAATGGAACACTTGATGGTTAAGAAATTCATGCTGATAGTGGTGTTGTTTTCAAGTCCTTGAGAGCGTGGAGCAGAAAACGGGCAGTGAGACACGTTTAATGGCCGAAAGTTGCCATTTTAAATTACATTTCTCCCTTTTTCCCCCCACAGATGGCTGACTGCGGAGGTTTGCCTCAGGTTGACCAGGTGTGTTGCTTGTTTTGTTTGCTAGACACATTGGCAGGATTTTTTTAATCGATGACCATTACTGACAGCTTAAGAGGCATGAATGCCAATTCTAATGCCATCCTGAACATATGTCCTGAAAGAAAAAAACATAAAGGAAACAGCATATACTGTATAGCTTTAACATTAGTTCTTATTTTATTCACAGCCTGGAAAGCTGATTGAAGCCTTCAAATATTTTATACAGGGAATGGGCTACAGTAAGTATTTAATCCACAATTATTTAAATTATTTAAAAAAATAGAAAGTTTCGCCTACATTTGCGATCTTGTTTCTTGACAACTTTGCAGTTGTTAGCTTTTTTTCTGCCACTTATTGGTAAAATCAAAACATCTGACGAAATATAATAAACCTTTAACCTCCTTAACGCCTCATATATCCACTCCTTACAGTTTTATTATAAAGTTTCATTTGTTTCTATGTATATTTCAAGTTTAGAAATATGAAGATGCTGATATAACAACTAATGAGGGCAGCACTGTGCTGTAGCAGGCAGCAGTAAACAGTTAGGGATAAAGTTACAAAGCATAGACAGTATATATAATAAAGAAAGAGTGTTAACATCATTGTGAATAAGAAGAGGCGTCCTATATCTTACTCTTTTGAATTGTTACCATCTGGCTGACGATATTGTGTTCCTAAAAAAAAAAAAAAACAGCACTGAATTATGAAAATGTGCTAAAAAAAAAAAAATATGAATATATTAATGTATACATATAGTTATCTAATTCTAAATTATAAATCGTATATAGCACTCTTTGTGCAGCACGCAATCTCACGTGTGAAAACAAACAGCACGTAGCATCAGTGATTCACCTCTAGAGGCCGCTCTTGTAGTGACAGCGGACCAGAAGCCGGAAAAACTATCGTTATGGATTTTGGCCGAACTGAACTGAGCTGAACCTATTGCTCCTGGTTCTATTGTTTCCAAACATCTCACAGAAGCATAGCAGTAGGAGGATCGGCTACTCTAAATTGCACTTAGGTGTGAATGTGTATCTCATTCAGGGTGTTGCACATCTTCTGAGCTTAGGGTCAGAGCTTAGTATCAGGGGGAGGTGGTATCTTAGGGGTTAAGGTGGACTTTGTATCTGTAGTTCATGAGTTCAAATACAAGTGCCTCTCCTGGTATCCTGAGCAAGGCCCTTAACCCCATAGTTGCTCATTTGTTTGGGTGAGAATAAAAAAAGCGAGTCGGTCTGGATAAGAACGTCTGCCAAATGGCGTAAATGTAGAAGGATCTGCTAGTTTTGATTTTTTTTCCCCTGCTCTTTTAGTGCCCTCAGCCAGTATGACTCGCCTGGTCCGCTCTCGCACAGCCTCGGGCTCAAGTGTGACCTCCTTCGAAGGCAACCGCAGCCGTTCTCACACCAACGAGGGCAGTCGCAGCCGCTCGCACACTAACGAAGGCCGGGGCCGCGCCCACACCGCCGACGCCCAGCGCGCCCGCTCACACACCGACTCTGCGGAGAACAGCTCCGTGGACCAGTCCGTGCTCAAATCCACTGAAGTGTCATGCTAAAGCACCTCCAACGTTCCTCAAAACCCCCCCATGCACTTCCTCTAACACATTTCCTTTTCCTTATCTCTGTGTTTGTGTATTATCACAAGAATGCCCAGGAGTGCAGGCCACCAGCTTTGGGCGCAGAATCCCATAATACACCACAAGTATTTAGTGTGTATAATTGGAATGGCCGACTGGAAAATGCTGTCTAGGTGATGTCATACATTTGAAAGGGAAACTCCACCAAATCTGTTTAGTCACCCCTCTTTTGGTGGGCTGATTTATTCTTTATGCAGGAAATACAGCACAAAAATATTGTAAGTAAGAGAATCGGAAAGTTTTTTGGGAAGCGTACAAATGTACTCTTCTTGCATTATAAATTCACTAAATTTCCATTCTTATTTACTTGATTGTAGTGTCATGGATCTCACAAAAGGCCTGTACATGGCTGTTTTTTTTTTTAAACAGTAAAAGTATTTGCTTATTAGTATTAATATTGGATTATTTGTATGTATATTTTGAATGTGATCGATTAAAGGATATGGTGGTGGATATATGGGATGACATTTTTTTTTTTTATGCTACCTACCTAAAAAAATAAATCATTGTACACAGGCTATTTTCCTTTTCATTTGTCTCTTATTCCCCGTGTTTTTTGGGGTTATATTTGTAACCTGGTTCTTATTGTTCTTCATCATGGTTTTCTTTTTTTCTAATAGTCATCAATTATCAAGTGATCAGAGGCATTTAAAGATATAAAAAAAAAACATCAAAGGAATTACTGTAAACCTAAAAATGAATGGTTTGTTGGGGTTTTGGAGCTATATGTGATTTTTATTCATTAAGTTTATGCAAAGCAGAATATGTGTGCCATAGAAATCCACTGTTTCTATTCTGTGGTGTAGAAGTATGGAAGGAAACAAAACAATAACATGCTTTTTTTAGGCAACTTAACCTTTGTAAAGATTTGCAGCAACCCAATGCAGACCACATTGTAAATTTTAACGGGATAAGAGTTATATTTATTAAAAAATTAAATACAAAAGGAAGCCTCTGACTGTTTTGTATGAGCATTGCTTATATTTGCAAATATATTTTGATATTTCACTCTATTAATTACACAGACATATATATATATATATATATATATATATATATATATATATATATATGCATTAGGGCTCTTAATCGATTCAAATATTTAATAGAGATTAATCACATGATTGTCATGAATTAACTTGTAATTGCACATTTGTATCTGTTCTAAATGTACCTTTTAACTTTTCAAGTTTTTAATCCTCTAATCAACACGTTCATGAACAAATATTGATGCTTTATGCAAATGCATGTTCATTATTAATGAAACCAAACTCAACATAGAGCATGAAGACAAAATATTCTTGTAAATGGTTTAAAGTAATTATGGGTTTTAAATTACGTAAATCATCAGGACACCAAACGGAACTATTGCTATGTTTCCACACGGACGCTTTTAAATCCCGGATGTGCACATCATGGCCGATTTGGGTGATTGTTGTGAGACTTGGCGCATCAGTAAAACAAATGTTTGTTGATTACAAAAAAATTTTCAGTGGCGTTTTTGTTAATATCTGAGTAAAGAAAGAACGTTGTGTATAAAAAGTGTGTTGCGTTGAAGGTTTTCATTTCGTCTCATATTTATTTATTTATATTTTTAATAAGAATAGTCTAACAGAACTGTGCGCTGCATCAGTTGGCGCTAATAAAATTGGTGCTGTTAAAATGAATTTGCGTTAACGCGTTATTAACGTTTATTTTGACAGCCCAAAATTTCTTTATTATACTACATATTTTAGGTGACAACAATATTTCAAATTTACTTATTCGTTAGTAATTGTGTAGAAATATCTTAATTATTGTAATATTCTATTTATTGATATATATTTCTTTCTTTCATGCATTCTTTCTCCTCCAAACACGACAAGTTGAGTTTTTACCAAGAAGTTCTATTTTTATTTTCATCCGACCATTTGACATTCTCCCAATCCTCAAATTCTTCCAAAAGGAAAAAAAAATCCATTTGTTATAGAAACAGACTAGTTTTTCTTGTGTTATTGTTTTTCTGACTACAATATTTTACATAATTTTTTCAGTGTATTTTTTTTTTGTTGTTGTTCTTTTTCCTCTAAAGCATTTTTACAAAATGGAAAAAAAAAAAAAAAAAAAAAAATCCAGAAACAATTAGTTGCTTTTTCCAATTTCCTGTTTCCATGACATATAAAGATTAGGTTTCACACGTAAAAATCCCTTTGACATTTGCCAACATTGGTCATTATTAATTACCCAGGCTGAAGAGCTTTCAACACAAAATAGACAGATGGTTGCTCGAGCTGTTCCACGGCTAGAGGTACTCTTGTCACAACTGATTGCATGATTCATTCTAAAAGTACCATACTAATCTCACTCAAAACTTGTTTAATCTGCCAGAAGGCTGAGACTTGTTCATAAGTAGAGCTTTCAAAACTATAAACACCCAAAATACACAAACAGTTGAAAAAGTAAAGGGAAAAACAGCGACACTGTAAAACTGTGGATATTAGAAACGATTCATAGACTAAATTGTTATATTTTGTATTTTGTAGCCTTAGTCTGCTAAGGTCAAATCATGTTGTTTCTGAGGTTTCAGAACCATTTTTCCTGCCCAATATACAGTGCGCTATGAAATACAGACTATATGGAAAGTAGAGAATGAGTGAAAGCAATTTCATACGCAGAGTCAGTTTCAGTATTTAAACTTCTTGTCTTCAAACCTTCAGTATTAAACCTGAATTGAAGACATCCGTCCAGCTATCATGGAAATGATTCTTAAATATCTTTGACATTTAATATTTGCATTTAAAAGAAAGGTCTTTACAGAGTAAGCTGCAATTATACTCCTTTTCCAGTAAAATTCTCCAGTAAATTTTTGTTTACATTTTATATAGCATGTGCATTAAATGATTTAAAAGAGAGACCTTCAATTTTTCTCTTATCATGCTTACATTACATTATGTATATTTTTTGTATTTTATCATTACACCAACCTTATATATCACCTAATAAATATATTTTTTTTTTATTTTTTATTTTTTTTTATTTTTTTTATTTTTTCCAACCAGACAATGACCTGGTTACTGATAAATATAACCCGATCATATAATCACCCGATCTAAATCCAGTTGAGATCTTTTGGGATGAGTTGAACTGGAGATTAAAGGAAAAACAGCCAACAAGCACTCAATACTGGAAACTCCTCAAAATTGTTGGAAAACCATTCCAGGTGAGATAATGTAAACATAAAAGATTTATTCTGGGTTATTTGACAATGATGTTTACTACATAATTTCATGTTCTTTCATAGTTTGGATGTGTTCATTATTAATGTACAATGTTGAGGATAAAAAGAAATAAAGATAAGCCACTTAATAAGGTGTGTCAACACTTTTGACTGGTACTGGAGTTTACATCAGGTCAAGTTATATGGTATATATAACATGTTAAAGTTAAAAAAGTTAAAGCCTAAGTGTAATCGATAGAATCTGATCAGAAATGTTCATTTTTTGACAAATTACCTACATCATACCAGTTAATATTTCGGTAATATAAAATATTTATGAGTACAAAAAAAGTAATAGCCAGAAATTATATTCAAATATACTGTATCTTTACTAGGTTCCCTGGTGGTCTAGTGGTTAGGATGCGGTGCTCTCACCGCTGCGGCCCGGGTTCGATCCCCGGTCAGGGAACCAACCCCAGCCATTAGGGTTACACAAGCCTTAGTGCCTGGTCCCAAGCCCGGATAAATGGGGAGGGTTACGTTAGGAAGGGCATCCAGCGTATAAACATGTGCCAAATCAAATATGCGGATGATCCGCTGTGGCGACCCCTAATGGGAGAAGCCGAAAGAAAGTTTATACTGTATCTTTACTATACAGAACAAATTCTTCTAATAGGAAAAAGACTTTGTTATAGAAACAGACTGTGAATATTGAAAATAGGACTCCTATCACAATCCAGAGTTACTGCATGCTTCTTCATTTAACATACAATTCTACTCATCTACTAATTATTAAGACCCCCATTGCCTAAATATGGGCTGTAGTCCAATCTAAAAGGATGGAGATAATACAATTTCCTTTCTTGTATCATTTCAACAAAAGTGAAGAGAAGCATTTATTTCAAAAGGGAACAACTGATATACACTACGTTCCTCTGATATTTTTGTTTTCATCATGACAGCCAGTCCTCCAATTTATCTGTAAATATTGGTCAAGGTCACATATAAGATCAACATATTAACATAATACACAATAGGGATAAAGGTATTAAGACACCTGACTTTTCTAGCCATATGTAGTTTTTCTCCCCCAAATAAAGTTGAAGGCACATGATTGTATAGGATGTCTTTGGATGAACATGAAGGAACTCTACTAATATACACACACAATCAATGAAAAAAAAAAAGTTGAACCAAAAGTTTACATCCAGCCAAATGATTACATGTACAGTATTTATTTTTTACTTGTATACGGACAATCCATTTTGCACAACCTTCTGTACCGTAACGCTACGTCGGCACTACTGTGTTACTGTTTTCCCTTGTCTCATGTTGTCTCTTGTCTCAGCCCCTCCTCTTTTTTGCACTAAATGTTGCACATGTGCACTTTGTATTGTTAGTTTACAGTTATGTGTAATGTTATGTCTGTTCCTTGTGTTCCTTTTGTTAATTTGTGTTGTTTGCTGCAGCACCTTGGGCCTGGGGAAACGTTGTTTCGTTTCACTGTGTACTGAACTGTTATTGGTTAAAATGACAATAAAGCCAACTTGAACTTGAACTTAAATTAAAAATTTCCCTTTACTTGAACTAGGAGACCCAAACCCGTTCCAGCATGACAATGTCCCTGTGCACAATGTTTTTCCCAATGAACACAATTCATCAAGTCTTCTTTCACTGTAGCCACAGCTGCAACATCCACATACATCATCTCTAGCAGAAGCATTGATATTAACCCTCGTAAAATAACCCGGGTTTTCCGTGGATTTTTCTGCATTTTTCCCATGCATTACAGTTTTCCTGGGGATTTAAAATGAACACAAATCGTGTTTTTTTGTGCAAATTCTACAGAAAAGAAAACACAAACATATAAATGTTTCATGAAAAACTTAACAACCGTTTTGTACTGTTTTGACCTTTCATTACGATGTCCAGCTTTACTTGAAAAATCTTAAAAACTGCATTTTTATGGCAGTTGTGACCAATTACATTTCTTCTCCTCTGTCAGTCAGTGCAAAATAAAAAAATACAGCTATTAAATCCACACACATGTATTTGAGCTTGTGTAGTTTGCTACAGATGAGGTTCGCGAGCTCTGACTAGTGCACTCTCTGACCCTTCCAGCATGACAATGTCCCTGTGCACAATGTTTTTCCTTTACATGGGTTGGATGGGAAGGTCTTGAATGGTCTGCTATAGAGGTCTGGCTTCAATACACATCTGGGATAAATTGGACTTAATTGGGATTGTATTCATTTATTACCATGTGGGAGCAAGAAACATCAGAACCAGAAATCTGATTCGTGGAAGTGTAGTGAAGAGAGGAAAAAGATTAAACTGATTAAACTAGCACACCTGCTGCTTATCTGACAATGGTTATTAACACGCCTACTTGCTTTCACAAGTCCACTGCGTTCATGAACAGCACTTGCTGCCATTTTCTACACACCTTTTTGTTTAATTATCCTTTTGATTCTATAATTATTTGGAACTTTCATCAATTATTTGATTTTTGATTATTTGATTCAAGTTTGATCAAGTAAAAAGAGCTGTTGCCTAAAATTAAAGATCAGAGGAATTAATTAAGTTTGAAGTTTTATTTATTTCAAAGCAACACACAGAGGTGAAAAGAGTAATAAAATATTCTGTAGAGTAGTGTTACATCAATGAAGATTTACCTAAGTACAAGTAAAGTTACCAGTCTACAAATCTATTTAAATAAAAATATTAAGTAACTCATTAAAAATGTACTCATAGTAAAGTTTACTGAGTTTTTTTAATAGTTGTGTGGGGAATTCTAGTGTAGCTTAAAAAGGATAAGGGGCTATATGAAAAATTGTATGGAACACCTTAACAAATAGAATTGCGATAACAAAAAGAAAATAAAAACACACCAGTCCATGACTTGAGTCTAATGTGAGTTATGTTATAATGTTATTAATGATAATGAGAGAAATCATAAACGCAGATTCAGATTTCAGACAGTAAGCACCTGCATCTGACTATCGAATTCGACGGCATTTCGCTTTCAGCTGGGTCTGGAACACTGGCTTCTGTTTTGTCCGTCTCCATTTTTCTTTCTTGCGAGGTTATCAGGTTTGTTCTTCATATACGTACAATTACCAATTTTAAAATCTACTTTTAAAAACTGAAGTATCCACAAAAAAAGATAAGATTTAACCACAGAAATTTGACTAATATGAATCACCAGATTTTATAGACCTCGAGTAAAAAAGTTGAATTCAGTAATCAAGTGTGATATGTTTTGCGTTTATTGCATTATGGAATAAAAAACATCTCTGTTGGGTTGATCGTTTTTATTGTGTCGACTCCAGAACGTATGATAGTCCCCAGTTCCTCAGTTCATAATCTCTCGGTTCTCATAGTACTGATCTAAATCTGCAAAGATGTCATTGGGGTTCTTGCAACTGAGGTTGCAGAAGCAGGCATTAATCCACATCACCTGCCAAGTGACCATATCTCCATCAGGGCACTGGAACTCCACCTGCACTGTTTTGGATTTGTAAGGGATGCAGCAGCGCTCATCAGTGCACACGCCACAGTACTTCGGCCGGTAGAGCTTCTTGCTGGTGCAGCCTGAGATGGTGAAGTTTCTCTCTTGATCTTCCCTGTAGATGTTGAGGCACTTTTTCCCAGGCTTTAGAAGCAATTGAAAGAAAATCCACAATGTCAATTCCACAATATCTCGAATTTTAAACACAACCGACCAATGTTCTTATGTTAGTATAGGATTTATTATTTATTATTATTGTTCATTAGGATCCTTGGTGTTTAATGGATTACTGTGACCAGAGAAAATCAGTAAAGGGATGTGCATTTTACACCAGAATCAATCAAACTTTTAATACCATAAGACAGATAAAACATACAATGTGAATGACTGGCATTACTAAAGCAAGAATCCCAATGAACACAATTCATCAAGTCTCCTTTCACTGTAGCCACAGCTGCACCACCCACATACATATATCTCTAGCAGAAGCATTGATATTAACCCTCGTAAAATGACCCTGGGTTTTCCGTGCATTTTTGTGCATTTTTCCCATGCATTACTGTTTTCCTGGGGATTTGAAATGAACGCAAATCGTGTGTTTTTGTGCAAATTTAACAGGAAAGAAAACACAAAAGTATAAATTGTGTGTCCAGCTTTACTTGAAAAATCTTAAAAACTGCCTTTTAAGGCATTTGCAACCAAATCAATTTCTTCTCCTCTGTCAGTCAGTGCAGAATGAAAAAAATACAGCTAGAAAATCCCCAAACATGTATTTGAGCTTGTGAGGGAGACTGTAGTTTGCTACAGTTTTGTACAGTTTTGTAGTTTGCGCTCTCTGACCCTCCAATCAAAGGACGTAAAAATGCGAGCAATTATTGTACACATGCTAGAAGGCCCCGGTGTCACCTCAGCAACAGCTTCAAGCAACATATACTTTACACTACAGGCGCCCACACTACTGATTCTGAAGGCCTCAAGGCAGATTTTGAATATGGAAACACGTGATGTGGCGGCTGAAATCTGATTGGATAGAACCAAGAAATGCTACAAAATGAATAGAATCGACTATTAAGAATAATTTAATACATATTCATAGAAGGAAATTAATTAAACGTAAGCCAGTGATAAAATTCTACCTTAATGTGCTTAGTGATGTCCACCTCACAGGGTCGAATGTTGCAAAGCCGTTTTTCCTTGACCATCCGACACTGCTTGTTGGCATTAGTAATGCGTAAAGATACTCCTCGACCACAGGTCTTGGAGCACTGACTCCACGATGTTGTCTGAGTCATGCAGTCCTGCTGCCAAGAGTTTTTTCCACTCGAGAGAGCTGTCAAAAGAACTGTTTCATTCAATGTATATCTCAAATGAAACTTCAGAATACAAGGGTATTCCTTTTTTTATGCCCAACAATATCACTATTTTTTTAGCAATTCTTTAAAAACTTAGAGTTTTTCCTGCTTTCAGATGATGTGTACATGATTCATAGCTTCAGTTAGGGTTGTGCATCTCCATAACTGAGGCCGATGAGATTCATATGTCAATGCATCGCTGAGGATTCTACACAGATTTGATTCGATACGATTCACCCATATTACGATGCAGTGCAGTGCGATTCAATCAGATATGATGCAGTGGACAAAATATGATGTTACGCAATTATGGTACAGATAGTAAGTTTTATTTGTTTGGTTCAGACAGACAGCAAATAATTAATTTACATAAGTGCTGTCTGACTTCTAATGCATGACCCTTTCACAAGCAGGCCTTTGTAGTGCAAAAAAAATAAATAAAAGTTTCAATAAAACCAGTCTTCAGGAAGATGCAGCTCTACCTCTGCCATGTTAATCTGTGTTCTGTGTGACTTTCTGGACACGCTTCGGTCTCCATAGTGTTATGATACATCATATTCATGAAGCGGTGCCGAGAGAACGTGCTCGAGAAACAGTTTCGCGAGGAGAAATCGATCAACATATAAAATTTTGGTTACAAATTATTGGTCATTTTCTAAATAATGAAAGTACAGCGTATCTACGAATCTATATATATAAAGCTCAAATACCACTGACTGACTCACTCACTCATCACGAAATCTCAAAAACCACTGAACGGATTGCAATGAAATTTGGAACATACCTTCCTCTTGGGTCTTAGGTGCTCACTAAGAAAGGGTTTTGAAAAATTCGCCCTGGATCGCGGCTAACTCGCGAAAAACGCAATTTCTCACGCATTGTAAATTCTACGAAATAACATTACGGATCCTAATGAAACTTACTACATTGTTTCTTATTAGATGTTAGATGCACGATAAAAAATATTTTCAAAGTAGTTTGCCCTGTATCGGTACTACAAAGGGGTAGTACGTTATTTGTTGACGTTACGTTCTGATCTCTGATCATCCAGTCCTGCTCAGTGCTTACTGCTTATTGCCATATTGCTTAGCGTTCTGCCTTCCGTAGCGAAGCATGGGTACTTTCAGCTAGTTATTCTATATGAATGAATCGGTTTTTACCAATGCAAATATGTTCAAAACAATGCATCGTGATGCAAATAGCAACTTCTATCCGATGCACACTTTTTAAAATTGATGCATCACATCGTTAACCTCTACCATCCCTATTAGCAATAAGCATGTTGCATACAAAAATGACTAAATATTTTCCAAGTGAACGCATTCTTTATTAAATATGTATTCTGTTATCTATAAATTTAAGTTTTTATTTGATATCATTGGTTGTTAAATTTAAGCATTTTTTTCCTGAACACTATAAGTGTAAATGGTACAGTCAGGTTTGGATCATACCTGCCATGGCATGTCGAGGTGCTGCTTTGCGCCCTCTCCTGGGCTCCTCACAGATCCACTGCTCGCAGCACTGGCCGGGGATTTTGACCCGCAGCGGTGTCGGGCACCACACCCTCGGAGGCTGATATGTGCACAGTGGAACGCAGCCGATAGCCCCGTTCACACACAGACACTGGTATTTACAGTTAGGCTGAAAACTCTGACCGGTCCGATAGATTATTCCGTTGTGCACACAGCGTGTGCTGAGTAGATCTGTACATCGGCAACAATTTATGAGTTTCTGATAAGATGTAAAGGGAACGATTATTACACATAAGATAAGAAACAGATTAACTGCTTAAGATAATGGTTCAAAAAAAGCTTTTTTCCATTTGAAAGACAGTGTGAATAAATATCTGCGTCTGCATTAGACCTTAATTAACCCCCTTAATCTCAATCTAATCCCTGGGAAGAATCTAGTGTTAATGTGCTTAATGGAAGCCTGAGCACAAGGACATGTTTAGTGCAGGGGACACTTACATGCACATACTCCTTTTTCGTACCTAGGCATGTCTGAGCTGTAGTCACAGTAGAGGCCGCGGTGGTGGTCACAGTTATCCGCCTCGTTGCATATCTCCCCTACCTGCTTGGCACAAGCCCTACAACATTCACAGCCGTCCATGATGAGACTGACACCTGGTGGGCAGCTCGGCGGAGTCTCGGGGCAGGTGCAGGGCCACTTACAGTACTGAGTCCGGTTGTAGGGTTCAGGGGTAGTGGACTCAGGTATGACTGGTGCAGTGGAGGAATTTAGGGAGACAGCCTAGAGGAAATGCAGATAAATTAACACATTGTCTTTGGAAAATTAAACCTGTAACCGAACCTCTATCTAATATCACATTATCTGAAGCACTAAAAAAAGCAGCATCCACTAATCATTGTGCAATCCTGGAATATCAATGAATGAGCAAAGACAACAACCCAAACAGACAAGGCCAGATAATATTTTGCAGGGTTAAAAAAACATAAATAAAAAAGATTTTACAAAAATACACCATGTACAAAAGAACAAACACTACACGGCACACTGACAAAGGTGTTGCAAGGGCCCAAGAGTGGCAGCTTGGCAATGCTGGAGCTTGAACCCCAACCTTCTGCTCAGTAACACAGAGCTTTAACCACTGAGAACCATTAACCTATACTTAACCTATAGAAATATTTCATCATTTAGCACATAGAAATTTCAACAAAACTGCAGATTAGGTATGAAGTGAATATCTTTGTGCACTTTAGGTGCTTGGACTCCTAAATATGTTCCTGTATGTTCTTGAGTTGTTTGGAGAGTGTGTGTGTGTGTGTGTGTGTGTGTGTGTGTGTGTGTGTGTGTGTGTGTGTATTATTTCATACAGTGCCTTGCGAAAGTATTCGGCCCCCTTGAACTTTGCGACCTTTTGCCACATTTCAGGCTTCAAACATAAAGATATAAAACTGTAATTTTTTGTGAAGAATCAACAACAAGTGGGACACAATCATGAAGTGGAACGAAATTTATTGGATATTTCAAACTTTTTTAACAAATAAAAAACTGAAAAATTGGGCGTGCAAAATTATTCAGCCCCTTTACTTTCAGTGCAGCAAACTCTCTCCAGAAGTTCAGTGAGGATCTCTGAATGATCCAATGTTGACCTAAATGACTAATGATGATAAATAGAATCCACCTGTGTGTAATCAAGTCTCCGTATAAATGCACCTGCACTGTGATAGTCTCAGAGGTCCGTTTAAAGCGCAGAGAGCATCATGAAGAACAAGGAACACACCAGGCAGGTCCGAGATACTGTTGTGGAGAAGTTTAAAGCCGGATTTGGATACAAAAAGATTTCCCAAGCTTTAAACATCCCAAGGAGCACTGTGCAAGCGATAATATTGAAATGGAAGGAGTATCAGACCACTGCAAATCTACCAAGACCTGGCCGTCCCTCTAAACTTTCAGCTCATACAAGGAGAAGACTGATCAGAGATGCAGCCAAGAGGCCCATGATCACTCTGGATGAACTGCAGAGATCTACAGCTGAGGTGGGAGACTCTGTCCATAGGACAACAATCAGTCGTATACTGCACAAATCTGGCCTTTATGGAAGAGTGGCAAGAAGAAAGCCATTACTTAAAGATATCCATAAAAAGTATCGTTTAAAGTTTGCCACAAGCCACCTGGGAGACACACCAAACATGTGGAAGAAGGTGCTCTGGTCAGATGAAACCAAAATCGAACTTCTTGGCAACAATGCAAAACGTTATGTTTGGCGTAAAAGCAACACAGCTCATCACCCTGAACACACCATCCCCACTGTCAAACATGGTGGTGGCAGCATCATGGTTTGGGCCTGCTTTTCTTCAGCAGGGACAGGGAAGATGGTTAAAATTGATGGGAAGATGGATGGAGCCAAATACAGGACCATTCTGGAAGAAAACCTGATGGAGTCTGCAAAAGACCTGAGACTGGGA
>JAAIIK010000068.1:4569083-4606029 GCA_014706435.1 Silurus glanis | reverse complement strand
GTGTGTGTGTGTGTGTGTGTGTGTGTGTGTGTGTGTGTGTGTGTGTGTGAGACGTGTGGCCTTAAAAATAAATAGGCCTGTGCCTAAATTAGACACTCAGCAGCCATCTTCCCTCAGTTTTGACCAGTTCTAGTCTTAGTTCTCAATTTGGGCTTCCTTTTGATGATTTTTATTAGCCCATATTGTCTTTTAAATTCTTTTGGATGTGTTAATCAATCAAAAGGGCAAGGATCAAATTCCCCCAGTGGTTTCTGTTAGGTTTGTCTCAGAGCTGTGAGCCAAGAGTCCCATCCCACTCGTTCTTGTTCAGTTTTTCTGATACGGATCCTGGAATATCAGTTACACGGACACCAGGACGAAAGGACAGAGAGAATGCATATATAGACCTCTGTGATGGCTATGAGATCATTTCATTGCATATCAGCACATGACAAACAAAAACAATGTTGAAGGTCATAATTTTCTGGGTACAAACGTAAGTATCTTTCATAAAGATATGACAGTCGCAGCCTGAAAATATGCAAGAAAAGATACGAAGAAGTTGTCAAACAAACATGGTAAATTACTCCAGGTAGACTAACTAAATAAATGATTTGGAATATTACCTAACATTGCCCCTTTTTATTCTGAAAGAATAACATTCTATTACTCTGGGTAATTAGCATCAGGTTTCAGGGGATCAGGAAAATATGCACCCGGTTTTAGGGAATCAGAGAAGTATGCAGGATTATCATTATGCAGATTGTATATGGCATGTTGTCCCATTCTTGTCTAATACAGGCTTCTAGTTGCTCAACTGTCTTAGGTCTTCTTTGTCGCATCTTCCTCTTTATGATACGCCAAATGTTTCTATGGGTAAAAGATCTGGACTGCAGGCTGGCCATTTCAGTACCCGGATCCTTCTTCTACGCAGCCATGATGTCGTAATTGATGCAGTATGTGGTTTGGCATTGTCATGTTGGAAAATGCAAGGTCTTCTCTGAAAGAGACGACATCTAGGTGGGAGCATATGTTGTTCTAGAACTTGGATATACCTTTCAGCATTGATGGTGCCTTTCCAGATGTGTAAGCTGCCCATGCCACACGCATGCATGCAACCCTATACCATCAGAGATGCAGGCTTCTGAACTGAGCGCTGATAAAAACTTGGGTTGTCCTTATCATCTTTAGTCCGGATGACATGGAATCCCAGTTTTCCACAAAGAACTTCAAATTTTGATTCGTCTGACCACAGAACAGTTTTCCACTTTGCCACAGTCCATTTTAAATGAGCCTTAGCCCAGAGAAAATGCCTTCTGGATCATGTTTAGATATGGCTTCTTTTTTGACCTATAGAGTTTTAGCCGGCAACGGCGAATGGTACGGTGGATTGTGTTCACTGACAATGTTTTCTGGAAGTATTCCTGAGCCCATGTTGTGATTTCCATTACAGTAGCATTCCTGTATGTGATGCAGTGCCGTCTAAGAGCCTGAAGATCATGGGCATCCAGTATGGTTTTCCGGCATTGACCCTTACGCACAGAGATTGTTCCAGATTCTCTGAATCTTTGGATGATATTATGCACTGTAGATGATGATAACTTCAAACTCTTTGCAATTTTTCTCTGAGAAACTCATTTCTGATATTGCTCCACTATTTTTCGCCGCAGCATTGGGGGAATTGGTGATCCTCTGCCCATCTTGACTTCTTAAAGAGACACTGCCACTCTGAGAGGCTCTTTTTATACCCAATCATGCCAATTGACCTAATAAGTTGCAAATTGGTCCTCCAGCTGTTCCTTATATGTACATTTAACTTTTCCGGCCTCTTATTTCTACCTGTCCCAAATTTTTTGGAATGTGTAGCTCTCATGAAATCCAAAATGAGACAATATTTGGCATGACATTTCAAAATGTCTCACTTTCAACATTTGATATGTTATCTATATTCTATTGTGAATAAAATATAAGTTTATGAGATTTGTAAATTATTGCATTCCTTTTTTATTTACAATTTGCACAGTGTCCCAACTTTTTTGGAATCGGGTTTATACAAATACAGGGAAATATTGTCAGGAATCCCCCTGCCACGCCCCCTTCGGAGGCTGTCAGAGGTTGGGATTCCCTGACGCACCGCGCTCCTGCTCTCGTGCGTGCCCCGCCCGCCTGCAGCTGCTCGCAATCCGGCTTCACAAGGAGCAGCTGAGGCTCATCTCCATGTCCCATTGCACCACCCATATAAACCCCACGCTCACCTACACAGACTGTCGGTTATTGTATGTACGTGTGTGTAGTCCCGTGTTTGTCTGTGCAGGTTCCTGGTGGCTCGCTGCTCCGCGTATGCTTCTCCCGCTACGCACCTTCTCCTTCCGGATTCCCCGTTCTCTCCACGGCGGCGTGTGCGTTTCCCGGCGCGCCTCGAACTTCTGACGCTTCTCCGTCGCTGCCTCCGCGCCGCACCCCGCTCCGTGGATATTATTAGTATTATTATTTGTATTACGGACTGCCGTTTGCCGGATTATCCCGCTCTGCGGGTGCTTTATGTTGGCTCTGCCCTTTTGTTAAATAAAAACGCCGGCTTCTATTTCTGCCTCCGCCTCCATATGCGCCGCGTGACAAATATATAGAAGTCCTAAAGAGGCCATTCATTATGATATTGATGTTTTCTAATGATGAAAATAAATAATTTTATGATCTTGACATAGCAAAGGTTATTATCTCTTTATCACAACTTCATTTTCTCATGATCTCAACATAACAATTTTCTCATTATTACAACTTAGTTGTCTCGTTATCTCATCATAAAAAACTATTTTTGTCACACCGAAAATGTCTCCAAGAAAATTTCACCTTTTGAATGTTTCTGGTGTACATCATCCAAATATGGACTTTATCTCTAGTTTGACTGAGTCCCTGAGCAAGTAAAAGCAAATACGACTATCCATGATGCTGCAATGATGCTGCCTATAGACCACGCTCTTAGGCCGAATACAGATAAAAATTAAGTACTGATTATGAGGAAACAATGTTTGTAAAAATCAGAAAACCAGAATCAAAAAAATCCTCAGAAAATTAATTTTTAATCACTAAACAACTGTTTTTATTGATGCGCCAAATCTCAAATCAAACACCAAAATCTGCCATGATGCACACATACAGCAATTAAACCAGTTTGTGTGGAAACATAGCAAAAGCTCCTTTTGATGTCCTGTTGATTTACAAGAGTATTTTTACGAGCTGCCCAGCCATCTGAAAATGTAAACAGGCTTGTGTAAGTAAATTGTTCAGTGCAAAGAAAGAAGTAATTGGGAACCTGGTATTTCTATATTCTTTTTTTCATGTGTCTAATAGACATGAACAAGTTTTTTGAAAAACATCTATGACCTCTAAAACATGTCTAGTCTTCATGCTCTATGTTCGGTATAGTTTCACTAATAACAAACATACATTTGCATAAAGCTTCATATTTGTCCATGTCCATGTTGATATTAAAAACTTGAAAAGTATTAAATTTAGGTACATTTAGAACATGTTTGATTAAGTTGCAATTAATCACGAGTTAATGTAATAATGCATGGCCTTTTAGGACTTCTGTAGATATGTGTAGGAAGCATAATTCATTAATTCTGTCATTAATTTGCATGTTGTTCAATGTAGGCATGCACAAAGCACTGAACACAATACAGTATCTAGATAGTTACAATTTTTCACACTACACACAATAGATGTATATGTCAGATGTAAAGGGAAGCTATGAAGCACTTCATCTCTAACGTACTTGAGCAGGAAGTGGTAGAAAAAGTGTTTCCTTCCCAGAGCATGGACTTTACAGAGAGTATTCTAGACTTTCCTCTTTCAAACTAATGTTTATTTTTAAAGCTCCTCGCCTTTCTTAGCTCTTGAGCTTATTGCAAAAACATGATGCACACAAGGCAAAGGATTAAAGCTTCTGTAAACACACTTTTGGAAAGTCTAAATACATCTTGAGTGTGTGTGAGAAATGTCCTAATCTCATGATCAGTTAAATAGATATCAATCAGTGTTTAACTCATCAATATCGTTCTATTAATAGCAGTGGTGGACGAAGTACACAAACTGTGTACTTAAGTTAAAGTAGAGATACAATTAGTAAAATATGACTCCAGTAAAAGTAAAAGTGTCCCTTTAAACTTTCACTTGAGTAAAAGTACAAAATTATTTGTTTTTAAATGTACTTAAGTATCCAAAATACTATGATTTATTATGGCTATAATGTTCCTATTATCATTTTTGTCACTTTTACTTAATAGTAATATTTTACCAAGTGTGTCTCTACTTTACATGGTACATGGTTTGTGTACTTCATCCACCACTGTTAATTTTCCATCACTGGAATATTAACTGACAGTAAGTAATTGAAGCTGAAAAATATCGTTTTGTTCTTGGCAAAGGAACGTTGATGCTTGAACAGCGTGGTGTTCTTTACCATTGTGAAACTTATCCCACCATATGTTTCAAACATAGAATGATGCAAGATGGCCAAAAATAACAAAAAAAGGAATGATTACACAAATACTACATCATTCAGTGTGCTTACAGCATCTAGTTATCTTGAAGAGATATTAGCTGTTGCATCATGGCCAGACAATCCACATTCATCAAACCAGAGCATCCAGAAAATATGTGTAATTATAATGAGAATTTACCTCATTATGGGGGAAAAATGTATTTTCTGAGGAAAAACAATACATTAATAATAATACAAAATAAAATAAAGACGTTGGTATTAGAAATGAAAACTCAGTAGCTTCTTTGGAAAACAAAAGACGTCTCTAAACTTCAGACAGACACACTGATTTATTGAGGTTGTTTACAGTTTTTCTCAGTTGCTTTGGAGCGTTTCTCAGATCAAAAATTACATTCTCAAAACTACTTGTTCAACCTGTAGTCATTGTGCTCATCATAAGAACATTTCTTGTTGCTTTGATCAAATTGCGAATGTTTTGGTACGCTCATTTAATTGATTGTGTACAATTGTTTATTGTTTTCTACATTATCAGTTGTTTATGTTCATATTGATCAAAATATATTATACTGGTTTCACCTGAATAGTTTTAACCCCCAAAACATCTCAGCATCAGTTCATTGTATAAGTCATTGAATGCAAAATGGTTAAACCAGTTCTCATCGTCTGTCATCTAAAATGTCTATTCAACTTTTATTTGTAAAAGTGTTGAATTGATGAATTGTCAGATGAATCTTGAATGTCACTGATGAAGGCGAGTGAACGACATCAGATCAACCGATAATCAACTCGTTCTCTAAAACAGGTCAAAGGTGAATCTCGTGAACTTTCAGTTGGAGAGTGAATACAGACAGAGAAAAACACAGAGTTATACATTCTGATAATGGGTGAACAACTAAAAAAGAAATGAACACTTTACAGTACAGTAAAAGTGTGAATCCTGTCTGGTCTTTTACAATCAATATAAATCAAATATCCAATCAAATCAATAAGCTTGTGCTTCTGAAATTCATAGATGCCAAACAGAAGTGAGTAAAATTTTGTGCATTTTCAGTCTCTGTGATCCAAACCATAGTTTATATCAAGAAATACTGAAACTGTGCAGCATCATACTGATAACATGACTAAAGATTCTGATGATTTTGTTTGTGAACAATGACGGAGGGCTACTAAAAGATTTAGGGAAAATTAAAGATTTTGAGAAAAGTTCAGGTTTTTGCAAGAAATCCAATGTGCTTTGCTGTTTGTACAAATAGTTTTGAGAAATGCACTTACTAGTTTGCAAATATTAAGGATGATTCGAGAAACGCTCCAAAGCAACTGAGAAAAACTCTTAGATAAATGTTTTTTTAAATGTGTGAGTTCATTTAAAGCCAGATTCACTCATATCTTCCTTATCTTTCTTTTTTTTTAGTTACAGCAAATTTCTTCCCCTGCTGAACCACGTGTGGGCCAAAAGCAGGCATTAACTCAGCCGCTTTGACACAACCCTAGTGAAGGATCCCCAGAAGTCTGACGCTTCCACAAATGCGCTGCATATTCAACATCCACTGCACCTAATGCATACGGATGTATTTATTTTTGAAAGAATAGACAAAGAACAGCTGTAAATTGCTCTCTGAAATGTTTGAAACACTACTTATAACCTCTAACAATGTTTCTCAGAAGTAACCAACATTTCGAAACTGCTCTATCAGTTGAGGAGGGGAAGTAAAAATAATATGCTGCCATACATGGAGATTTTAGTGATACTTTACATTCCTAGGGGTTTCGGAGACAAGCAATAATGTCAGCAATGGATCTAATCCAGCATTCCTCAAATTTTCCTGCAAGCAAATGTGTCACTTCAGTCAGCACAAAAATTCTAGTTTACCACTTAACTTTAAAAATGCTTCTTATTGGATAAGAAGGCGAGAGTTTCAACTTTTTTCCCACTTTTATCTGTGTGTACTGGTGGCTCAGTGGTTAAAGCTTTGTTTTATTCATCAGAAGGCTAGAAGTATTAGCGTCGCACTGACAAGCCGTTAACCGTCTCTGCTCCAGGAGGGACATATCATGTCTTGACCCTGTGTTCTGAGCCCAGCTTCCGAGCATAGTGGTATATGCTGAGTAAAAAAGAATTTCAATGTGTACACTCTACATACTTGGCTACAAGTTGGTATGCAAAATCATGGTAAAGGTTACAGTTAAAATACACTATTTTGTCTATTTGAGCATCACATTCTACATTTAGTGCTAATTTCCTTTTACCACTTACTCCAATCTTCTGGGAAGATGTTCCACTAGGTTTTGGAGTGTTCTTGTGGAAATTTGTGCTCATTCAGACACAAGGGTGTTAGTAAAGCCAGGTACTGATGTAGGTGATGTGAGGAGGGGTGACTGGGGTGCAGTCAGTGTTGCAATTCTACCCAAAGGTGTTCAATAGGGTTGATGTCAGAGCTTTATAACAGGAGATCTTCCATTCGAACCCCTGCAAAGAAAATCTTCAGTTTGTTTTGTGCACATGGGTATTGTCATGCTGGAAAAGGTTTGGCTCTCCTAGTTCAAGTGAAGGGAAAATTTCATGCTACTGCATCCACGGACACCTGAGACAGTTGTGTGCCTTTAGCTTTGCGATAACTGGGAAAGAACCACACATGGCTGGGAAAGTCAGGTGCCCCAGTACTTTTGTCCATATAGTGTATATAGTTATTATGCTGTACACACAATGCCATTATATCTGAACACGCGTGTGGGGATATTGCCCCACATATTGATGTTGACAGTTCCTTTATAAAGAAATAGTGCAGAGATATTTTTTCCTGAAATGTTCACTGTTTACCAATAATTCATGAAGAAGCACAAGAAAATAGGTTTCACATCCTGATGTACTCACTCAGCATGTAAAAGTATAAGTATAAGACAATCTGTGGGTTTTTTGGTATATTATTGCAGCAAGGCCTTCAGAATCACCGACTTATATTTAAATATATTTTTTCCATGGATAGGTATTACATTCTTTCTAATAATTAAGTCTTTTAATTTCATAGCTTTTCTAAAACTGCTTTCTGTAGTGTATGCTTATGTTAGAGATTCTATCTAATTATATTTCAGCCATCACATGTTCCCGGGCTCAAAGAAATCTGCCTTGAGGCCTAACAAATCAATTATGTGGGTGCCTGTAGCTTTAAATGCATGAGAATTATTTTGTTGTTTTAACCAATCAGATTTAAAGTTGGAGGCACCAGGGCTATCTAGCAGGCATACAATAACGTTAGCATTTTCATGTCCTTTGATTGGATGGTTAGATTTGTCAGAGCTCAAACACTGCATCTATAGCAAACTGCACAAGCTCAAATATATTCGTGTGGATTTAATAGCTGTTTTTTGATTTCACAACGACTGACAGAGGAGAAGAAATTTATTTAGACTCAGATACACTTAGATACACACATTTTACAAGCTTAATATCGATACTTCTGTTAGAGACAATATATGTGGTGTAGCTGTGGCTACAGTGAAAAGAGACTTGTTGAATTGTGTTCATTGGATTTCTTGCTTCAGTAATGGCATTCATTCTCGCAGAATGAGTTTCCTGTCTGTGATGCAGCGCTCTTTATACCACATTTCTCTATAATATTGAAGGTTTATATAGCAGTGGCATCATAATGATGGTATTAAGGTGGATTAATTCAGGTGGAACACAACTGAAGGCCTGGGGGTGAAATGCATGATCCACCACTGGTTAGACAAGTATTAATGTCTAGTGTGTATTTAACATCTACAGACTTACATGAGTTATTTGAGCTTCTAAGAATAAAAAAAAATACTTTCAGTGAGAGAAGGCTGAACTGTTTTTGTTAGAAAATATCTTAATTGTAGATCAAGTGGACCAAGGACAATGAGCAGGTAATAGCTAGGGGTATAAAGATAAGAACTTTAGATTCAATGCCGCTGTGAAGCAGCTTATTATGGGCTGGTCTCTGACTGTAATATGTGGTTTGGTAGCGTTATACAGTGCCATTACAGACTAAAGAGAGGCTGTGAGAACACACAGGTGCTTTATTCTGCAATAATCAGCACTTTTAATGGCCAAATCCCTCCCTACTGTTTACTTCACTCTCACTAAATGGAATACGTCTCTGTGGGACATTTTCAGGAACATCATGTTGAATAACTGCATTAAACTGAAAGGTCTCTGGAGAGTGGTTGTTTTCTCAAATAGAAAAAGGGAAAGTTTGAAAGCAAATAGAGAAAGTACTTGATGTTCTGCACTAAAGACAGCAGCCCTGCTTCTGAAACACAAATAAATGAAACACTTTTTGGTAACACTTTATGTAAAGGAAGTTGAGACATGGCCTAGCCTACCCAGGAGTCTTTAAGTATGGTGATAAGAATGGGGGTAGTATACAGAAATTAGCTACGTTAATTTTAAAATACATGTAAAAATCGTTCACTATCATCATTGTAAGATCGAAAAAATTTAAGTCAAACCATCATAACTCAGGGACTACCTGTACTCACATACATTACTTTATTCATTCATGTTCATAAACTTTAGTTCTGCAGGCAGTTCCTTTGACCTCATGGCTTGTTTTTTGCTCTGATCTGCATTGTCAGCTGGGAGGCTTTCTATAGAGAGGTGTGTACCTTTCCAAATCATGTCCAATCAATAGACTTTTACACACATGGACTCCAGTCAAGGGGTAGAAACATCTTGGTGACAATCAAGAGAAATGAGTTGCACCTGAGATTCTTTTCAAGTTTTGTTGCAAAGGGTCCAAATATTTACGTACAAGTGATATTTTAGTTTTTGATTATTTTTTAAAATGTATAGACAATACTAGTATGAGGCTGCAACATAATAAAATTGAACAATGTGAAGGGGTTCTGAATGTATTGTACCTACATAACCATTTAAAATCTTTGATTCCAGGTGCCACTTGCTAATTCTTATGCCAACCCATTTTGGAACTCAGTCTATTTATGATATGTCAAGGGTACATCGTGGTCATGTAGCTTGCCTATAGGGTGTATTGACAATATCTGTATTCGCCCCTATTTCTCTGTACCATATATATATATTTTTTTTTTTAACCTTTTTTTGTGTAGTTATTCTTTTTATTAGCACCTGCCAGTTGGTATTATTTCCCCCAAAAAATCACAATTTACTGTATATAAACTAATCTGACCAGACCAAGAAGCTACTAAGGATGCTGTACATGAATTGTTCAACAACACACATTTGCTAAAGGTTGTGGTCTTTGTGTGGCCATCAAACTGCATATCTGACCACTTTCTCACATCCACATGAAAGTAAATACCACCCACTTTGTTGCACTATAGTTTTGTTGCACCTCACGGAACTCACCGCTAGCGTCTTTTTGAGATGAAGAAAAATGAGTACTCTACCTATTTTGAGTCCATTTTGAACACATAATGTGTTCATTCTCAATGATGTGTTTGTCTTTTGTTCAGGTTCCAAACAAAACTATTCAGAAAAAAGCCAAAAAGAACTAAAAGTCTTCTCTCCTGGTCAGATTTGGTCACTTTCATACAGTACCCTTCTGTGTTTTTCTTCATATTTCCGTATTACTGTAATACATATTGCATCTTTGCACTCCCATAATACGTTTATTGTATATTTTTATATTTACATATTCATATTAGATTTATTTATATGCATTGCTATTTGCACTTCTGGTTAGATGCTAACAGCATTTCATTGTACTCAGTACAATGACAATAAAGTTGAATCAAATCTAATCTAATTAAATTTGCAGGCAATTTAAACTTGATGTATCTTAAAGGCAGAGAGAAAATATACATAATTCTATCATTATGGTGTTGTTTGAACTAATTGGCGATAAAAGAAATAGATATAACTTTTGATGTAAAATGTATTTATATTTGTCAGGAGCCATAACGCTTAAATCTAAGCCAAATCATGAAATGAAT
Organism: Silurus glanis; assembly: GCA_014706435.1. Taxonomy (NCBI): domain Eukaryota; kingdom Metazoa; phylum Chordata; class Actinopteri; order Siluriformes; family Siluridae; genus Silurus; species Silurus glanis. The sequence goes on along the minus strand of JAAIIK010000068.1, from coordinate 4,595,609 downwards.
GTGAGCAAGTGTCTGTCTCTAGACTCGAACTGTCTCATACTGACCTCAAAATGTATTAAAATAGTCTTAATGAGAGACAATTGGTCACTTTTTTTATAAATGTAGGTCTGTGTAGGTTTATCAGTAGCTATGAATAGCTTAGGCCTGGAAGAAGTTATATCACATCGACCAATATTTCCTTTTCAATTGAAAACACAAGTATAAAAAATACTTTTTTTTATATTTATTAATGAATGAAGTCATTAAGCCTGGCTAAAACAGCTCAGTTGTGCCTTGTGGTCTCTGTCCTACAGTCTATTCTGAGTGGCATCTCACTGTGTAGTGGGTTAACACAGCTGCATATGGCAGTTTGCTCAGTGACACAATCGGCCTGCGTGTGTAAAAGTTTCCACTGAGGTCTGGGTGAGCGACGCTACGCTACAGAGCTGATCTTTACTCCAGCTATGTGGTCAGTCCAGACTATAAACAAGCCCGGGTCTGTCTTACATGCGCCTATTGCACATACAAAACTAAAGTGCAAATAGCATTAATTAATATTTAAGTAATTAAGTAAAAACGAGACAATGTTCCTCCAGAATCCTGGTGCTACACTAAACAACAAAGAGCTACAACACACAACATTAAGCTACATGACATAAAGATACATAAAGTGCATCAAGTGCAACCTAGTGCAAACAGTGCAGACGAAAAACAGTACAGACAGACGGTACAGACAGACAGACAGACAGACAACACAAGACAGTGTGGGACAATACACATAACACAAGACAGCACCTACCAGTAAACCTATTGTATACTCTGAATATACAGTACTGTGCAAAGAGAACTATAAACACTATAACCAAGAGTATGTATGTATGGAAACAAACACAATGCAGTGCAAAAACAGCAGTAGCAGCAGTCGAGAGGTGCAAAAAAACAGCATGTAAACGGTATTATATGGGCAAACGGAATAATATACTCGAAGGTATAATGTACCAGCAAATGTAACAATCGTTTTGTGTTGATCAAAACAGAACAACTTTACTGTAGCACGTTAAGTATAATACATGAACATGGATCAGATAATGACTTAAGCACATTAGCAATTTAGTCTGAAAAATATCCTCCAGAGAACAAAAGGCACCCACATTTCTAATGCAACTGACAGAAATTTGTAACAGCGTGCTTATTATCTTTGCAGACTTTGGATTTGAAGACTAAAACAGAGCAATGGTGCAACTAAAATCAACAAAAAATTTATTTAGTGAAATGTTTACTGAATGCATAAGCTGAACTGTCTTCTTTTTTAAACAAAGCCCAGTTTTCCATTAGAAACGCCGTAAAAATGCTCTAAATAATATTAAATCAATGTTAGGAAAGCATTTGGAAAATTCCTTAAGTAAACCATTCTGATAAAAAAAAAAAAAAAAAAAAAAAAGTTAGACAGCATTAATTCATGTGTCTGTTTTTTTTCTGGTCTGATGATTACACTGCAGATGAAACTCTTCATTCTTATCTTATAGTTTCCATACCGATAACGCACAGGCTTTGAGTGAGAAAAAAAAATCCACCAATCAACATAGTGAGAAGAATTGAAGTAGCTTGACCTGCTTTTTTTCTTTTTGCAATATTACACATAAGTACCGGTACTAGAAAATGAAGTCTCACGCTATTATTTCACAATAGATTTCGATGTTTGTCTGGAAATGAACCTGACTTTCAAGTTCTTCTCAACTATTATCGTTTTTTTCGATCACTTGCTAATGAAATTCTGTGAAAACCATTGTGTCTTCCTGTTGGTCAGAGCTGAGACTATAAATAAATGTATTGCATGTTGCCATTAACATCCACAGGAAGGAGTTACACACAAGAGCTACAAAAGAGGGGAAGTGAACTTTCGAAACTTTTTTCTCATTTAGCTGAATACACTTTAAGATACATAATAACAGCAACAGTAAAAAAATATACATATATTTATATACTATGAAGGCAGACAGGAAAGAAAATTCTAGAACGTAGTACTGTTGCGGCTTTTGCTACTTGATGAATTAGTCGTAGTGTCTTTATAGAGGTACCTGTGTTTTACTTGTACATAAATCATCTACTACTGTGTTTTTCCGGCTATAAGCCCTAGCATGATTTTTCAAAGTGCTTCTAATATAAGCTTATATGCTCCTGAGGTTCCAGTGACCACTGTTCCTGCCCCTCTTTCCTCCTTGGATTTTCCCACTTTGTCCAGGCCTGCCTCTGGATAGTGTTCTCTTCGATTGGAGGCCACTCTGTGCAGCTTAGGACGGTTTCTCATCAACGCCTTGGGTGGTTCCATGAACTTACGGAGTAAGAACGGGAGCTTTGAGGATGGATTTGGACTGTAGTTAATGTCAATAATCTGTTACACTGACTCAGGACTACAGTTTGCTTCTGATCACCATCACTGTACCCCACAACCTCGTATATCTGCAATAAATGGACATTCGATGCAACCCAGATGAGGATGGGTTCCCTCTTGAGTCTGGTTCCTCTCAAGGTTTCTTCCTTATGCCATCTCGGGGAGTTTTTCCTTGCCACAGTCGCCACCGGCTCGCTCATCAGGGACAAAGTTACTTATAAAGAACATCTTATTCATTCTTTATCACCACATTATCTGTGTAAAGCTGCTTTGAGACAATGCTCGTTGTTAAAAGCGCAATACAAATAAAAACGAATAGAATTGAATTGAATTAGGCTCTACCCCAAAAATAAGCCCTAGTTAAGATCTTCAGCCGGCATTTATGGTAGTACGATAGGTCTGTGGCAACACACGAAGATGTATTGAATTATAAAATATTAATATTAAGATAATATAATTATACTAATTATAGTATTATAATACTAATATTATAATACTATAATTAGTATAGTATGGAATTATAGTATAATATTAATATATAATAGTGATAGTAATATAATATTTATATAATATCGGTAATATAAATTATAATTTGTAAAAATACTGTAAGTATTTGTAAATACCCAAGCGGGTACCTTTGTATGAGACGTACGGTAAACAGATGACCAATCAGAGTACATGTTGTATTAGGTTGTGTCTAGATAGATTGTTGTACAGTGGTACCCCGCTTAGGTTAGGTTAGGTCAACTGTATTATCCCCGAGGGGCAATTTGTTTCACAGCCAGCAGAATCCGTACAATCCCAAACACACAACAACAAACAAACAGTACAGAAAAAAAAAAAAATAATAAAAAAAAAAAAACACAACACAACACTTTTAAGTATTTAAAAACCCAATAGCAACTGGTACAAAAGAATTTTTAAATCTATTTGTCCTGCAAAGCGGTAAAGAATATCTACGTGAAGAAGGTAACAACATAAAAAGATTCTGCAAAGGATGGCTGGAGTCTCTTAACATTAACTCGGCCTTCCTCAGAGTCCTTGCTTTATACAAACTGTTTAAATCTATCAGGTTGGTGCCGACAATCTTACCACACACTTTAACAATACCCTGAATCGACCTTAATCCGTTCCTTAAAACCGGTCGAAATGCGAAAAGGTCGAAGAGCGAATGTACACGCAATATACAATATACACGCACTAAATTGTTATATTGACCGCTAAATAACACTTTATTGTTCACAACCCGAAGTATAATTTACGATAGATGCTCTCTCCACGAAGGCTGAGGCGAGACTGGGAAGATCCTTTCCCTCGCTCCACATGGGTCGTGGTAAAAAAAGGTCGATAAGCGGGCATTTGGTCGTTCAGCGGGCGCAAATTTCGGTCGAAAAACTGTTCGCTAAGCAAAAAGGTCGATGTCCGAGCCAGTCGATAAGCGGGGTACCACTGTACATTAAAATATAAGACAAAGCCCTACGGAGTCTTTTGGAGCGATAATTAATATAAGACCTAATTTCAGGGAAACACGGTATTGACCTACATGGTACATCCCTTGTATGTGTTAAATCTGTGTCAGATCTGTGTTTCAGTTTTTGTTATAACCTGATCTCGTAACCTAATCTCATGACCTAATCATAATGAAAAACGAATAACTAGGGCAAACTTCAGGTCGAGCTGGAGGACAATGAATTGTTTACAGCATTTTTAATTCATTATTTTAGTGCAAATAATCGAAAGTGTTATATTAAATGGTCAAAATTTTTAGTATAAATATGATTGCATATGAAAATACATTCCTGTATAACATTCATTTATCTTTAGTGATTGTATTATTCTGGTCAGGGTGGCGATTGTCCTGGGAGCAGTGGACATGAGGCAGATATACAGCTCGGTTACCAGTCAAATTCCTGGCATGTTATTGGGAGGTGATGGGAAGCTACTGATATATTATATACTATTTATTGTACTTCTGTTTGAAAGATAGAAAACATACTTTTTAAGTGCATTACAGTACAGTGAAATTCTTTCTTCGCATATCCACAGGATGCTAGGAAGCTGGGGTCAAAGTGCAGGCTCGGCCATGCCGCCCTGTATTCCATTCCATGAGGATTATAATATTGCGATCTAAATAAATATAAGAATAAATCATCATGAAAAAAAGATCAAAAGCGACAAAATAGTTTCCTTGGAAAAAAGGATGACTAAAATGCATCTATTGTTTGAACAAATCGTCCTGAAAGCATGTAATATTTAACACTAATGTCATGCTTCAGGGTCTCAGAGGGGAAAATACCTTTACAATTACTACAACACAACCGAACAGAACATGATGTCATGCGCTAAAAACACAATGCTTGCCGGTGAACTCGCAGACATTTCAAAGATGTTCAAAGTAACCACAAGGCAGCACTTCATTATGGTTTACTTTTGAAGTGTGCACCAACAGACATGACAGCAAAGTGTGCAAAAAAATGAATGGAACAACGAAAAAAAAAAGAGCTTTCGCTAAGACTTATACACCATGGCTATAGAAATCTAAATTATACAGAAATGCAGTATAACAGAGTGCTGATTCACAGAAAAGAATCTCATGCGGTTTGTGAGCACTGACAAGTGAGCACTCTGAGCATCCAATCAAAGGACGTGAAAATACCGATATACGCCTGAGTGTCAAAATCTGATTGGTTAAAGTGACAGTTTCTTTGTAGTGTATTTGAAGCCACAGGTGCCCACATTGTTGATTCTGAAGGCCTAAAGGCAGATTTCTTCAACCCTGAAATGTGATTGGATTAAAATTCTTGCATAAACAAAACTAAGAAAAAAGCTATGAAATAAAGAGAATAGACTATTGAAAAGAATTGAATACATATTCACGAAAAAAAAAAAATTAACATGTATCTCATACTTTTTTTATTAATTTAGTTATTGCTTCTGAATCATTTATTTAAGTGAGTGATTATTTTTTAATGGAAATAACTGAGAAAAAGGATTCATGTTTTTTTTGGTTTTTTTTACTTGTTTCCGTCATTTTATTAATGTATTACATCTAATTAATTCTTCCAAGCATTTATTTCCTGCTGGCATTTTGCGCTCTCTCTCTCTCTCCATCCAATCAAATGATATGCCCACGTTATCGTACGCCTGCTAGATGGCCCAGGTGTCATCAACTCGGAATCTGATTGGTTTCCTCCCTCATGGTTTTGAAGCTACAGGTGCCCACACTGTTGAATCTAAAGGCCTTCAGGCAGATTTCATTGACCCTGGCAACAGATTATGGCTGAAATATGATTCGATAGAAAGTCTAACATGAAAATGCGACTAAGAGAAAAGATATGAAATAAAGAGACCCGAATATTTGGGAATAATTTAATTCAAATTAATGGAAAAAATAAATAAAAAATGTACTGTAAGTCAGTGATTCTGCTAGGGTTTAGGCCAGCAGAGAACGCCTTGTTTGAACTGATGATCTACCACTGATTCCTTAAAAGAAGCAAATCAGTCTATAGGCTAAGACTACTTTTAGCATGAAACGAGTAAATATGTCTAGGCTAAACAGTTTTATAATGGTCTTATAATGGGCTTATATTTTTATACAGTAAACTGTGATAAATACTTTTTTATCTTCTCTGGCTATATCTTGTTTTTTAGTCGGGTGCTAACTACCAACAGGTAAGTAAGTCTACTACATGAGAGTTATCTACTGGAGTAGGTCATAAGGGTTTATTTTTTTGCCTATGCCAAATACGATGCTTATACAATGATCTCATCAGATCTGTTGTATTCGAATACACACCCATATACTATGCGTGAATATCTAAAGGGAACTTATTGGCGGAATATATAATGGCAAGCACAAAGTTTTCCAGAGAATAAATTAATTCATTCATTTCTACCCTTTCTTTTTCTCGATATTTATTTATTTGATTTATTTATTTACTTTGGCACGTTGCTGATCTGCAGTTCTATCAATTCAGAGAGAGACAAAATATGAATAGCTATACAATTTTTACAATATTACACATTGACATGAATATTTATTTATTAAATAAGCATTCGTTCCCCCCTTTTCATTGTTTTGCTTAAAAATTATTATTTTTTTTAATTATGATTTAAAAAGTACCATGTCAGCTGATCCTGGGTTAAATTAACTCTACTATTTTAAAATTAAGACCATACAAATGCATTAATTAACTCAAAATGTAAATATTGTATTACTGATATTCATTTGGTCACAGTGGCACAAGTTTAGCACACTTGAGAAAAAAAAAACAAACAAAAAAAAAAAACGCTTTAAACACTGTTATTGGTGTAAGTGCTGGCTCACACTTCCTGTCCTTTAAAGCCACTTGCATCTATTCTGGTCACACAGGTTCACACATAGGCACACATATAGGAACACTCATAAGTATATATGTATGATCATCATGTATATATGTACACATATACATACACACACGTGGGTAAAAAAAAAAATAATGTACTTTATATACTTTTTTTGTGATAATGACTGGTAGGAACAATCAACAGCAAAAAGCATTTGAAGCACATGTCTAATGCAAGAACATGGTCAGTGGTTGTGTGCTTTTGCCTTCCTCATTTTAGTAGAGGAAGTGTTTAGACAGAGGCAGCGTTCTCACTTTTACACTCAAACCCAAAACAGTGAAGTGTCAGTGCATGACTGCAGCGTCAATGTAGCAGGTCTCTCTGCACAGCTCTACTAAAACACAGCGGTTTGCTTTCCTCTGCCATTGACAAACCATGACTCCGTCATAGCCCTCTCCTGTAATGGGAATGGAAACACATTAGTTCAAGGAGTGAAATAAAGGTGAGTTTTGTTTCATTTGAACTTTTAACCAACCCCTCCACTTTTCTGGCACTTTCTACTTCTTATATACTGTCATTTGCACTACCATACACTCACACAAATTATGTACATTACTGATCTGTATCCCTATTTATTACCCACACTGTCTATACTGTCTCAAATTGTCTGTATTGTCTGTGTTGTCTTGTATAGTCTGTTTTTGTCTTGTCTTGTCTGTTTTGTCATGTATAGGTTTTATTTATGTCTGTACTTTTAAGAGTCACAAACAGCTGGAACCAAATTCCTTGTGTGTGTCAACACACTTGACCAATAAACCTGATTCTGATTCTGATTAACAGATAGAAACCTCTACATGACTTTACTGACAAATGGATATTGGATATATTTTGTATATTTGTTTATATAAATATAGCCAGCAGGATCTACCAAAGTGTTGCTTTCTCTTCGCTGCGTTCTATTAATCAGCGTTTTGGTAAACCTTCCTCTCACACATTATGTTTGCAAATTGTTGTCCAGTGGAAACTTTTTGATAGTGTTCTGATAGGCTCCCCACAACTTCCCCATCCTGCTCAGTATGTCTAGCTGGAGATAACTCTTTAGCCACTTTGAGGAAGTTGTGAAATTGAAAGCGCAGCCATAACAGCTGCATGATTTTAACACTGCTCTGCTAATGCAATTCGAACACAATTAATGTGTATAATAAATCTGTGTGCCATTATAGTTTTCCACTGCCATCATGGGAAATGTAATAAAAGGCCAAGTAACTGAGAATCGCAATGCGACGAACCGCGCTGAAGCCTCGTTGAAAGGTAGGTTTTTCATCATTTCTGTTGAATCAGATACGTCAAAAAAAGCTCAGATTTTTGACTGAGTTGGTAATTGTGTATGAGAGTTTATTAAAAAAATAATAATAATGAAAACTCACTATAGTTATAGCTTTTATTCCGACTGTGTATGGATGGCATTCATTATGGCACATGAGCTCCAGTTGACATAAAATCTTCCTGGCAACTGTCAGAATCGTACAGAAATATTCAACAATAATATTTTCAAAAGGCAAATTTTTAGATATATAATTAATGAAACTGTATATCAACAAAGTTACGTAACAGCCATTTTTCTATTATGTCATGATAAACTTTATAATCTATTGCACCTCTGGTAAACTCAAGCCAAAACTCAATATAATTTGACATCTGAGAAAATAAATAGCTCTATATTAATATGTTCCTATGGCATTTTTATAGATTTAATTTTTATAATAACTGAATGATAAGTTTTTAAGTGTAAAACTGATATTATTATTATTATTATTATTATAAGATAGTAATAAATTATTAATTTAAAGTGAAAAAAAAAACACCTCTTATCACAGGGTTATTACAATGCTTTAGATTTTCATAAGGGAACACATCAATTTTACAATGAAGAGAATTTATCGTTGAACTTCATTGTTGAAGTATAAATATCAAGTGTACACTTGGAAGTGTTCTCTTATAGCAACATGGTGGTGTGATGTGGCCTGCCATGAACTGAAATTACTGTTAACACCCAAAATATTATTTTCCTAAAACAGCACACTCACAAGTATACACTTTGCTTGTAAGATTTCATTAATAGATCTGCTCCATCCATGATACTTCAACAGTCAAGTTCTGCATGGTTAATTGTTGGTCTTTTTGCCAACAATTAACATGTTTTTTTAGTTTATTTTTAGACTTATGTGGTTATGTGGTGTGTCCCTCAAAAAGACAATAACAACTGTTATAGATAACAATAAGCTATAATTAGTCAAATAATATATATATATATGTAAATAATCAGTGCTGTTTTGTGTGTGTTTCTGATCTCTCAGCTACAGATGATGAGACTTTGGTGGTCATTTCTGACTACCCACGCCGAGACGTAAGCGAGCCAATGTTTAGAATCGGCGAAAAACTCAAGGTTCTGGCTCAGTGAGTACCTTTTTTATTCTTCCTAATTTGAATTTCATTTCATGAAAAGTTCAAATGTTTCTGACATCAGTAGATTCATCGAGATCAAACTAGTTTGCCTTTCTGACATGTCACGTGCAGGGAAGCTTGTTGGTGGAGAGTTCGCTCGTTGCAAACTGGAACTGAGAACTACATCCCGAATAATCATGTGGCAAAGGTCTATCATGGGTGTGTATATAAGCGAGTCAAAAGTTACCATAGTCTAAGAAGATTGCTGTTGTAGTCACATACTTATAAACAAGCTTTAACGCAGTATAAGAAAAAAAATTGGTGTTGTTATTAGACTTAATAGTTTTTATGTTACTTTAGATGGCTGTTCGAAGGAGTGGGGAGGCAAAAAGCAGAGGAGCTGCTACAATTACCCGGCAACACTGTAGGCTCTTTTCTCATCAGAGAAAGTCCGGGTCAGAGAGGTGAGGATGCTCATGATTAACCCTGACTAAGAGTAATAATAAAAAAGAAGAAGAAAAAAAGAAGAAGAATAACAATAATAATAATAATGATGATGATGATGATGATGATTATTATTAATAATTATTATAGATATAGATAGATTTTTAGCATATATTTTTTTTTTACATAGTTTTGCATCTATCGGAAGTGTAAATAGTATATATATATATATATATATATATATATATATATTAGATACCTCAGTTTTTAAGTCACGGTTTGGTGCAATTTTGGTATGGTTAGGTTGGGAAGAAATGCTAAACATAAAATTGCTTGTTGTTTTTTACTAACACAGTTTATTACTATTAACATTTTTTATTATATTATGATATATATTAAGTTTACTTTTTTACAACAATTTTAAATTAAATGCCTGGTCGGTTAAATAATATATAAAAATAATTAAATAAAATAAAATAAATCATATTAATGCAATACATATTTTATTATAATGATGAAACTGAATATATATTGTGGAATTGGCACAAATTAAATTGATCAAATAAAATTTATGGAAAATAAATGGAAAAAAATGTAATCAAATATTTAACATTTGTTAGACCCTATTTGGGTAATACAGATGTGTGTGTGTGTGCATGTGTGTGTGTGTGTGTGTGTGTTTTACATTTAATATTAAATTTTCTAAAGATAAGTAGAACATATCTATGTTCTGCTTATTTCAGCATACTTGAACAAATGTCTTCATTCCTTCCATCCTTCATTCATTCACTCCCTCAATATGTGGAATTGTCAGTATTTCCTTCTTTTAACAGAAATTCTTGAGGCAGGAAATGAAACGCTAAAGAATCCATAGCGCCAGTGTTAGCCGCTAGCCACTTCCTGGTTGCAGCTAGCGCTATGGATTCTTTTTTATTCCCCTGACATTGTTGTGCATGTTTTCAAGTTTAACAATTATATAAAAAATGCTCAGTGTAAGTCGGTGACTAAACAAAATTGCGGTCCACCAGTTAATATGTTCCTGAGGGAACTCATATATTGTTATAATAGTGCAGGATATGTGTGAGGAAGCACAATATGTTTAGAGAATGTGGGATAATTCACATCATGGTATATGTACATTGTATGTATGACTGTACAAAGTTGTATGCAGTGTATTTTACAGATGATATAATGATATGAGGTTCCTCATATCTATCTATCTATCTATCTATCTATCTATCTATCTATCTATCTATATTAATTATAAGTATTTTATAATCATTATTATTAATTATTTATACAATTGTACACAATGTTAACACATTGTGCCTCCTGCAGGTGTGTATTCTCTATCTGTGAGACACAGATCCATTAAGCATTATAAGATCTTGCGTCTGGATAACAGCTGGTACTACATCTCTCCCCGTCTCACCTTCCAGTGCTTAGAGGACATGGTCAACCACTACTCAGGTGAGAACTGAAGGCTAAACAGGCTGAGAACACAGACAAAGAATGTGCCACACATTACATTACATTAATATGCTAAAATATATATTTGATACAAAATACAAAAGATCCATAATGTAAAAACCCTACGATTTTTAAGTGAAGATGAGATCAACAGAGTCACTTTAGTAGATACGTACAATTTTACCATAATTTTTTCCTGCTACGTATCCTTCACAATCGTACTATTAATTAGTAAATGATCAGTTATAAGGTTGTACTGTATGTTTTTGGTTTCGAATCTCAAATGCTATCCTGATGGTAGATTTATTTTTGCCATGTTTGTTAGAGTTTAAATTGAATGATTAATCTTTAATAAATAAAGTCAAATCTGAGAACAGTCATTGTGGCATTTGCAATATGGTGAATCTAGATAGATAGATAGATAGATAGATAGATAGATAGATAGATAGATAGATAGATAGATAGATAGATAGATAGTATTTACATTTTGTTCACATGAAAAAATACAGATACCTTGTGAATGGTGAATGGAATGACGCACAACATGTCCTTAATGAGTTTCACTGTAACAAACAACAAAAAAGGAAGTGATGTCTATAAACGTTTTGCCGCACTTACCACAGTATGCAGTATAACTAAAACCCACTGTATTGGTGTATGTGGTTGTGTTACAGGCAAACAGTTTGTGTTGTGTGCATAATGTACATGTGTGTTTCGATCCAGACTCTTCAGATGGAATCTGCTGCATTCTCACAGCCCCATGTTTGGCTCTAAACAGCACTGCCCCAAGTTCAGTCACACAAGCGCCCCCTGTGGTGATGCGCCGCAACTTCAACTGGAGAAAAGTGGACAGGTGGGTGATATAAAAACCTGGTTAAAAAACAGAAATATTTATTGAACGTAAATATGTATTTTCAGTACAGCTTATATTCAAGAAACGTTCTCTCGTATCCTCAAGGTTTTCTCCTCTTGCCATCTCTGTGAATTTTTCATTGTCACTGTCGTAATTTGTTTTCCTTTTAGTACCACTAACATTTGAGTGCAAACCATTACGTCCTCTTAGAGTAAAAATAAGGACATTTGACATAAGAACAATAGGAATTTGAGTGTATTTGGGGTCCAAAATTGCCCCTTTTTTATTCAAAATGGCTAGATTGTACAATATATAAGGGAAATATGGCACTACATGAGGTAAATATTCCTTCCATTTTATATTTTTACACATTATTTACATTTTGCACTCTCTAGAGCAACATAAATGTATCTCATTTATACAACTGAGCAGCTATGGGGTTAAGGGCCTTGCTCAGGGGCCCAGGAGCAGCTGCTTGGTGTGACTGGGATTTAAACTTACAACCTTCAGCTTTAAAGTCTAAGCTACCGCTACATTATATCACCTCTCTGCACTCTCATAACCGCTTTGATTGTACGTTGTACTTCTGAACAGCTTTTTGACCCCAGTCATTTCATTTCCTGACCAGTGCTCTGTTTCTGTTTCACAACCAGCTCTCAGCTGCTGAACAGTGAGAATCATGGCAGTGTCGACAGTAGGAGCAACATGGTGAGCTACGGGGTGAGAAGCAGCATCGCTGCCTATCTGTCCATCGCCGAGGAAGAACAAAAAAAAACCACACGCAACAAGAAGGGCTGGACCGTCTATGGGGTGCCTCAGAACAGCTATATGCACAGAGAAGACACCGATTAGGAAATTTTTCTATTTACCTTTGCAGTACAGAAATATAACTGAAGGAACTGGTGGATTTTTCTTCAGACAATATGAGCAATAACATTCTGTGATTCTGAACCTTCCAGATGATCGTATTTCTTTTATATTGAGATGCAAGAAAGATGATTATTGAATGTCATCGACTTTATTTCAATGGCACTTTATTTGAAATGGGAGACACAACAGCGGTTTACAAATCTAGATTATTCTAAATTTGCTTCGCATGTACTTTTTCAAGCTGATTTTTCTTTCTTTTTCCTGTTTACGGTTTTCTGGTTTTTTTTTTTTGTTTTTTTTTAATGCTGAATTGCAGTGGAGGAACATTACTGCACCTTTGTCCAGACAAACACCAGCACAAACCGAATGCTAAGCACTTCTTAGCTTGTCTTGGCTGATTGCCTGGTGTTGTAAAACCTAATGGTTTGTTGATTAAACACATGAGTACTTACAATTACTTTAGCTTTATTTTATACTAATATTTCTAATTAAAAAAAGATTTGCCATTAAATCCAACTGCTGTATACTATAAATTCTCATCCCACAGATACAGGAATATCAGTCACACAGACACTGAGATGTGTATTAGACAACAAATGTACTCTGAAAAGCACAGAGTTGTAGGTTTTTCCTACAAAGGGTAAAGGGTTTCTACATGGTGTAAAGCATACCTGAATATCCTATTTACCTCCGTCACTAATTCCATAATGACAAGTAGAATTCTTTACTCTATCTGATATTTGATGTATCTGATTTGAACAGTATTTAAGTATTATGCTCATATTGAACGTAGGCTCAAAGATGCACTAGTCCTGAACACCAAGACGTGTTAGTTAAAAGCCAAAAACAGTTGATTTGTGAGGTTTTTAAATTAAATTGTGCACCTCAACACTGAATTAACACTGCAAGATCAACACAACAGCCTCTTCAACATGCCAGAATGAAACAAAGAAATCTTTTAAAAAAGGATCTTCAGTTAACAAATAAAATGACAGTGTCATGTCACAAAGTAGAAGAATTATTAGTATTCGATGGACAAGTTAAAGTAAATAATTTAAGATGAAATAAAAGCAAATATTCAGAGCTGACTGTGATTTGGTGCAGCTCTCAGTCTCAGAGGGTTCAAAAAAAGTTTTTTTTTTATTTGATTCAAGCTCTTTTTGGAATAAAAATAAGGCCAGCAGTGTTAAAAAGTCACTCACAGGCAGCAGATGTGTGTAGGGGAGTGTCAATGACATTGATGCAATACAATTGCAAAATGTAATCGGTGACACTCGTTGTTAATTTAAATATAATAGAGTAAAAAGTACATATACTAAATTATAAATGTAGTTGAGTAGAGAGTAAAAGTTGTCTTTGACATTCAGTAAAACCAGAAAGTAGCCAAAAGATGACAAGTTAACGGAGTACATTTACTCAAATACTTTACACCACTGCTACAATATATGGAACTTTCTAGAAAAGCAAATGCTTTGTTGATCTATAGTATTGTGCACATGTTTAAATGGTTGTGTCCAGCTTACGGAAATCGACTTGAACATTGACTTTTAAAGAACTTGCAGTCTTCACTTCCTTCTGACACTTGATGTTTGAAAAAGTTTGGACATTTAAATGATTTAATTACCGATGCAGATGTTTTTCAATTTTTCATCAATTCATCTTTTTTGACAACCATTTCCTGGTCAGGGTTATGGCAGATCTGGAGTGTTTCCCAGGAGCGTGGGGTGTTTGGCCGGAATATATTGTACCTGGATGAGGTACAAGTCAATTGCAAGGAACCATGTGCACACACACAGTCGTACTGCTATGAATGATTTAGTCTAGACAAACTGATTACCAGCATGTTTTTGGGAGGAAATCCATGTGGACACTGGAAGAACATATTAAAACCCATACAGGCAGTAACCCAGACTCAAAACAATATCTTACTGTGAGTCAACAACACTACCATTTGCCACCAATATTGTACAAAACAGACCTATTATTAATGTTCCTGAAACAATTGCCCCATACTATACATCAAATCCTTTATTCCTCTAACCAGTTCAACCTAAATATGAAGCCTGGACATTCAGATTCTGCAGTAATGGCACTGTTTTTATACTGTTCATAAATATAGTTCCAAACAGTCTGTAGAACATTTTGCATGTAAGATCTTGTGCATCATGTCCATTAATAACTAATTAATAATAAATCTGTCCCTTTACAGGAAGTGTTATATTTCACTCTAATGTATAGCACCAGATACTATTATAGCATAACATTTCCCAGTCTGACTGATCTGGTGTTTGTCTTATATAAATACTCACTTTCTAATACTTCCTAGTTTCTGTAATAACTCATACAAAGCCTTGCATTTTAGACTCATTTCATTTAATCGTAGCATAAAAATATGCTTCATTTAAAATGAAATCATATAATCTGAACAATTAAGCTTTCTGGAATTAGACATTTAGCAGATATATATATATATATATATATATATATATATATATATATATATATATATATATATATAGTGTCATTGTTTCTGTGTCTGTAAGTTGTTTTCGCAATGGAAAAATAACTTCGCGATTTCTGGTTTCACTGTCACATGGCAAGCAGCATTTTTTTTTTTCTTATTAAAAAGAGAGGTTGGTACAGGAAAAACTGTTTATAGCTGCTTTCATGTGATAACAGGAACTAACTTGCAGATGCAAATGAGTAAAAGATAAAATTGCTCCACCGATTGATAATACATTCAATTCTATTGAGTACATTTTTATTCGTATTCACTCAATGACAGCCAGAGACACACATCATCTATAATTATGCATTTGAACACAGCTCATGTTATAGTGAGTTAAAAGTAACATGCAAGTCATGAGAATGCCTTTCAGTGTGAAGTGTGCAAGCAGCAGGAAACAGTTTTTGCAATAACATGTGATTGCTATGGTGCAAAGACATAGATAAAGGTTTTATAAGGAGGAATAAATGAAAACAGATTCAGCAATATAAAACACTGAGGCATTCAGTAGGGTTTGCAAAAAACAAAAACAAAAAAAAAACCATGATGCTGTGAAACCTGTTTTTGATATAAGATGAGGATGATACAGGTTGAGAAAGAAAATAAGTAAGATTATGCAAAGTCATAGGCCAGACTCTCCACACATGGGAATTTAATGACAGAGACACAAAGTGTCACATTTGAGGCCTGTTTACTGCAGCAGGAAATTCCAGAAAAAAAGAAAAGTAATATCTCATGGAACAATGTGTACCAAGCTCTTTGTTTAAATAATATATCACTACAAATATTCCACATGAAGGTTCTTCTCATTCTTCTTTAATTTATCACACCAAGGTTATGGTTGTATGCTGAATGAATGCTTTTTTTCCACTGATATAATCTAAACATTAAAGAACCTTGGATGACGTTTCAGAACTGGATGTGTTATTTAATGCCAGTGAATGGTTCTGAAATACTTGAATACACTTCACATTGCTAATAAATTGCAAGTACATACACGAGGCGGTATCAAAAAATTTGGAGACTCGCTCTGTTTACAAGAAAGCACTTTATTAATCTACATTTCCACACTATAACCTTCCGAAATAGTCCCCTTGCACAGCAATACAGCCCCCTCAGCGTTCCTGCTGCTTTTGGAATGTGTCCTGGAATCCTTTTTCGAAGCGTGTCAAGCATCTTCTGCGATTCATGCCGGATCTCCGCAACAGAGTCAAAACGGGGACCTTTGAGCGGGATGTTTATCTTCGAGAAGAGGGCGAAGGTCGCAGGAGCCAAATCTGGCGAGTAGGGTCGGTGCAGAAGTTAGATCATGTTGTTTTTGACGCGAAACTCACGTGGGAGGAGAGCTCGGTGACAAAGTGCACAAGTGGGTAGAATAGCGGTCATGGTAGCGCACGTGGTCAGTTTAGCACCAGTTGTGCAGCTCCAGATGTGCACAGGATAATGTCTTTTAGCACAGTGACTTATGAAGGTCGGTGTTCCCTCTGACTGTGTGTGCAGCTTTGTGCTGCCATCTGTTGACTTGTTACAAAACCAGTCTTGAAACTTTTTAATACTATTTCGTATTTAGTATTTAGTAACACAATTTTGGACATCATTTGTGATTTCGGTCTGTCTCCAAAGAATAATTATCTGATGATCAGAAAGACATGGATTGCATTATTTATCATAAAATATTATATTATTAATCATTTATCATATACATTTATCATGTACTATAAGAAAGTGCAGATAATAACACCACAGGTCCCAATATCACTGCTCTCAGTGCTTAATAATGAAAAAAACATGTGTGTTCATAGATCAGTAATTAAATAGTGTAGCCCAACATTCACTTTCCATTAAGTAACAGACCAATTACACCCAAGAATGTTTAAATTAACCTCAATTGTGGCATGAGCTCTTTTAACTGCATCCAAATTGTTTGCAGGCTTTCCTTCACTTAATGTGTGATTATAAACTTGATGAGTATTCAACACAAACTGCAAACCCCTTCTTAAATAAAACTTTAATGGATGGAAAGACCCATAAATGTAGTGGGTCTTTAAAAGAGACACTGTAATGACAAATGCATTGAGACGCCTGAATTTTCAAGCCGTATGTGTTTCTTTCCCAAACTGTTCCCACAAAAGATGCAGTAGAATGAATTTTCTCTTCACTTGAACTAAGAGACCTGTTCCAGCATGACAATGCCCCTGTGTACAAAGCTCCCTTAAGATATGCTTTGCATGGGTTTGGAATGGAAGATCTTTTGATATAGAGCTCCATAATTCTATTGCACACTTTTGGGATCAATTGGAACGCTGACTGCACCCCAGGCCTCCTCACCTCACCTACATCATTACTTGACTTTACTAATGTGGATAAAGTAATCTCACAAAAGAAAAAAAAGTCTCCACAAGCACACTCCAAAATCTAGTGGAACATCTTCCCAGAAGAGTGGAGGTTATTACAGAAGGTAATGTTGACTAAATGGGGAATGGAATGTTCAAAAAGCACATATGAATCTTGTTGAGGTGTCCACAACCTTTGTATATATTTATAGTGTATTTTAGGTATTAACTGTATACTTAGTGTTTAAGCAGACATGCATTTTGGAATATTGAAGAAGCTGTGAATTTGGAATATAATCAAAATATCACTGTTAAACAGAAAATCTAAAAGCAATGTGTCTGGGAAATATTCATTTTATTTTCATAATATTTGAACAGGAAAAGCATTTTCAGTAGCAAGCTGGAATAGTCGAGACCCAGACCTCTTAGTCACAAGTGTGAGTTATGGTCTGAAACTTCTGCCCGTAATCATTAAAGGATTTTGGAAATTTTGTATTTGAGCACCGTGACCGCCAGTCACAAAGAAGCTGTGTTCCAGATGTGTTTCATTCCCTAAAGAATAAGAAAGAAACAAATATTGTGGTCAACATTAGAATACCACTGCAACATTTATTGTTTATGTATAGCAAGGTACTTTCCTCATTGCGGTAAAGTATGAAAAGTGCTCTACACCTTATTGCCTACAAACAACAAAATTCATTATGAGTATTTTGTATTATATTTATGGCATTTGGCAGACGCCCTTATGCAGATTGACTTAGATCTGAGCAGTTGAAGGTTAAGAACCTTGCTCAAGGGCCCAGCAGGGGCAGCTTGGTGGTGCTGGAATTCGAACTTGTGACCCTACTAGCCAGAGTCCTATGTGTTAACCATTAAGCTACCACCTCCCTTATCACATATTCCCGCTGCAGATATTCTCACATTTTTTTCACATATTCTCAAGTTTTTATTAAATTTAAAATCATGAAACATTTATTGTTTAATTTATTAAAATTATTCTTGATATATATGAAATGAATTAAAAACTGTTTAGGGGCACAAAAACCCCTTTGGGAGCACGGCCAGTGAGTGCCCTCCCTCGACGTGTGCCCTGTATCCACATAGAGAATTGGCAAACAAATTTTTTTTGATCGAATTCGCCAATTCCAAATTTCGATTTCTTCTATTTCTTCTTCTTTCGGCTTCTCCCATTAGGGGTTTGCCACAGCGGATCATCCGTCTCCACACCCCCCTGTCCTCTACATCTGCCCCTGTCACACCAACTACCTGCATGTCTTCTTTCAAAACATCCATAAACCTCCTCCTTGGCCTTCCTCTTTTCCTCCTTACTGGTAGCTCCATTCTCAGCATTCTCCTACCAATATACCCCATGTCCCTCCTCTGCACATGTCCAAACCATCTCAATCTCGCCTCCCTCACCTTGTCTCCAAAACGTCCTACATGTGCTGTCCCTCTAATAAACTAATTTCTAATCCTGTCCATCGTCGTCACTCCAAACAAAAACCTTAACATCAACTCTGCTACCTCCAGCTCCGCCTCCTGTCTTTTACTCAATGCCACTGTCTCTAAACCATACAACATCGCAGGTCTCACCACAGTCCTATAAACTTTCCCTTTCATTTTAGCAGGTACACTTCTATCACAAATCACTCCTGTCACTCTTCTCCACCCACTCCACCCTGCCTGCACTCTTTTCTTCACTTCTCTAACACACACTCCATTACTTTGCACTGTTGACCCCAGGTACCTGAACTCCTCCACCTTCTCCACCTCTTCTCCCTGCAACCGCACCCCTCCACTGCCCTCCCTCTCATTCACACACATGTACTCTGTCTTACTCCTACTGACTTTTATTCATTCTGACTGTGTAAATCTACACTCTGGGCTAGAAAGAAATCAGCCCCAGGCTTTAATCCATTATATGCATTTAGTGGTGCTGTTTGTTCTTGAGCCCACAAAAGTGGGTAGACTTTTTTTCAAATATTTTTTCTTGAAAGAGAGAAAGAGAGCTTAACCCTGCCAGCTCATTTATACAGGTCAACCCTTATACAGGCCTGTGGTACATTGCACTAAAATGCACCCAAATTTAATACACAGTCAGTTTGTAGAATCATTGGAAATCTACAGTTATGAGTTTATGAAAAATATTTGAAAAAAATATATATAAAATTAATATGAAAATACACCCGTCTCTTTAAATGGTTGCGTTGTGGCATCTAACGCATTATTACGTCTTTAGCATAATGATGTGTAGGTGAAGTAAAGCCTTGATGCTAGCAATGTGTTTATTTCACCGAATTTTATTTATCTAGTTCATATCTAGTATCTTTTTATTTCGGCCTGATTCGTGTATGTGTATGTATGTATGTATGTATGTATGTATGTATGTATATATATATATATATATATATATATATATATATATATATACACACACTAATGTATTTATATATATATATACTAATATATTTCTAATATATAATACTAACTAATATTTCATAATAACTTTAGGTAACAAAAAGCTTTTTTCAGATTTATAATGCTCCTATTAGCACTTGAGCTAGAATAAGAAAGTCTTAAACTGAAAGATTTATCAAGTTTAATATCAGTAACCCAGAGCAATGTTGTGTTTTTGCTTTTAAAAGGAATAAAGGAAAAACAAAATGAACAAATTGTATTTCAAAGTTCTGACAAGAACCATGAGGACACATATTACTTCCTCTTAGCCTTAGTACCCAGTGCCAGTAACATGTACCTAAGAGATGAGTGTATTTAAGCGTCAAAAAAAAAATAAATAACCTGTGACTCAAGTGGAGTTTTTCTACCAGGCCACGTCTGCATGGTGAGGGACATGGTGCTCTCCACTGTTTATGAGCTCCAGATGGGAGTCTGGCTCAGTCCATACTCTCTCCTTCACTAATCATCAGCGATTAGTTTGCACAGAGCTTCTTTCTCAGGCACAAAATAACCAAGTTCTGGAGCCACGATTCTGTCAGGTTGACCAACTCTGACACCAAGGGAGGATACAAAGCAGCAAAATGTGCATAGTTTTAGTGCTTCTGAGGCTCATAAAAAGACATTAAATAGGTTTTTTCCAGTATTTTTTTCTTTCACTTATGAAGGTATTTCCAACAATACTGATTCAGCTTATTAATAACTATTGGACTCGTTTATAAGTAAGAATTTTAACTATTCCATATATTTACAGGTCCTGTTTCTTTAAATGCTTCTATGGCCATTCTAAACTGCTAAATAGTTTAAATTTGGTTTAATTAATAAATGCTTGTACCTTTCTAACTACTCAGAATCTGCCAGATCTCATGCATGTGCTCTTCCGCCTGTGTTTAATTTGGACTGTGGTTATAAAAGTCCTAAGAACATAGGAAAAGGAAAGTGTCAAGCCTGGCACCTATCATTACACTCTAACTGCATATGTTTTCCTTCAGCACTGTCAGTGAGTGCCGGGATTGCCAATCAATCATTACAAGAAATCCAAAAAGAAGCATTTTCACTTGTGGTCTCAGATTATAGAACACCACTGTAGGTGCATTTATAATGCTCAAAGCTGAATTTTAAAAGACTGTCTAGAAGTCGATTCTTACATAACTGTGTCTGTCGCAAAAAAAACAAATACACATACATGCCAAAAAAAGAACTTCACAATCTATATCTTCTTCTTCTTCTTTCGGCTGCTCCCATTAGGGGTCGCCACAGCGGATCATCCGTCTCCATACCACCCTGTCCTCTACATCTGTCTCTTTCACACCAACTACCTGCATGTCTTCCCTCACCACATCCATGAACCTCCTCCTTGGCCTTCCTCTTTTCCTCCTACCTGGTGGCTCCATCCTCAGCATTTTTCTACCAATATAATTCATGTCCCTCCTCTGCACATGTCCAAACCATCTCAATCTCACCTCCCTCACCTTGTCACCAAAACGTCCTACATGCGCTGTCCCTCTAATAAACTCATTTCTAATCTTGTCCATCCTCATCACTCCCAACGAAAACCTTAACATCTTCAGCTCTGCTACCTCCAGCTCCACCTCCTGTCTTCTACTCAATGCCACTGTCTCTAATCCATACAACATCGCAGGTCTCACCACAGACCTATAAACTTTCCCTTTCATTCTTGCAGATACCCTACTATCACAAATCACTCCTGTCACTCTTCTCCACCCACTCCACCCTGCCTGCACTCTTTTCTTTACTTCTCTAACACACTCTCCATTATTTTTGCACTGTTGACCCCAGGTACCTGAACTCCTCCACCTTCTCCACCTCTTCTCCCTGCAACCGCACCGCTCCACTGCCCTCCCTCTCATTCACACACATGTACTCTGTCTTACTCCTACTGACTTTCATTCCCCTTCTCTCCATCGCATATCTCCACCTCTCTAGGCTCTTCTCAACCTGCTCACTACTCTCACCACAAATCACAATATCATCCGCAAACATCATAGTCCAGGGAGACTCCTGTCTGACCTCATCCGTCAACCTGTCCATCACCACTGCAAACAGGAAAGGGCTCAGGGCCGATCCTTGATGTAGTCCAACCCTCACCCTGAACCAGTCTGTTGTTCCTACTGCACACTTCACTGCTGTCATACTGTCCTCATACATGTCCTGCACCACCCTCACATACTTCTCTGACACACCTGACTTCCTCATACAGTACCACAGCTCCTCTCTCGGCACCCTGTCGTACGCTTTCTCTAAATCCACAAATACACAATGCAATTCCTTCTGTCCTTCTCTATACTTCTCCATCAACATCCTCAAAGCAAATAAGGCATCTGTGGTGCTCTTCCTCGGCATGAAACCATACTGTTGCTCACAGATGGTCACCTCTTCTCTCAGCCTGGCTTCCACTACTCTTTCCCATAACTTCATGGTGTGACTGATCAACTTAATTCCCCTGTAGTTACTGCAGGTCTGTACATCTCCCTTATGCTTAAAGATCGGTACCAGCACACTCCTTCTCCATTCCTCAGGCATCCTCCCACCTTCCAGAATCTTGTTAAACAATCTGGTTAAAAGCTCCACTGCCATCTCTCCTAAACATCTCCATGCTTCTACAGGTATGTCATCTGGTCCAACCGACTTTCCACTCTTCATCCTCTTAATCGCTGCTCTCACTTCCTCCTTACTAATCCTATCTACATCCTGCTTTACCAACTCCATATCATCCAACCTTCTCTCTCTCTGATTTTCCTCATTCATCAGCTGCTCAAAATACTCCCTTCACCTTCTCAACACACTCTCCTCACTAGTCAACACATTTCCCTCTCCATCCTTTATTGCTCTAACCTGCAGCACATCCTTCCAAGCTCGGTCCCTCTGCCTGGCCAATCGGTATAAATCCTTTTCTCCTTCCTTAGTGTCCAACCTCTCATACAGCTCCTCATATGCCTTTTCCTTGGCTTTCGCCACATCCCTCTTTACCTGCTGCCGCATCTCCTTGTACTCCTGCCTACTTTTCTCATCACTCTGTCTATCCCACTTCTGTTTTGCCAACCTCTTTCTCCTTATGCTCTCCTGCACTTCCTCATTCTACCACCACGTCTCCTTGTCTTCCTTTCTATTTCCAGATGTCACACCAAGTACTTTTCTAGCTGCCTCCCTCATCAATCCTGCAGTAGTTTCCCAATCATCCAGCACCTCTTCACCACCACCGAGCCTCTGTCTGACCTCTTCCCTGAACCTCACACTACACTCTTCCTCCTTCAGTTGCCACCATCTTGTTCTTCTTTCAGTCCTCACTCTCCTTCTCTTCTTCTTCGCCGCCAAAACCATCCTACAGACCACCATCCTATGCTGTCTAGCTACACTGACCCCTGCCAACACCTTACAGTCTCCAATCTCCTTCAGGTTGCATCTCCTGCATAGAACATAGTCCACCTGTGTGCACCTTCCTCCACTCTTATACGTCACCCTATGATCCTCCTTCTTCTTAAAATAAGTGTTCACCACTGCCATTTCCATCCTTTTAGCAAAATCTACCACCATCTGCCCTTCCACATTCCTCTCCTTAAGGCCATACCTACCCATCACCTCCTCATCACCTCTGTTCCCTTCACCAACATGTCCATTAAAGTCTGCCCCAATCACCAATCGTTCTTTCCTAGGTACACCATCTACCACTTCATCTAATTCACTCCAGAATCTTTCCTTCTCCTCCATCTCACAGCCAACTTGTGGAGCATAGGCACTGATGACATTTATCATCATCCCTTCAACTTCCAGCTTCACGTTCATCACCCTATCAGAAACTCTCTTCACCTCCACTACACTCTTACTGTACTCTTCCTTCAGAATCACCCCTACACCATTTCTCTTTCCATCCACACCATGATAGAACAGTTTGAACCCAACTCCAATGTTCCTGGCCTTACTCCCTTTCCACTTGGTCTCCTGAACACACAACATATCTACCTTTCTCCTCTCCATCATATCAGCTATCTCTCTCCCTTTACCCGTCATAGTACCAACATTTAAAGTACCAACCCGAACCTCCACTCTCCTACACTGCTCCTTTTCCTGCCATCTCTGTAGACGTGTTCCTCCTCTCCTTCTCCTCCTTCGGCCAACAGGAGCCCAATTTCCACCGGTACCCTGTCGGCTAACGATACCTATTTGTATTATATTTGATTTGGCACATGTTTTACGCTGGATGCCCTTCCTAACGCAACCCTCCCCATTTACCCAGGCTTGGGACCGGCACTAAGAGTGCACTGGCTTGTACCTCCCTAATGGCTGGGTTAACTTCACAATCTATATAAAAAGCAAACATTTTTTTAAATTAACAGTTACATTTTCCTTTCAGTATCAAAACAAAACTGTGCAAAACTCAAATAAAAAAAAGGAAGGAAACTAATGAAAATATTCCATGCATACTACTTGGTTGAATGCTACTTGTATCCTCACTTTGAATCCATAACAAGAGAAGCATTGAGAAAAGTGAGAAATTAATGTATAATCAGGTTCAGCACTGGATAGTGGGTATACACGCAAACTATAGATTACACTCTATCGCCTGTGATAAGTTGTTCAAATAGAACTAGGCGTTAGTGAAACTTTGAACTTTGGACCTCCCATGACTTATGGGAGTGGTGTTTTTTTGATGCAAACCAAACCTCAGAAAAAAAATAACTCTCACAAATAAAACTTTAGCCCACAGTCAGACATTAAAAGGGGTTTAACTTTAGCAATAGCAATGATATAAATGTCCCATAATTACCAACACTTGTATCTTCTTCTTCTACTTCTATTAGGGGTCGCCACAGCGAATCATCCGTCTCCATACCCTCGTCCTACAAGAAGCCTTGGCCAGGGGTTTGAAGGGGGGCTCAGATAAAGCCTCCAGCACAACGGCCAGGTCCCACCTGGGCACTGTAAATTGCACCGTGGAGAAAACGCATGACCAGCGGGTCTCTGCCCAGTGATTGCCCCGCTACAGGGGCATGGTACGCCGAAATGGCGGACGTGTAGACTTTGACGGTGGACGGAGCCAACCCTTTTGCAAACTGTTCTTGAAGAAATTTCAGCACTGAACCAACCGGGCAGTGAACTGGATCCAATTGGTAATGAACGCACCACACAGGTGCCATCTCACGCATATGACCTCCTCGTGGAGGGAGCTCTAGAATGGAGAATGGTCTCTACCACCTCGTGGAGAGACCCGATCTTTGAAGCTGTGCCCCTCCGGGGGCCACAGCCACAACCTCCACAATGCTGGGCGTTGGTGAATTATTGCACCCCTGCTTGATAGAGGAAATCCTCTAAGAAGGGCTACCAGGTTTGCAAACCATGGTCTGCCCAGCCACCTTGGGGCCACCAGGAGGAGACGGACTCATACAGGCGCAGCCTTGGCCATGCCTGAGCCATGGCATCCAGCCCTAGAGGGCCAAATCCCCAGAAAGCCAAATCCCCAGAAAGTGTCAGGACATTATGTTCTAAGCCCACTTATTAAAGATGACAGTCCTCAGATCGGTCACTTCCCGGGGCTTCGACCCAAAACGTCCCAGAGCTCCCCGGTGGGAGTTGCTGGGTTGAGGCTGGTGCTGCACCCGCTGAGCAGCCCCATGAGAGCAGTGTGGGAGATACTGCTGGAACGCCGCCGTCTGTCTCTTTGCCTCCTGAAACCTCTTGACCGAATTAACATAGTTGCCGTATAGGCCAGAAGGCGAGAGGGGGGCATCCAGTAGTACAGTTCTGTCGCTTTTGGAGAGCACTCACAGGGTGAGCCCTAGATGCCTCTCGGTCGAGGCTAGGGCAGCAATAAACTTACCCACATGCATCGACAAGGTACACAGGGGCTTGGTGGGTAATGTCGTGGTCTTAAGCAAGGAGGCGACACCGGGGGAGAGTCAAAGAGTGCCCATCGGGAGCGGAGGAATCGCAGTATGCCCTCCCGAGAACCGACTTGACATTTAAGGCTATTAATGGCTATTAAGAAGTACCATTATGAAACCATGGCAGTGTCATGATTACCATGAAGTACCATAATAATACTATGGTTGTTTCATGGTTACCATGAAGAACCAATTTAAAACCATGGTACTGTCATGATTACCATGAAGAGCTATTACAAAACCATTGTAGTGTAACGGTAACCATGATGAACCAATATGAAATCATGGCATGGAGTCATGTGAGTGTTTCTCGCAACGTATTTCATAATTCAAAATGTCTTATATTTTGAGTTAACCTAATGTGAGTTCATCTCTTGATTAGTTTGTCTTTTATATACCCTCATGCTCTTTTATCGTATTACAAAATTATCTAATTTGCTGAATGTGTATTTTTGAGCATTTGTGTCCTACATTTTCTAGTTCCTTGCTACCCAATCTTGTGGCCCTCTGTAGTGTTCTCGTACAGTGTGTTGGAACTCTGACTAAACACCAAG
>JAAIIK010000068.1:4539031-4553184 GCA_014706435.1 Silurus glanis | reverse complement strand
TGTGGACCGTGAAGACGGAGTCTTCCGGAAACGCTGGCCCCTCCCCCCACCCAGAGCCTTAGGCTACATCTACACTAATCCGAATAAATTGAAAAACGGCGTTTTCGTCTAAAAACGCTCCACGTCTACACGTTCTTTTCAATCAATGACTAAAAACGTGCCATCGTTTCCGAAAGCCTCCGTTTTCACGGTCCACATCATAACTGAGTTGTTGTTTTTTATTATCCACTTTGAAAAGCGTTTTCAAAAAGCCATGTTTCTGTTGAATGAAAACTTGGTGTGGACAGAAGGCCAAAACGGAGAGAAAAACATATTTTTAAGAGAAAACCCATTAGAGTGGACATGGCCTTAACCACTGTGTTACCACCTCCCATTACGGTCGTAAAAAAAGGTCAATAGCGCAACCAGGATTGAGAAACCAGGCCGAGATTTACAGTGTTTAATTTTTGCTCATTTCCTGACCAAGGAATAGAATAAATTTTTCAGAACCTTGCTGTTTTTTCCCTTTAAACACCTTCTTCCTTCATGTTGACTTGTAATTTAGATTTCAGGATATAACACACTTCTGTATAACTGTGCTGTAGTACAGATTTGCTCCTAGTTCCCTGTTACTTATTTTAACTCTGGTTCCACTTCTTGGGCTTTTGTGGTGTTTCATGAGTCAGAAACAAGGCGTGCTATTCTCGGTTCGGTTATTTTAGAAACTTTATCTCCAGATGGGAAACAGCCAACTCTCACTGCGTGTTAACCGGCCGTGTTTCCCTCTCGGTGTTCCTGCGCCCACCCACTCTCCTGTGTGTGTGTGTGTGTGTGTGAGTGTGAGTGTGAGAGAGAGAGAGAGAGAGAGAGAGAGAGAGAGAGAGAGAGAGAGAGAGAGAGAGAGAGTGTGTGTGTGTGTGTGTGAGAGAGAGAGAGAGAGAGAGAGAGTGTGTGTGTGTGTGTGTGTGTGTGATGGTGTGTCCCGTTCAGCCTGCCTACTCTCTGTAGCTGTTCCAGCCACTACATGGAGAAGGGGAAGGGGAAGGACAGGCAGCTGAGACACGGCGTTCCCGAGTAGCGCACAAGCCCTGGTGGGAAACACACTGTGTTCAAAAAAAAAAAAAAATCACCGCACCGTTGACCGCTTTTTTATTCTATTGACTGCATTTATTTCCCTCACCCGGTCCCTGAAGCCTATAATTAGGTAAGAACCCGCTCGGGAATGGCTTCGTCTCCGAGCGGCGGCAGCGGCAACAGCGGCGGTGGTGGTAACTTTGATTGCGGACTCGAAATCAAAACTCGGTCGGTGGAACAAACCCTCATCCCGCTGGTGTCTCAGGTGAGCTTTCTGTCCGAGCGGCTGCTTCCTCTTTCGAATAAACAAATCAATAATTTAGTAAATAAATAAACTATCTAACTCGTGGTGTAGTATTGCGTAGCTCACATTGTGTTTATGTAATGAAAGTTTGTGTATTGTTCTGCTGCTCGGGGTTTCGGGTTTGAAACGAATCACAGGAGCCGGAGGAGGAGGAGGAGGAAGCAGGTTTTCTGAGAAAGTGGTTTATTGCAGTCTTTGGGAACTCATCCGGGGGTTGCTGGGGGGATTAGGGTTAGGATTGGGGTTAGGGTTAGGGTTAGGGTTGGGGTTAGGGTTAGGGTTAGGGTTGTGACTGGACTGGTGTTTGGGTTGTGTTTAGAGTTGGTGTTGGGGTTAGGGTTATGATTGGGGTTGGTTTTGATGTTAGGGTTATGGTTGGGGTTAGGATTATTATTGGGGTTGGTTTTGGATTTAGGGTAATGATTGGGGTTGGTTTTGAGGTTAGGGTTATGATTGGGGTTGGTTTTGGGGTTAGGGTAATGATTGGGGTTGGTTTTGAGGTTAGGGTAATGATTGGGGTTGGTTTTGGGGTTAGGGTAATGATTGGGGTTGGTTTTGGGGTTAGGGTTATGATTGGGGTTGGTTTTGGGGTTAGGGTTATGATTGGGGTTGGTTTTGGGGTTAGGGTAATGATTGGGGTTGGTTTTGAGGTTAGGGTAATGATTGGGGTTGGTTTTGGGGTTAGGGTAATGATTGGGGTTGGTTTTGGGGTTACGGTTATGATTGGGGTTGGTTTTGAGGTTAGGGTTATGATTGGGGTTGGTTTTGGGGTTACGGTTATGATTGGGGTTGGTTTTGAGGTTAGGGTTATGATTGTGGTTGGTGATAGGGATACGGTTATTGTTGGGGTTAGGGTTATGATTGGGGTTAGGATTGTGTCTGGAGCTAGGGTTAGGGTTATGATTGGGGTTATGGTTGGGAAACCGGTTTATTGCCATGTCATTTGTGTCCCTATGGGTTTAGCCTGGGTGTATTAGTGCAGTCTGACACTCTGGATTAGAAAACACAGAGCTCATGTTTCACTGACCCCCCCTCATGCTCATGCATGTGCACACACACTATTACACTTGCATACAGCCTTTGGATCATAAAGCTACTTCCTAAAAATACATTTCTAATAGGGGTTTCCCCACATCAGACAAACCCCCAAAGGGTGAAATTCTAATTTATCACATCATCGAAAATCGAGTTATATAAACTTCTTCCTTTCTTGCTTACAAAACTTGAGAAACATGAAACAACTCACATGGTGATGTGACAGCCATTTTTTATCTTCCCTGAAGTGCATCTAAAATCATCTGAAACCTTTCTTAAATTTATGGACAAATAAAGCGTTTATTGAGTGTATTACTAAAAGTAATCTTGTTTGTATTGAATAGTTCAGGATTTCCAGGCAAAGAAGAGAATGTCTTTGAAAGATTCATCCTGTACTAGTCTTGTGATCAACCAATTAAATGCTTCATTCAATGGGTATGTCCCACCCCCTGGGGTATGGATTGTACTTTCAGCTCATTAGCAGCCCACAGGCTTCCTGTGTGATCTTTCTTTTTACATCTCTGCTTTTGCCGCGCGGGGGGGGTGGTGATGTGATTCACCCCTGTTAGGATCCGGTTTCGATTCGATTCAACGCAATGCGATGCAATGGAAAAAAATATGATGGTATCATATTCAATATGGTACAGATAGTTCACTATGATTTCTTTGGTTCAGACAGACAGCAAATTATCAATTTACTTAAGTGCCTTCTGACCTCTAATGTATAACCCCCTTCAAAATCAGGCCTTTGTAGTGCAAAAAGATTAAATAAAACCAGACGTTTTTTCCTGTTGTGTCTCCAAGGAAG
This sequence comes from Silurus glanis, assembly GCA_014706435.1. NCBI lineage: Eukaryota > Metazoa > Chordata > Actinopteri > Siluriformes > Siluridae > Silurus > Silurus glanis. The sequence continues at coordinate 4,549,984 of JAAIIK010000068.1, read as the reverse complement.
ACGCAGCTCTACTTCTGCCATGTTAATCTGTATTCTATGTGACTCTCAGGACACGCCTCGGTCTCCGTAGCGATGATATACGTCATATTCACGTAGCAGCCACGGCGCTGAGAGAAACGGTTTAGCGGAGAGCAAACAATCTACATATCAAATATTGGTCACAAATTATGAGTCACTCTCTGAGTGATAAAAGTATAACGCAACTACTTTTAATTATACATAAATAAATCGTAACTTTTATACTGATGCATCGATGCGAATCGGTGAATCTCACCACCCCGACACTATATGGCTACATGGCAACACAGTGCTTTTTTTGTTGGTTAAACAACATTGCAAAAAAAATTTCAAAACAGTGCCCGGTTACCTTTAAATACCACTCTATTCCTTCCCTGACCTCTTAGGTACATCAGTTTGGACACAAACCTCTCGCTTTGCCTTGTGGGGTTTCAAAAGTACGCCAGATGCTCTGCAGTTCCTTTTCACATGAGACTACAACACGGCATAACTCCTAAAAATAGCACACTACGAAGTGGATAGCACTGTTTCAACCAGATATACAGTTTTGGCACTCAAGGTACTCGCCCATGCAACTCTGTAAAGGTCAATAGTGTTGATGGTGAGCGCGATGGAGTTAAAAGGTCAGTGATAGAAGGTTTGCCAATCGTCCATTCAGTTAGCAGAAGAAAAGAGGGAGCTTTTCTGAGTGTTTTTTCGGAGCCTTGCGGAGCACAGACAATAAGCTTGGCCTGATCGTAACCCTTCCCCCTTTCTAGGGATTTTGGTCCATTCCTTGGGAGCTCATTTCAAATGTATGCATGCAGACAAGAAGAGGCTGCTGAAACCCAGGAAGCGCCTGCATGCTGTCACAACAGCTTATGGAGAAACGGACGGGAATGGATGATGCGTCATTGTTGTAACAGTACCTCTAGATCACCAAATCGATGTAGCTGCCTATTCATGAAGCCGTTAGTTCGAGCTCTGTGCAGTTAGTGAATATCCAGCTTGTGGCCAAAGGTCCGTGGGAAGAACAGTTGTTTTTTCTAGTAATTTTCGTCAAAAGTTTTCTTCAGTGAGGCGTTTCTTTTTACCCGCTTCCCACAGCGAACATACAGCGGCGGTCGGGGTTTTATGAGTAAATAATCTCTGTAAATATAAGAGCAAGTGTCACGCTTCAGCATGGAGGCTGTGCAATGCTGTATGAGTGTGCGAGGGAGGTGCACTGATAAACCAGGGAGGAAATGAAGTGAGAAGTGTGTGTGTGTGTGTGTGTGTGTGTGTGTGTGTGTGTGTGTGTGTGTGTGTGTTTGCTCATTTGGAGGGATGTGCAGTCTGTGCTGATTTTCTCCCTCTCTGTTATCAGCTTCACTCCCATGGCTGTGAAATAATCATGCCTTTAGACTCCGAGACCACACGCTCGACCGAATTTGCTTTCCTGCCTTGTCTGCGTCTGCTTCTAGATCTGTTCTAGATTTTTATAATATTCAAAATAATTATAATTCAAGAAGAACTTAAGGGGCCACCCTTATCCTTTCATAACCTAGTATGGCAGGGACATATCACGGATAACATATTTGCATTGGGGGGAAAAAACAATTGATATAATTCTATATATTTATTATGTTTTATTTTTATTATTTAGAAAGCGACCGATAATTTGCGACCAATATTTGATTTTAATATCAAATCTATTTCTCGAACGCGTTCTCTCAGCACCGCTGCTGAGAGACGTGAATGACGTATCACGACACTACAGAGACCGAGGCGTATCCTAAGAGTCACATAGAATACAGATTGACATGGCAGAGGTAGAGCTGCGTCTTTCTGGGGACAGACAGGAAAAGAACATCTGGTTTTATTTCATCTTTTATTAAAAGATTAAAAGTTAGAAGGCACTAAAAAAAAATTGATGATTTGCTGTCTGTCTGAACCAAAGAAATCAAATCAAAGCAAAACGAATCGTATCGCATCTCATCGGTAGCTGCTTCATATGTGTCTTTAAAGTATCGTATCGTTGGCTACGCATCGACTTGCGAATCATGTAGATTCACACCTCTTATACAATATATACTATTTTTAAGCATGCAGAACAAGAACTCTGTACCCTCCGGTCAATTTTGTCTTCTGTCCCGTCAGTGCTCTTTCACCTGTGCTTCTCCAACTCTCACACTAATAATGGTGCTTTTCCTTTGATCAGCACAAATGCCAAGCCCACACTCATCACACTGAAGATTTTTGAACCAGAAAGGAACAAGTGTGGATAAATCAGTAGACCAGGAAACCCACATGATTACGTGTTTTACACATGAAAATGCGCTACAAGGTAGAACAATCTACCAGGAACTGAGAGAATACCTCAAGCCAGCATTCAGAGGTATACCTTTAAAAAAAAAAAAAAAAAAAAAATCCTGTCGAGGATTAAAACAAGACATGTTTTCCTTACTGTTTTTGGCCTACATGGGTAAAAATGGACTGAACCAGCTGACTAGCCTGTCATACTACATTACATTATGTCGGTTAAGATTTTTTTTTTTTTAGCCCAGTCAGTTAGGTTTGACGACCAGAACATTGGACCGGACAGCACATTAGAGCTTTCACTTGCGTCCACTCCTGAGAGAAGCTGTTCCATCCAAGCTTTAAACAGGATGTGTCTGACTGCTTTGATGGTCGGGACCAATTTTAGCTCCACCCATATGTCCACATTAGAACGGTCACCAAATGAATCCTGTCTGTTCTAGCATGACCGGTAGAAAATCACGTCAATGCGGATGTTTGCAGCCAATTTGCTGAGCTGTCTGATGGGGGGGAAAAAAAGTGCTTTGGTGGGGTTTTTATGTGGATATTTTTTGAAAAGTGATTTTTGACGTCAGAACACGAACCTGTGTCAAGCTGTTATGAATGTGCCAGGATTTGGATTATCATGGCTGCTGAATTGGATGTTACTTTGTGGTTTGTATTTTGTGCACCCCTGGAGCACAGAGGGTTAAGGGCCTTGGTCAGGGGCCCCAAGAGTGGCAGCTTGGCGATACCACGGCTTGAACCACCGACCTTCCGATCAGCAACCCAGAGCCTTCACCGTTGAGCTAGGTTATTGCTATTTGTATTCTTGGCATATTCACAAGGCATTTGACATAACAGTTCATGACAGACTTTTGTTTATAGTTTTTTGTGGCCATAAAACAGCCCCATGGCCACAAAAAACTATAAACATTTTTTTTTTTGTTTGTTCTTGATACGATTCACACATTCTTTGTCATTTGAAACATCCCTAACTTACACTATATGGGCAAAAGCACATTACTATGTGCTTGTTGAACATACCATTTAACTTCCTGTTTCCTGTTATAATAACCTCCACTCTTCTGGGAAAATGTTTCACTAGATTTTGTGGAGATTTGTGCTCATTCAGCCAGGAACATTGTTGTGCCAGAACAGGTTTGGGTCTCCTAGTTCAAGTGATGGGAAGATTTAATCCTATTGCATCCTAAGCCGTCAGTTTGGGGAAGAGCTAGAAGAGTCTGGAAAAGTCACGTGTCCCAGTACCTTTGTTCATCGTCGTGTACGTTAGTCTACAGTGGCTCTCACTAACTTTTGCAACTTTTCCTCTGTGGTTTATTAGGTTAGCTCGTCACGCCCGGGTGTCGCACGATCTCGGATCTAAAGCCAGGACAGGATTTATGAAGTTTCCGCTGAGTCTTTGATCTAATCAGCCCAATTCTGAAATCCTGTAAAAAAGAAAAGGCTCATTATTACATATTTGTGCTGGCTCTGTCTTTTGTTTTTGCCAAGCTGAGCACTTTTATTTTCTTCTTCCACCCCCAAAAAAAGATTTACAGCTATAATTGGCCCGAGAGTTCTTTTTCGTTCTTTTGTCGACCGTTCATGCATTCGTGAATACAGAGGCACTTGCGCTTCCGTAAATGAAACCGTTATTAGGTTATGATTGCGTGGGAGTATTCGGTTAAACACACAAAACTCAGGAAAGTTCCGGTTGTACAGTAAGGCCGATCTTTTTACAAACTAGCTTACATCATTTTTTTTAAAGTCCTATATTTTTCAATTATTTTGGTTAAATTAAGAATCTGAAATTTCTTGAACGCGAATGTGAAATGAGCAAGAGCAGGAGTAAAGGATAAACTGCTTGCTTACTTTGGCAATGCTGCTGATGAAAATATCGGAGTTGTGTGCGTAAACCACAAAGGATTACATGGCTGAGTACCTCCACCGGGAACAACATGGGCGTCGTGTACTGTGTGCAGAACCGTTGGTTGTGAGTTTTGTGTGCTATTCTCATCATCTTTGTATTTACTTATCCAACAAAGGCAAAACCCGGAAATGGTCAAATCTACAGCCAACTACAACCCAGTCATCCATGTACAGGCTTACATGCAGGCACAGGCTAATTGGGCTTCCCAACAAGTTGTGCTTGTCCATGTATTCTTCATCCCTGACTTGACAGATCCCACAGAGGCATGTGTTTGCTTTTAACAAGAAATGCTGTCAGTTTATGCCCTGGCCAACAAATGGTTGCATTCTCTTCCTTAAATATATCTTTTCGGTGGCTCCCAAGCGAGCTTTTCCGTTGTCACTATGAAAGGAAATATGGATCTGATGCCCTTTTGCTCACTGATGGAGCCTTACTATAATACATAATAGCTTCTGGAACTCCACATCTATACAATGTCCAAGCCATCTATTGGCTGTTTGCTTTACTGAAAAGGCCACATGTCAAAAAATCTGCCAAGAAAACTGGATATAGTTAACAGCCACATGGCCATCGGGAGGGTATCTCTGAAGACTGTAGGCCAGGGGTCCCCAAACTGCGGCTCCCACATTTGGAACAGCTCTCTGAACAATGCCAGAGACATATAAAACATTTTTATTTCATATATTTTAATCATATCATATCTGTATTTAATAATAAAGTTTGGCTTTCAAACTAAAATTTTCCCTTAGTTATTAATAGAGGTCGAGGCACCGATAGTTGATTGCTGAAAGTATCGGCGATCAGCAAAAATCCGAACCGATAGTTTTTCCAGCTTCCGGGCCGCTGTCATTGCGAGAGCGGCCTCTAGAGGTGAATCACTGACGGCATGTGCTTTTACGTTGTTTTTACAAGCAAGATGATCTTATCTTTATTACTTAAAATTTGTTAAGTATAGAATTACATCCAATAATAAATATTTTCATATTTATTTCTTTTAGAAAATGTATTTATTTCTGTTTTTTTCGTTTTTATTTTTTGTAATAGATTTGAGTGCTATTTTACATGGAGTGTGTGTTTGTGTCGACCTCTAGTTAGTAACCAAATTATTTTTTAGATTCACCCACCGACCTTATGCAAAAATAAGTAAGTAAAGATTTTGATTTCAATAGCAATGAATATGAAAAAAGGTCATTATGATTGTAATAATGCTCTTTTAATAGGTATATATCTATTGAAAAGTAATGTTTATTTGTCTGTAGGGTTCATAACAAAATAATAAACTAATTCAGCATTAGGAGGCATAGTCCATACATTTAAAATCATAATCAAGTCTCCATAGTAATACTGGTAGTCACTCCTGCCCATGTCATTTTCTGGTAAAGATCGACCCGACCCCTCATTAAAGAAAGGAAAAATTATAAGAGAAATGTTAAGGGACTCCTGCTGTAGGTTGTCAAAAAGGATATCTTGCTGTCATGAATGCATGGGTGCAGTTATCATTTGCAACATGAATCCAGGATACGACTTTCCCGATCCGCATGTCTGATTCAGGAGTATAAGGTGATCTGTCTTATTTTATTTTATTTTTTTTGACACGATATGTCATATTGGAAGAGCTCCAAGATTCATTTCTTTTCTTGGATTTGCACGTATAATTTAGTAGCCGAGGAGTCCAGGACAAGCAAATTTAATGTCCAGGGTATTATAATGACTTTTTATCTATTAATTGCCCTATGTACAAGAAGGTACGACGACGTTTTAGTGCCACATTCAATTTTCTTGTAAGAAATCTACGAAATACGAGAATAAAGTTGAAATAGTTTGCGAATAAAGTTATAGAAATAGAAAATTAAAGTGGTAGGATTTTTCTCAAAATACTTTGGTTAAATCATACTGTAGGTTAGAATTTAGCAATGAGGAAATTCTTTGACTTTTGGCACATCAGCACAGAGTTAGTCAGTAGACGGACACTGCAGCAGTTATTCAGAAGAAAAAGAATCTGACAGTCATTGAGAAAATCGCCTCTTTTTTGCAGTCTGAAGGATATCGATGGTTACATCTGTATGCTATTTTGAAGAGGAGTGTTGTGTTGTACAGTATGTTGTTTTTCAAGAGACAATCAGGATGATTATCAAGGCAAAGAAATTGACCCTGAAGGAGTTGAACACCGACGTCGACAGTGGGGTTCAGCTGGGGTACGGGGTTAAAATATTTCAACTTTATTTTCGCATTGCTACGAATTTATTCTCGTTATCTTAAATCTTTTTTTTTATTTATGAACAGGGCACTAAAACGCCATTGTTGGAAGGTTCTACATCCAGAAAAAATACTCATTACTGACTTCAAACATTTTATTTAGCATTGAGCCAAACAACTTAATAGTTTTTAACACACCTTACAACAAGCATAGCTTAAGCTACTCTTTCTGATACCACTATCTGTGGCAAAATCATAGCATTTGCAAATGTTTTGGAATTACTAATAAAATAAGTGCAAAGCGTTTATATCAAAGTGCCATTGACACTGTGGTTAAACATAAAACCGTGACGCTATCAAGCAGATGCAAGTACAGAGTCACGTAGCTTAAATGAAAAACCTACAAAAACATGCTAACTCTTTTGTCAAGGGCACAGACATGATGTTTATTAGAAACTTTGACAAAAGTAGAAAATCGTTTCTATTAATATATTGAATTAGCTAGTAGCATCAGCTACAATTTTAGCTTAGTCAGTTAGATTCTAATATAATATTAGCATAGTCAGTTAGATTTCTGGGCAGCACATTAGAAGGTTAGCTAATACATTTATTACATTCTGTCTGCCCATAGATGAAGACTGTCCTCCCTGCATTTGGCAAAAATATCTGGTTAATGGAAGGATCCTACTGAGTAGGTCTTGTGTATGCATATACTAACGCATCGCTGATTGTGATCTTGACCGTCCACGGTAAATGCTGTAGGATTGTAAACTTTTCCTCAGGCGCAAGTGATCTGCACTCAGTGAGCCCTTCAGTGTTATTTTCACTTTGCTTCACCACCTTTATTATCTCGCTGACATTTCAACTCATCACTGTTTACATTTCATTTGTTAACCGGACAGGAAAATAAAGAGTTCATTTTTTCCCCCCCAGAATGGACAGGCATGTCGACTATTCATTCGTATCGTTATACAGTGTACACTGGCACTGAGACAGTGCTTGGCTGCAGTTGCCTGGCCCGTGGAATGTGAGGAGTTTGTGACGAATACCCCACTTACCTTACTAGTAATTACAAAAGCCTCATTATTCTCCTGCCAGGGAAGCAGATAGAAATATATAATGGCCGATGCTTGTCCTCAGGATGAATCGGTACATAAAGCTCTGGAGATTCATCTCTAACTAACGTAACTCGATCTGATAAATAATAAAACAATCTGGCGGATGTGAGCATGTTTTCTTATACTAGAGAAATAGACTTTCTAATTCATTTCAAGATTTAATTCTTGGTTGTTGTTTTTCCTAAACAATATCTCCATTTCCAGAAAACATCAAACCAACCTGTTATCTGTACATCTTCAGGAGATTTATCAATATTTTCTCATGCGGTTTCAGATCTGCTTGCTAAAACAAGCTCCTCTCGGCTTGCTATAGCTTTTGATGTTCCAAGGACACAGAGGTTTTATTGTGCAAGTCTGGCAACATTTGGTTACCTGATATTTTTGGTTCTAAACACATTGAGGTATATTTTGCCTTCACGTGCATATCTCTGAATGATATGCTGACCGACACATTTAGATCTTGGTGGGTAAAAAGTGTTGAACAGTATCTATCAGGGGTGTAACGATACATGTATTCATACAGAACCATTTCGGTACAGGGTTTTCAGTTTGGTGCACATGTGTACCGAATGCAATCCTTTTTATCCGAGTTCCCTCACGAACGTATTAAGTGGCGGACCGCAACTTTTGTTTAGTCTCCGCCTCACACTTTCAACGCAGCGTCACTTAAAAAAATAAATATATATATATATATATATATATATATATATATATATATATATATATATATATATTTATTATTATTATTATTATTATTATTATTATTATTATTATTACATTTGAAAATGTACACAACAGTGCCAGGGATATAAAAAAGAATCTAGAATTAGCGCAGTGTCACTATGGCTTCTTCCTCTGTACCACAAATACGATTTGTAGTGCGTTGTAAAAGAAAAATTCTCTTAAAAGTAGAAAATTCTCCCACTTCTGCTTGTTCGAAAGAGTGAATGAATAAAGGATGGAAGGAAAGAAAACATTTGTTGAAGCATGCTAAAACAGTTAAGTAGAACATTTTAGAAAATGTAATATTACATATAAAACAAACACTTACATACACATCTGTATTACCCAAATGAGGTCTAACAAATGTAAACTATTTAATGACATTTTTTCATTTATTTATTTAATTGTATATAATTAAATTAATTTCTGCCAATTTAATCGATTACTAAATGTAATAATTTTAACAGTGGTGGGCCGTGCATTTGGTACCTGAGACTTCAGTGGGGACTTACCCGACTTAATCCACCTCTTAATACCACCACTATCACGTCGCAATTATAGAAACCAACAATACAATACAAAAACGCAATATAACAACGCGTAGCATTACAGAGAGAGACATTTCACATATTGAGGGTGAAAACCATTTTACTAAAGCAAGAAACCCAGTTAAGACTGCAAACCTCTACACTACAACCGCAACTGTGCTCCTACATCATCTGGAGCAGTTCAGAATCAATATTTGTCTAATAACATGACAAAAACATTAAAATGTTTTTCCGGACTATAGGCCGCTACTTTTTTCCCACGATTTGAACTCCGCGTCTTAAACAATGAAGCGGCTAATTTATGTATTTTTCCTAGGTTGTTTCCGGTTTAACAAGCTTCAAGCCAAAAATTGCCAAACGGGTTCAGTTGAACCCAAGAAATTCTTTATATCAAATCAGTTGCGCTCCCACTGAATCGGGCTGCATGACATCATAAATATGGATGAGGTTCCTCTGACATTTGACCTGTCGCTCACTCGGACTGTCAACAGGAAAGGCGAAATCACGCTGAAAACAACCGGGCATGAAAAAACGCACTTCACCTGTGTTCTGAGCTGCACGGCATCGGGAGAAAAGCTTCACCGATGGTGATTTTTAAACGCACGACGATGCCAAAAGACAAACTCCCGAGAGAAATTGTTGTGAAAGGAAGGAGGAAGACAGTGAACAATGACTTTCTTAATAGGCTACTGTTTAGATACAAGCCGTGTAACAGACACTGTCTTTCGTTAAAGCCTGTGTAAAGTTCATTAGTTTCAGTGTAGACACCTGCGGCTTATAGACTGGTATATTTATGTTCAAAATGAAAATGTTTGTACATTTCAGTGGGTGCGGCTTATATTTGGGTGCGTTTAATAGTCCGGAAATTACGGTACTCACTAGAGATGCAGACTCATAATTTGCACCGCTCTTTAGAGGCTGTAAGCCAGTGGTACCGCTCGTATTCACTGGACTGGAAGTGGAGAACAAACCCTTTCCCGGGCTGAGACAAGCTAGCTAGCTAACCCTAGAGAAGGCCTTGCTGGTCCTGACCGCCCGTCACTGCATTTAAATAATAGTGTATTTCATTAATTTGATTAGAAAATTAGAAAATATTCCATATTTTTTTTTATTAAATATTTTGCAATATTTTATATTATTTAACCAACCAGGCATTTTATTTTAAATTGTTTAAAAAATCTAAATTGTTGAAGTTCAGAAATGTTAATAAACTGCATTAGTTTACCGAAATGTAACTTAACCGTGATTTAAAAACCGAGGTCCGTACCATGAACCGTGAATTTTGTGTACCGTTACACCCTTACTATCTCTGTTGTAACCAGGTAAGTAATTGTTAGTTCAGTTGAGTAACCATATAAGAAGGGGTTTGAGAACACTTAAGAATGTACGGTCTGGTAAACACAAATATACAAAGAAAGGAAATTAGAAATCAAAGTATTTCACAATATGTTATTCAAAATAAACACTTTATATATCTGCATTCCTTCTGCAATCCACAATTACTGGTATGTTTGAACCATATTTAAAGCTCCAAGATACCTCCAGAACCTCGTCCAGCATGAAGTATTGGGGATATTGTTAATGGATTCCTCGTTAGAAATGAGTTCAGCCCGGTTGAAAATGGAAGCTCATACCTATGACCTTGACTATACAATAAAGCATAAAAAAATTATGTTCGAGCCTTGCTTTGAAGGTCTTGCCGAATTTCTTACTCAGGAGCGTTCCAGATGAGCTTTACATGATGAATCAGAGCCTCAGGTGGTACAGCAAAGTCTTTTGTGCAGGATGAAACCCCCCTTCCCCACCCCAAGCTTGAAAGTTAGCTTCTTTTATAGAGTTATTTAAAAAGGAAGTAAATTGACTCCCTTTAAATCATCCAGTAGTTATCCAGCTGTAACTTTTGAAGTCACCCCATTGGACCGTGCCCTCTAATTATATCTCGTCGTAGTGGAGCTCATGTTGAAATTGTCGAGTTTTGGACAGATATGGAAGTTTTCTTTACAGAATAGTAAGAGCTGAGTAGAATTCATATTCGTTCTATTAATATAAAAGCGTCTCATGTTTCATTTAGAATTTTTACTTAATTTTAACATTGTATTGTAACATAAAGCTCTTTAAGTTGTGTATTGTGCACCATATCCATACAATTAGGATGAAAGAA
>JAAIIK010000068.1:4478413-4517873 GCA_014706435.1 Silurus glanis | reverse complement strand
ACACACACACACACACACACACACACACACACACACACACACACACCTGTATTAACAAAATGGGGACGAAATGTAAACTAATTTAATTTTTCCCTTTATTTACTTTTCATTTAATCAATTGAATTTGTAAATTGATTGCTCAGTTCAATCAATATAACAGTGTATTGAATTAATTAGATTTATTATTTTATATTTATATGTTTTTATGTAAAACAAGCAGGCATTTTATAAAAAAAGAAAAATGTAAACAATGTTCACCAATGCTAATAATAAACGATATTAATATAAAAACGTAATAAAAAATTGTAATTAAAAAAAATATTTTTTGCATTTCTTTCCCCTAACTGTACCGAAATTTAACTGAACCCTGATTTAAAAACAATTCATTTTGTGTTGCGTTACACCCATACTGTATATGGAACCATGAATTGTATTATGTATAACAGTGATTTTTTTTTTTTAATGAATAAAAACCATAAGGAAGATCAACAGGTGCTTCATGTGCATTTAATATATTTATGATTGTATTCACAGTACAGAGGGATTTGTCTTATTGCTACGATGCTAGGTGATGTGTGCACTATCTGAGGCTGAACCGACTGAGCAAATGTTTCACCAGTCACGAGGATTGACAGGAAAGGAGATTGGACTGGGCATTTGTCCAGCACCTTATCTAATCTTTGTGATGTACAATGTGGACTACAACAGTCAGGATTGTTGTTTTTAACGACCGCTGTGGCCCCTGGGAATAGACTTGTTTTAACATTTTAGTGTTTAAAAAAACCCAACTTGTTTTTGTACCTTTTTTTTTATTTATTAGGCAGAGATATCAAGAGTAACTGAAAATCCTACAAGAGTAAAAGTATAGATACCTTACTGCAAAACTTCTTCCATTACAAGTTCAACATCACCAATTCCAATATGACTTGAGTAAAAGTATTTGAGTATTATTCTCATACTGAACGTAGGCTCAAAGATGCGCTAGTCCTCAACACCAAGATACATGCTTGCGAAAATCCAAAAACGGTTGATTTGTGATGTTTTATTTCCTAAAATCCAAATCAAATTGTACACCTCAACACTGCATTACCACTGCAAGATCAACACAACAGCCTCTTCCACATGCTATAATGAAACCAAGATCGAACAAGTCCAAGTAGTAAAGCAATGTTTCAAAAAGGGCTCTTCAATTAACAAATAAAAGGACAGTATCCTGTCACAAAGTCGGAGAACTGTTAGTATTCAATGGACGAATACAATTAAAGTAAATATTATAGAAATTAAAATCTAATATTCAGGTCTGTGATTCGACGAACTCTCGGTCTCAGAGAGGGCCAATATTCTTATTTAACAAAAGCTGCTTCTCAAAGTTTTTGGAATTGATTCGAGCAACTTTTGGACTGAAAATGAAAATATTCAGCAGAGCTAAAAAAAAAAAGTCGCTCACAGGCATGACACGCGGGTAGAGGAGTGTTAACGACATCGTCAACTGAGGTGCAAAATTGGTGACGCTCATCGTCTATTAAAATACAGTGGAGTAAAAAGTACATCTATTGAATAATAAATGTAGTTGAATAGAGAGTAAAAGGTGTTTACATCTTTGCTGGTCCTATTTTAGTGTTTTGTGACATCAAATAAGAGATTTTTTTAATTCTCCTTTTTTTTTTTCTTCTATTTTCTAGCTTATATTTACATCATACATACATATATATACACCAAAGCTCATTAATGTAAAGTGGGTTTAATTGTTCTTTTTGAAACGTATTTCCACTTCAATGCTTATGAATAGACAAGATATGCCCTGACATGTTTTTTTTTTTTTTTTCCTACCTTCAAAAAAACATTAAAGCAAACAGGACAATATGTGACCTCAGTATGGAAGATGAGCTCAGGGATTGCATTGCTTACCGCAAACAAAAAGTGCCAGAGGGTGAACGGCGAGAGAGAGAGAGAGAAAGAGATTTTACTTTACTGCCCATTGACCATGGCGTGCCAGGGGCTCTTGTATGGCTTGTATCCTGCCTGACCTGTCTTGCTGTGTCTGTTCCACTGTCTGATCTTAATTATCCTGCTTTTCATCAGGCTGGATGCAGACACTTAGCATCATCTAATCTGGGTTTGTGGAGACAATATGGTTCCTCCATTAAACCGTGTACTCAGCATGAACTCGTTTTACTTTCCCAGCCCCCCGTTTGAACAATCTTGTTTTTGCATCAAATTGTTGAGGATGAGGCACCAGGGTAATGAGGTTTCTTCCTTTAAAGACATTAAAAGCCAGGCAACATGACTCATTGAAGAGCGCAAAGGCACAATGTCACCTCTTGTTGGGATTTTGCTGCAAGTTGCTAAATGTCCATCTGTGTGGGTGATGAGTATAATGAGACAGCGTTATGGCGTCTGCGAGCTTCACGAAAACCCCCCCCCAATCCATTCTCTAGCCTGGCGTGTCCTTGAAATACATCTAACTGCCCATGGAACAAAATGATCAGATTGGACACACATTAACTACAAAAATAAATGAAATCGGGACCTTTTCATTATGGGCTCCGAGAGCGTGTGATGAAAACGGTGTCTTGTAGTTTTTATTTGATCGAATCTTGGAAAACTTTGAGGTTATAGGATATACAAATGGTCCCCGTTATAGGATATACACCGACCGGCACTTTATGACCACCTGCCTAATATTGTATTGGTCCCTCTTCTGCTGCCGAAACACCCTTGACACATCGAGCATTAACCGCATTAACTTCTTCAGCAGTTTGAGCTACAGGAGCTTGTCTGTTGGATCGGACCACACGGGTCAGCTCCCCACGTGCATCAGTGAACCTAGTACCCCCACGACCCTGTCGGCCGGTTCATTACTGTTTTTCCTTTGGAACACTTTTGATAGATATTGACCACTGCAGACTGGGAACATCGCAAAAGAGCTGCAGTTTTGGAGATGATCTGACCCAGTCGGATAAGAGAGAGTAAACTGGGGGATGGTTCAACTGGGCTGGCTAGTGACTGACTATCCTTTAAAATGGTAGCGAATTTAATGCAATGGCATGTGCCAATGGTAGTATTGTTGTAAATACTCTATATGGCAAATCACACCTATTTTTTAACCACAACACCAAAATTTGGATTCTTTCCTGACAATTGCCGCAAATTGTATTGAAAGCTGTAGAATTAAGCTGTAGGTTTCACTTCACTGGAATTCACAGGCCCAAACTTAACATGACCGTGGTCCTGTGCATATAACGAGCTCCATGAAGACATGATTTGCCAAGATTACAGTGGGAGAAATTTCACAGTGTCCAGCATGGAACCCTGAACTTAGAGATTTGGTGTTCAATTGCGCCTGGGTTTTAATCTGTTATTCAAGTTCATTATCCACAAAAGGGCTGGTCTGGTTCAGGCAAATCAGTGTCACATAAAATGCCTAGACTAGAGGATTAATCAGGTGGTCTCGGGAATAACGACTTCTTGGATGCTACCAGATCTTCCAGGTTAAAGACCCCTGCATGCTCCCTTAACATTCAAGTAATTCAAGTACCCAGAGTCTGCTTTATGTATCTTTTTTGTCACTAAATGTAGTCATTTGTATTTATTAGGATGATTTCACTTGATGAACAAATGATGAGCAAAAAATGGCAACCTTAGACCAGGAAAAACGAATTGGAACGGTTTCTTAAAATATCGCTAATATGACCGTGACATGTTCCTTTCTTCTTTCCTAGAATGTCTTAAATCTTCCTCCTCAGCAGACTCATTCGTATCTCCAACCTACTGGACCCGATTTCATCTTATACCATCAGTCCTGCAAACACGCACCCCGACTCGTACCTTCGAGTCGAACGATAGAAGAGCGATATTGGCCAGCCAGCAGCTCTATTGTTCCATTTCCTTTCAAACCCCAATCCAGCAGGAACCAGGGGATTTGCTGCCAAGTGCTTCTGCTTTTATTCTTCTGATTCACAGTCAGATTCTCTTTCCTTTCTAAAGCACGGGCTTCTTTTTATCTCTATAGTAGACGCTCGGTTCGGTGACGCACGCGGCGCCGGTGCGGATCATACTTGTGAAGCGTTTCTAAGAACTTCTCTGCAGCATCGTGTTCGAGTGTGGAAGAGTCCCTGGCATGGAAACGCTTTTTTTTCTTTCTTTTTTTAAATGCAGTACGTATATTGTAAAAGTCATTCACAAGTCATTGTGTTGATTTAAAAAAGAAAAGATCCTTGAAAATATTCAAAGTGAAGCTGCTTTCTTTCTATGCGAAAATTTCGAGAGGAAGTTGTTACAGCAAGACCACAGGTAGTTCATGTCGTCCAATATAAAAATTTATTTCGGCTTCTCCCATTAAGGGTCGCCACACCGGATCATTCGCATGTTTGATTTGGCACGTTTTTACCCTGGATGCCCTTCCTAACGCAACCCTCCCCATTTATCCGGGCTTGGGACCGGCACTAAGGCTTGTGCAACCCTAATGGCTGGGGTTGGTTCCCTGACCGGGGATCGAACCCGGGCCGCAGCGGTGAGAGCGCTGCATCCTAACCACTAGACCACCATGAAGCCCACGTTTCAGGATAAATCGCTTTCTTGAAAACAAGTTGCTTTTATTTTGCGACATTAAAGTTTCATCAGCTGAATGTTTTTCCAAAGCATTATGTTACGACACGTCGTTTCCGTCCCTAGCAGGGGTTGGTCTAATCATACAAGAAAAATCTGTCAATTAACACACACACAAACACACACACACACACACACACACACACACACACACACACTGATACACAGAGTGCTCTTCTTACCACAGCTAAAATATCCTTGTGCAATACCACACAATTCGATCCATCTGATTGCTTTGCTTCACCATTAGTAGATGCTTACTTAACACATATAATGACCTCTAATAACCCAAAAAGGCTTCATGTTCTGGAAATTTCTTAGTATTCGTCTAGATTTTATGAACAATGACACTCATCCTGTTTTATTGCGTAAGTACAAACTTAAATGATGACTGCTGTGAATTACATTTAGACAGTGGCGGACCGTACGAATCACTGGCTTACATTTTAATATATTTTTGCCCATGAATATGTATAAAATTATTCCCAATAGCCAATTCTCTCCTCTCAGCGTTTCTTTCCAATCAGGTTTAAGCCTTCAAGGTATGTATCTTGCCTTAAGCCTTCACTGTGATCACTTCACGGGTCCTCTTGCTTGCTTGTTGCTTTAACCAAACAGATTGCAACTTGCTGACTTTTTCAGGTCCTCTGATTAGACGGTAAGAGCTCTTGATTGGCACTAGGCAGAGCTCGCAACCCGCATCTGTAGCAAACTGCACAAGGTCAAATGTATTCCTGTGGATTTAATAGCTGTTTTTTTAATTCTGCAACGGCTGACGGAGGAGAAGAAATTGATTTGTCCGCCAACACTTAGAAGGACATCTATAAGACGGACTTTTCAAGAAAAGCTGGACGTCGTGAGGGAAGGTTTCAAAACAGTTATGTTTTCATGAACCATTTATTCTTTTGCATTTCGCTGTAGAATTTGCACAAAAACCCACAATTAGCCTATTATTATTATTAGCCAATTTAAAATCCCCAGGAAAACCGTAATTCACAAAGAAATTTACAAAAACGCACAGGGTCATGTTATGAGGTTAATATCGATGCTTCTGTTAGAGATGATGTATGCAGGTGGTGCAGCTGTGGCTGCATTGAAAGGAGAGTTTTGGAATCGTGTTCATTGGGTTTCTTGCTTTAATGCCATTCATTATCGCAGTATGAGATTCTTGTCTGTGATGCAGCGCTCTGTTATACAGCGTTTCTCTATAACATTGCTGCTTTCTATCACTAACGCATCGTAACGATGGTATTAAGAGGAAAAAAAAAAAGAAAAGAGGTGGATTGATTCAGGTAGGACATCACTAAAGGTCTAGTTGGGAAATACACAGCTCACCTATAAACCAAAAACGGGCTTGTGACCCTGCTTTATTTACCCATAAAAAATATTTCACTTATTTAAATAAGGAATCATATACAACATACAGGATGCCCCATTGTGTCGTATTCCTTGTAATATTTTCTACTTTTCCACTAATCAACACCTTCTGACCCAACAGAGTTGAGAATTTACTAGTATTCAGCAATCAAGGCTGATTATTATACTAGTCTATTGTTTTTTATTTTTTATTTTTGCACTTTGCCTTTGTGATCCTGAAGTCCCACATGGACATTTGCAGGCTGAATTGTAGGATCTCTGCAACCTTCAATCGAATAAACACTGCATACACATTCCCAAACATGAAACAAGAGAGACAAAGACAGCTGGAAATGTGTGCTATTCTGATCTTGCTGAATAAAAAAATAGCATCAGAGCCATCTGTGGTAAGAGTCGGGAGTGCTGTGTGCGAAACAACATGCACTCGCTTCCCTGTCAATCACAGAGGTTTCGCCCAGTTTGTGACTGGTTGATGCGATGCAGTGGATGAGCTGCATTAGTGGACAATTTAGCACATCTCCATTTTTAGTTATCACCCAGTCCTTTAACGCATTTACCAGCATATGTACATACAAAAGTAAGAAATTCATGTTTTATGAATATTTATTTATAAATTGGACTGGAATATGTTTTTTTTTTTTGTTTGTTTGTTTTTTGTTTTGACCTATGAAAAAAGAGTAGATTCACATTTACGGCATTTCTCCGATGCAAATTTATCCCGAGCGACTTTTTTAACTCATTCATTCAACTGAGCAGCTATAGGGTTAAGGGCCTTGCTCAGGAGCCCGGCAGTGGAAGCTTGGTATGGTTAGGATTTGAACTCACAACCCTTGGATCAAATGCTATAAACACTAAGCTACCATCTTCTCAGTCATGTGTGTAAATCCCGAACATGGATTGAAATAAAATAAAGTAAGAGCGTTTTCAGTTTTTGTATTTAACTGTGTACAGTAGCATTTCATTGCATCCATCCACAAAAATCGAACCCTACGACTGTCTGTTGTCTAAAATTGATTAGAATATCGGTACACTTGATAATTTTTGTAGCATGCGCTAGCAAGAACCTTTCATATTTAGAGCTGGAGGAAATATTGCCCCAGTTCTGATTTTTGTTTGACTTATAGTGTAGTTTTAAATTGCACGGTGCCAGTGAGAGGGGCATGTTGTTGTGGCTTGTCTCTAGCACTCTGTCACGCACTGAATCAATATCCTGTAGTACATCCCCCACAACTATATAACTATAACTATATATCTATATATAAATATATCTATATCTATATATATATATATATATATATATATATATATATATATATATATATAAATAAAATATACCTTTCAGTGACGCCCACACACATTACAACTTTCAATTGTTCTTTCTTAAACAAAAGGCTACTAATTGAGGCAAAGAACCTTCCCTTATTGTCTTTGAACTTCAGATCCAAAGCACCACCGAGGTCAGGGTCTCGCACACATAAACACACACCTACTCACACTGTCTAGTTGGAAAGACATAAACCCTGTGTGTATTTTATCTTCGGAGTTTGGTATTGTGTGTAAATGGCCTCATGTAGATTTCCTAAAGATATCAATGGGGCAATAATCTTATGCTCTATTTCTTGTGTGCCAAATGCAAATACTTTAGGATTCTGTAATTAGTGGCATTATCACAAAGTGTGTGAACATTACAGCTAATGCCCAAGTTAGCATTTGTACAAATACTTCCACAAAATATTTATGATTTAAGATTATTATTATTATTACTTTTTTCACTGATTTTTTCATAGTTGTTGATTGGAAACATCTCCCACTTTATTACAGGGGTGTACAAATGAATATTAGGGATGCGCATCTCCATAACTGATGCCGATGCGATTCGCGTATTCGATACATAAAAGTTACATATGAAGTAGCTACCGATGCGATACGATTCCCCCCTATTACGATGCAGTGTGATCTGATTTCCATTCGAGTCAACACAATGCTATGGAAAAAAATATGATGCTCTGCAATATAATATGGTACTGATAGTCCCATTTTATTTCTTTGGTACAGACAGACAACAAATAAATTGATTTAAATGCTTTCTGACTTCAAACGCATTGCCCCTTCACAAACGCCTTTTTAGTGCCAAAAAAAAAAAATGAAGTTACAGTTCTACCTCTGCAATGTTAATCTGTATTCTATGTGACTCTCAGGACACGCCTCGGCCTCCGTAGTGTTGTGATACGTCATATCACGTAGCAGCAGCGGTGCTGAGAGAACGCGCTCGAGAAACGGTTTAGCGACGAGAAATCGATCTACATATCAAATATTGGTCACAAATGATTGCTCACTTTCTAAATAATAAAAGTATAACACATCTTCTAATAATTATATATAAATACATTTTTTACCGATGCAAATATGTTTAAAACGATGCATCACATCATTAACTTTTAAGCCGATTCACAGGTGCGAATCAGTAAATCTTACCATCCTTTGGAACAGCCGTGAAAACCGACAAGGTCATCTGCTGTTGTAGTTGTAAGACTTTTTTTATCCACTTGTAAATAAAAACCTACGCCTGATTTTGCTAAATGTAGTTGAGTAAAAGGTACGACATTTAACTTTGAAATGTAGCAAAGTAAAAGTCTCCCCAAATGGAAATATAAAGTACAGATACATGAAGAATCCAAAATTATTTTTATTTTTATTATAATTTTTTTTTTAACTACCAAGTACCGTCATTTCCGGACTATAAAGCGCACCCATATATAAGCCGCACCCACTGAATTTGACAAAGATTTTTATTTTGAACATAAATAAGCCGCATCGGTCTATAAGCCGCAGGTGTCTACACTGAAACTAATGAACTTTACACAGGCTTTAACGAAAGACAGTGTCTGTTACACGGTGTAACGGGTGAAATATGTTGTGGCTCCTTTAAGAGCAGAGCGGCATTTTGGGAATAGCCTGCCGGCACATTTTTCCGCTATTACTGCATGTGGGCAAGACCGAGGAATATGTCCTTATTATTTTCTGATGCTCATTTCTAAGTTTCTTTTACTAACCCGTAACGCTGTTGCCAAGAAAAATAAAAAAGCACGAGTTTTGGAAACCTGTCTGTGCTTATATGATTTCTGTTGCAACTGGAGTTAGCGAGCTCTCCCTTCACTCAGACTCAACGCGTTACAACGGCTTGTATCTAAACAGTAGCCTACCAAGAAAGCCATTGTTCACTGTCTTCCTCCTTCCTTTCACAACTATTTCTCTCGAGAGTTTTTCTTTTGGCATCGTCGTGCGTTTAAAAATCAACACCGGTGGAAGGTTTTTCTCCCGAAGCCGTGCAGCTCAGAACACAGGCGAGGTGCGTTTTTTTTCGTTTCCGTTTGGAAATTTCATTGGTCTAAGGTTATGTCGCTCAGTTTTTTGGCTTGAAGTTTGTGAAACCGGGAAAAACCCAGGAAAAATCTATAAATTAGCCGCTTCGTTGTTTAAGCCGCGGGGTTCAAAATGTGGGAAAAAAAAGTAGCGGCTTATAGTCCGGAAAATACGGTATGTTTACACACACAAGGAATTTGACTTGACGACAAGAGATTCCAGTGCAGGAGAAGTACAGACGTAATATAAGAAAAATATAAGTCAAGCAGACAATTTAATGATCTTTAAAAAAGCGACTTAAATACAGTAACACATTACTTTGTTACTGTCCACCGCTGTATTTCAGTGCGATTTCCTCACCCAGTCAAAGTTGGATCAAGTTACAGGTTGATTATTTGCTGTAGGGAAATGTACATAAGCCTAATCATTTATGTTTGTGTTCTGAAAACACTTTTTCTTGTGATTGACATTTTTGTAAAAGAGTGATATGTTGTTTCTTTACAGGAAAGTCTTTATGTACACAGTAGAAAATGTTTCACCATTGAAAGGGTTTTTCCCAGAACTGCACAAGATCAAGTATTGTTTACACACTGAGTTGTATCACGCTGCCCAGTGTCGTCCCTCAAGGGAGTTTCTTCTCTATAGAATAATAAAGCAGACAGACGTCACAGTGAGTTATAATGCTGAAGGATCAGATATCATTGAGTTGAATGAGTAGGATTCCGGAGAGCATGGAATTTCCGTCCTGGGTACAGGATACCGTTGAACGGGAGAAATCGAACCCTGGTTGTCTGACTGTTTAAACCCTGACATTTTTTTTTTTTCTTTTTTTAGTCTTCCATGATAAATTGTTCACTTGCTTGCTGTACAAGCCAATAAGCGCATTTGTCATTTACAGACGCTGATAAGTAGCAAAAGCTCTTGTGTTTGATTGATTGCTAATAATCACTTCTCTCAGATGCTTCATTTATAATGCTCTCGTGTATGTTTACTTCCATTACAGGTGTCCTTTAGGTCTGAGCTTTGAGCCTGCGTTTGGGGGAGGGAGGCGGGGCATCAGGCGGAAATTGAAAATGGATGTGTAATGCATAATTGATGGATTTAATCCCAGCACAGAGGGGAGACGATTGGTGTGAAAGCATTCGTCAAGCTGCGAGTCTGTAGGGTTTCTAACTAATACAAATAAAGACAGACGACCTCATCTTTCTTTCTCTCTCTCTCTCTCTCTCTCTCTCTCTCTCTCTCTCTCTCTATCTCTCTCTTTCTCTGACTTAGTAAGGTGAACCTCAACAGATAGGCTTTGATCAGTATCACATATTCAAAAGAAAGTTTTGTGAAACACGTTCATTTTGTATTAATGACTCGATCCTAAAGAAGTCCACAAACAAGTGCCAACAAGGTTGGAGATTTACCTCAGTAAATTTACCTCAGTATCCAAAGTGCTATGATTTATTATGGCTATAATGTTTGTATCATTTTCGTCAGAAGACTCTTTACTTAATCAACTCGGCTTATGTGAAAAGACTCCAATGTGACTCTCAGCACACTGATCTTTTAATATAATGTTATTAATGAGTCAGACACTGATTTATATCTATTACAATCATCATGAGCTCAAAACTACTTCAAGTAATTGCTGAAACGAGGACACGGGTGTTGTGGTGAGTTCGAGTCTGGAGTTTCTTCATCATTTATTCCTCTCTAAATGCTCTGCTTGCTGTTGAACTGATGCTGAACTGTATGTCGGTGATGAGTAGATACACCAAGCGGCAAAACAAGTCGAAAACAGAGCGTGCGCTCGATCCTGATTGGTCACGTTCTACTCATTAATAAAAAGGAACGACTGATGTCACAAAATTTAGTTAAGTAAAAAAATATTTGACTTTATAGTGAAAAAATACTTCAGTGAATTACAGATACGCGAAAAAAGCGACTTAAGTACAGTAGCCAATGGCATGTATTTTGTTGCTGTCCACCACTGATTTTTATTATTATATAACTAATATTGTTTTATAAATTGGACTAGAATATATGTTTTTTGTTTTGGCCTATAAAAATGTACATTTACATGTTGAACCTCAATAAACAGTTGCTAAATCATGGTAAAATCTCATTCCAGATCACTACGCTGATCAATCACAAGGACAAGCTAAAGAAGACTGAGAAAACCTCGCGGGCCATCCAGAGGGTAGGCCACGCGGTCAGCGCCGCCGTGAGCCGCTTCGTGGCAGTCGGAGAGGCCATCGCGCTCGAGAACGAAGAATTGAAGGAAGAAATGGGTCACGCCTGCTTTGAGGCCAGACGAGCAGGTCAGTCCATAGTTATCCACACGCGGCATTTCACAGCTCCACACACTCGCGCTTTAATTCGAAACGCTCTGTGTAAAGTGGAGCACCGTGTAGCTCAGCTTCCCCGAGACACTCAGAAGAGGCCATTAAGGGAAGCGCTTTGAATATTCATCAGTTTTCATGCCCTTGTTTGTACATAATTGCGTCTGCCTAAGGAAGAGTTTGATTGAGGTTCACTAAAAATCTAAATGCTTCACATCTCCACGTCTCATAACTGGTGGTTCTTCTTCCCGCTGGTGGAAGCACCGTCTTGATAACTTGGTTTGTAAAAAGATTACAAATCCAGAATTAATCGCACCTACGAGAGGCATCAATAAATGCAATGCTCCCATCATTTGACGTGTTTAATTGTGATAGAAGAGTATCTGCAAGAGTGAAAGGGAAAGTTTATAAGACTGTGGTGAGACCTGCGATGTTGTATGGATTAGAGACAGTGACATTGAGTAAAAGACAGGAGGCGGAGCTGGAGGTAGCAGAGCTGAAGATGTTGAGGTTTTCCTTGGGAGTGACGACGATGGACAGGATTAGAAATGAGTTTATTAGAGGGACAGTGCATGTAGGACGTTTTGGAGACAAGGTGAGGGAGGTGAGATTGAGATGGTTTGGACATGTGCAGAGGAGGGACATGGGGTATATCGGTAGAAGAATGCTGAGGATGGAGCCGCCAGGAAGGAGGAAAATAGGAAGACCACGGAGGAGGTTTATGGATGTGGTGAGGGAAGACATGCAGATGTAGAGGACAGGGGGGTATGGAGACGGATAATCCGCTGTGGCGACCCCTAATGGGAGAAGCCGAAAGAAGAAGAAGAATTTGATCGTGTTTAATCCAGACCTAAATATTATTTCACATATAAATAATGCCAGTTTAGGGGTAATGTATTCTTTAAGTGGATAATTCAGGACAAAAAACTCTTTCTCTCTCTCTAATGATTATGAACAGAAGTTCAAGTTAAAGCGGCTTAATGTTAGGCCTAATTTGTGTGTGTGTGTGTGTGTGTGTGTGTGTGTGTGTGTGTGTGTGTGTCTGTAGAGAGATAAACATTATAGAAGAGACAGCAGAGACAGAGATTTAGAGATCTAGAGACAGAGCAATAAAATTATCATTATATTATAAAATATATTTTATATATTTAAAATATCCTACTTTAAAGCCAGTAACTTTGCCATGCATGCTTTTAAAATAAAACTATTTTATTATATAAAGATGTCATCATTAAAGTTTTAATCAGAGGAAAGTAATTCAGGTAAAACAAAGTGGATGTAATTTATTAATTTTTAAATTTTTTTAAGAGGCTTTCCATTTGTGCCAATGTTCTTAAGAGTTTTTTTTTAATAGAGAATATCAAAGAGGAAATTGGCTATTTTTATTTAAATTTTTTTAAAGGAAACCAGCATTTTGTTCATTTTGTTCAACAAACTGCAAAAGTTTAGAAATGAAAAGTTTTTTCCTCCCCAAACAACTTAAAATCACCAAACACCACAAGAAGACACGCTTCAGTTCTTTTGCGTGTTTCGAAATGCTTTCAGCCGATGGTTAAGCACAGAATGCTCCTGGCCTGTGGTAAATACACCGAGTGATCAGCTGCTCCCGTACCTCCCAGTGAGAGAGACCTGCACAGCACTGGGATTAGCGTGGCTTTAGGGTTAGCAGCTCATTCCCCACAGCTCTGAGACACGCAGTCATGCGTCTAATCCTGCTGCTCATTCTTCTGAACTCTGACTACTCACACAGAATGAGCAAAAGTGTCACAGTAAATCCAGTGAAGCACATGGGAAAATTCGGTGAAGTTCCTCTCTAGGGAGATCTAAAACAGGCAAAAGTCGAGGTGTTGAACAGGATAAAAGCTCAGGGATGGAGAGAAGGGGGGGGGGGGGGGGGGGGGGGGGGGGGGAAGGAAGGAAGAAAGAAAGGAATGAAGGAAGAAAGTCATGAAGTAAGGAATGAAGGTAGGGATAGGGTAATGATGAATGAAGGAAGGAAGTCATTAAGTAATGAAGGAAGGAAGTCATGAAGGAAGGAATGAGGGAAAGAATGAAGGAAGGAGCGGGGTTGAATTTAAACAGTGACAGAAAATACTAGCATAAGGGCACGTCACTACTGTTAGCATTTACATCATACAACACCTACTTCCGCCGGAGATAGTAGCGGCATTTACCGACTCGCGCCGCCTGCGTTAGGTTTTGATATATTGCAATATTTTTTGTTCAACTACATTTCATTTCCCTGTTATTGGCGAACCTGCAATTTTGTAAAATGTACAGTTTATTCCCATTCATTCCCATTAATTCCTATGGAAAGTTGCCAGCCTTAAAAAAGAAAAATTCCTGGAAGATTTTGCAACCCTAATCCTAATATATGGCCTTGCTTACAGTATGGCAATGTATCGCAAAATATACACAGCCCTTACAATGTGCCCTGTTTATCTAAAGCAGGATTTAAAGGTGCTTGTGAGACTTTTTTAAAACGTTAATGTTAACTGGAAATGATCGAGGGGGCAATTACTTACGCAAGCGAGTGTATTCCAAAGGCAAAACCATTCCATATACTCAAAAGTGTATTAGATGTTTGCTGTGGAGAGCAGCTTTGCTAGACTGTTATATTTTTAGATCTACAGGGAGAATGTGCTCAGAAGTCTTTCTTCTAGTATTTCCATCTTGAAAGTCCACACAGGGTTTGTTTCGGACTTCCTGAAAACATTGACGCGGGTCTCTGTGTAAACAGTTCGTTCCTGGCGAGAGGGTAAAAAGGCTCCTGAAATAGTGGACTATTGTATTGCGGCAGAGAGCTGCAGGTAGGGTTGCCGGAAACTTTCCATGGGAATTAATAGGAATATATGGGATTTAACAGAAAATAAATAGGAATTAATGGGAATAAAGTGTAAATTTACAAAATTGCATGTTCGCCCATAACAGGGAACTTAAATGTAGTAATGTAATTACAATTTCAGCTGAATTTCTACCTGCACTTTCATCAATCACTTCATCAATCAGCCCCCTACATGCAGTGTGCATTCCTCTATAACACTGATCATTTCTTGAATCCTGCACACAAAATAATGTAAAAAAAAGAGGCCATCTTGGAGATTGTTCACATAAATTACATAAATAAATATATGCATTTGTTTTAAACTTCCTATTTTGCATGCATGCAGCTCATGTTTATAAAAATGTTTATATTTGTTTGTATATGATACAGTTTATTTACATGTTCCCAAATTTCTAATGAATGCCCATAAATATCTGATCATTTCAATTCAACTTAGAAAATTTCCAAAATTCCCCAGATGAAGTTCCCATGGTAAGCTTTCCAGAAATTTACAGGAAAATTTCCTGCCCCCTTGCAACCCTAGCTGCAGGCTACATTAAAGCGCATGAGGTCTTGTACAGCTTCTTCCTCTGCTGTAACAGGACACAGCCTGGGGCGGTGTGTTATGTTATTCAGTTACAGGCGCGCCGGCCATTCACACCAGTCCTCGTAGCTCTGTACAGTGAAGAACAACAAAACGTTCCGAACACAGGGGTCCAACAGATTAATAGGAGAAAGGCTGCACCAATCCGGATACATTTGAAAACTGCGTTTTTTCCGTCTAAAAAACGCTCTGCGTTTTCGTTTACCAAAAGTTGCACACCCACAGTAAAACGTGTGAAAACTCACATCCCTGTACTGCGCACGGGCAAAACGTAAGACGCTTCGACCCGTGTAATTTTCGCCCAACGTTTATTTACTTTTCGGGAACGTTTTGCACGGGCGGACCGAATGCCGGATTTCTGCTTGCGAACCAGCTGCCGGATGCAATCAGAGCTTTACTGCGATGTCTTTTTACAGAAATGATCCCAAAATGATGCTTTCATCCTGAACAGATGTCTCTATTTTTCGGTCTCACTCACACTTGGCCACAGTCTCTTTGTTTTTGTTTGGGGTTTTTTTTTTTTTTTTTAAACCTTG
This sequence comes from Silurus glanis, assembly GCA_014706435.1. Classification (NCBI taxonomy): domain Eukaryota; kingdom Metazoa; phylum Chordata; class Actinopteri; order Siluriformes; family Siluridae; genus Silurus; species Silurus glanis. The sequence goes on along the minus strand of JAAIIK010000068.1, from coordinate 4,502,231 downwards.
TATTTCTCAGCTTGGTGGTGTGGGGGGGATATGGGGGGTTAGTAATACCATGCAATATCATATCAGCCCATTGATGCCCCATACGCCAAGTGGTGCCAGACGGAAATTCAGCAGCCGGCTCATCCGGCACGTTTGGCCATGGCCACGCTTGCGACGTAGTTGAAAGAACGCACAGATGATTGCCTACCGCTCACACACAATAGTGAGATCTTGTTCAGCAGGACGATGGAAACAGTTGCACGTTGTTAACTCTCAGCCTGTGTAAAGGTCTGGTCAGCTTTTTCTTCGCTAAGCTCTTTTCTTCTCTCAGGAGAAACTGGTCTACGTACAGGTTGTAATAGAGCGGAGGGAGTTGTAGCAGCTTCTCATAAATACTGAGCAAACCAGACCTGGATCTAAACAATTCTGACAAAAGTTTGTGGACATCTGAACGAAAGCTATGTGCATTTCGAACAACCGATTTCATATTTATTCCCTATTTGCTGTTATAAGAACCTCCACTCTTCTGTGAAGATGTTCCACTAGATTTTCTGTAGATTTGTGCTTATTCAGCCACAAGGGTGTTAGTGAAGTCAGGTACTAGTGTAGGTGAGAAGGTGAGGAGGTCTGGGGTGCAGTCAGCGTTCACATTCATCCTAAAGGTGTTCAGTAGGGTTGGAGCTCTGTAGCAGGAGATCTTCCACTTCAATCCACGTAAAGCATATCCTCATGGAGCTGGCTTTGAGCACAGGGTCATTGTCATGCTGGGACAGGTTTGGGTCTCTTAGTCCAAACGAAGGAAAAATGTAGTCCTGGCACATCAAACGTTGTCTTATACAATTTCGTCCCTTCAAATTTGTGTTAACAGTAAGGCGTCCCAATACTTTTGTCAGTATAATGTGTTTAAGATTTCATAGTCAGTTAGATAGAAATAGAAGCAAGAAAGAAGACAGGAAGTTCAGTTTACTAGGGAACATGAAGGAAGGAAGGATGGAATGAAGGAAGGAAGGAATGAAGTAAGGATTAAAGGAAGGAAGGAAGGAAGGAAGGAAGAAATAGAGGAAGGAAGGAAGGAAGTAAGGAAGGAAGAAATAGAGGAAGGAAGGAAGGAAGGAAGGAAGGGAAGAATAAAGGAAGGAAGGAAAAAAGAAATACTTGTCACATGTATTATCATACATATCCCAGTGAGGTCAGAAGCTGGGGTCAGTGCGCAGGTTCAGCCATGATACAGCACCTCTGGAGCACTGAGGATTAAGGGCCTTGCTCAAGGGCCCCCCAAATGGCAGCTTGACGATACTGTGTCTCTTTCCTGATATGTTACATAGTTCTTGAGAAGGCAGCCTGGAGGCAGCCAATGACCCAAACGCTGCATCGTTCTCGTTATCAGCGGTATTGTGGATCATTTAGGAAGCCATAGAAGTAACCATCAACAATAAGATTGTAAGCTTCTTTTTCTTCTCACCACAGCGGATCATCCGTCTCCATACCCCCCGTCCTCTACATCTGCCTCTTTCAAACCAACTACCTGCATGTCTTCCCTCACCACATACATAAACCTCCTTTCGGGCCTTCCTCTTTTCCTCCTTCCTGGTGACGCTCCATTCTCAGCGTTCTTCTCCTCTGCATATGATCAAACAGTCTCAATCACACCTCCCTCCCCTGAAATGTCCTACCTGTGTCCGGGACCCTCTAATAAATTCATTTCAGATTCCGTCCATCCTCATCATTCCCGAAAAAGATTGCAGAACCTTCAACTCTATTTGCCACCTCCAGCTCCGTCTCCTTGTCTTTTTTTTTTAAGAGTACATTTATTTCATTACCAACTGAACTGTTGCGCAACACAACAAAGTGTGATTTTAATCAAATATGCAAGTAGTTCAGGGTGGATCTTGTCCTTAAGGTACGCAATAATCTGATTTCAACGATGATATTATTCTGCTTACGTGTAATCAGATAAGCCCCAAAATCAGATAACTGGCCGGGGCTGAGGGTATTTTAAATTTTTTTCTTGGGGGGGACCACCCCTGCACAAAGATGAGATGATTTAACAATAGGACAAACATCATCACTGAACACACTCACTAGTGCACGTCGTACTCAACGGTATTTTAAGGAACCCGGCCCAGATGTGTGCCTTGTGCTTGTTGTAACACACGAGTTGTTTATTTCCATGCATGTTCAGTTCTCTGATCAGAATGAATGCATATCATTCAGTTCTTTGTGTGTGTGTGTGTGTGTGTGTCGTAGGCACAGCTATAGCACAGCTGACGGACGTGTGCAGTGCTGAGACGAGCGAAGCGGCCGCCTGCAGCAGCGTGTCGAGCGACAGGATGGGCATGGTGAAAGCGGCTCGCCTTCTCCTCTCCTCCGTCACCAAAGTGCTGGTGCTCGCAGATCGCGTCGTCATCAAACAGATCATCAGTTCTCGCAACAAAGTAAGAAAGTCCCATTACCTCGCTAACACACCTTCAATCGCTTTCATCTTCCCTCTGTGAAAAATATACACAGAGTCCTTCAAATCACTCATTATGATGAACTCGGGATTAGCTGTCTCGCACACACACACACACACACGCACGCACGCACGCACGCACGCACGCACGCACGCACGCACGCACGCGCGCGCGCGCGCCTCTTAGTTCTTCACTTTCAGATCCTATCATTGACTTTCAGACTTGATTCTCGAGATAACTGAAGAGAAGCAGCACATCTACCATGGCAGGACCTGTTTTTATTGTTAAGAACAGTGTGTGTGTGTGTGTGTGTGTGTGTGTGTGTGTGTGTTCGCCCATGTAGGCACGCTCCGAGCCGGGACTAATCACGTTCAGTTAGAGTTGTTTGGACAGGCACGAGGCAGAGCAGCTCTCTATTAGAGAGGAACCCAATTGAATTTGTCCCTGTCCAGGTCTGATAACAGCCAGTGCTCGCAAAGGAGCTTCCAGTAGTGGCTACTTTATCTGTTTCTTCCAGCCCAGGCTTTTTGCACCGCTGCCTCTCACACTATCAGTCCATTTAAAGCTCGAAACCTTCCTTAACCCCATGCCAAATGTTGCTTTTGCTTTTTTTTTTTTTCTTTTTTTTTTTTGTATGGAAATATTTAAATTTGACTTACTTTTTAGATTTCGTGCTCTCAGGGCAGAACAGGGTAACGCCGCCCCTTACAGCTTCCCCTCGCTTTGTGTTCTCTGTACATAGCAAAATATATATAAGGGGCGTTCAAGTCAAACCAGGACTTTTTTGTTTATAAAATAAAAACGCAAATTTCAAGGTAACTACTTTTTTTTTTCTACACACTCCCCTCTTACATTTATACACTTATCCCAGCATTTAAGTAACGCCTGAAAAGATTGGAAATATAAATATTCGAACCATCATTTCGTCATCAGGGAACCACCACGACCGGGATTGTTTACACCATTCAAACATCTTACTGCGGCTGAGCGTCTCATCACCGCACTGTGCTCGAAGTCTAAGTATAAAGTCTTACTATAAAGTATAAAATATAAGAAAAAAATATATATATATTTATACAAACACTATATTAGCAAAAGTTTTGGGTCACCTGGCCTTTCCTGCTATATGTGGTTCTTTTCCAAACTGTTACCACAAAACTGGAGGCTCTCAACAGTACAGGACGTCTTTAAATGTGCTCTAATACAATTTTGCATTCACTTGAACTTGGAAACCCAAACCTGTTCCAGGTCCTTAAAGATATGCTTTACATGCTTTGAAGAAACCCCTTCTAATCGAAATCCTACACTTTTCACAAAATCTACACTTGCAATTTTCTTTTTGTCATAAGTAACATTGCTTACATAACAGATGTCTTTCTTTAAATTTTATTTTTTTTGCTGCGAAAGTGCACAACTCACATTAGACTCAAGTCATGAACTGTAGTGGTTTTTTTTATTGATTTTATTTTTATTTTTTTTGGTATCGCATTTTAACTTGTAAAGGTGTTTATTCAATTAAAAACAATTCGTTTGAGATTTGTATCTCACTGTTTTGTTTAAAGTACACTAGAAACACCCCCCCCACCCCCACCCCCTCTGTTACAAAAAGTAAATCAGTAAATTTAAAACATTTTAATGAGCTACATCTTTTAATTCAGTAGATTTTTAGCCCAAAAAGTTTATAAGGAAACCTTAAGAAATGGTCACATTTCCATCTTAAGTTTGGTCTTTATGCATGAACCCAATTATAATGACCAGGTCCTTCCTACACATTTCCCTGCTCTGGGACCATTTCTACATTTACATTTGCGGGATTACAACCGAGTAGTTGAGGGTTTAAGGGCCTTGCTCAGGGGCCCATGAGCTGGGATTTGAACTCACGACCTTCCAATCGCAAGTCTGACTACTTAGTCATTGGGCTATGACGTCCCTCCAAAGTTTTTTGGAAGACGTTATTATCTTACAATTATTTCATTTATACAGCTTGAGCAGTTGAGGGTTAAGAGCCTTGCTCAAGGGCCCAGCAGTGGCAGCTTGGTGGTGCTGGAATTTGAACTCGTAACCTTCTGCGCATACGTCCAACATCTTACCTACTGTGCTGCATTGCCCCTTTTAAAAGGAGTTTAGAGGAAGCATGCAGAACGCAGTGCTCATTTGAATTGCAGTATCCAGTATTGCTTTAAGAACGGTGTCGTACACAGAACCAGTTCCTCTGTTTTCTTTTCTTTCAAATTTATTATTTATTTATTTTTTTTAAATGTGTGACAGAAAATGCTGTGCTTGCAGACCAAATCTAGGTGAAACATTTCAGTCATGAGAGTTTGAGAAAAACAGTTTTCAGACAGATTGCTTTTTCATGATTTTTTCATGATCTCCTGGGCCTTTACACATACTGAGCTCGGAGCTCTTTTCTTGGTTCTCCACCGGCGAGGCTGATAATGCTCCGAATGCACCGCCGTGTTAAATCCTGGTTTATGTTTCCTCAGAAGACACTCCCATAACACAGATCTGAGAGAAGAGTAGGAGGTTCAAAGTATTTAATTATTCAAATAGCATTTGTGGTCTGTCTATCAAATGGGTGAGCGAAACGGTAATAAGTGATTTCGAGTTTTCAGTTTCCCCGTGTAATGCGGACGCTATAGAAAGTACCATCTGAGCAGTGAGATATTTAAGAGAAATGTACTTTTTTAAGCAAGAAAAGATGTTTCTAATGCAAAGTTGCTCGTTCGCAGGGACGTGAATGTAAACTTAAATACAGTTCAGAATGAGATCACGACGTTTTCCTTATAGGAGACATTTACAGATCTTCCCCAATTGACGATGTTTCGACCTTACGGTAAAGCACACGGTCAAAAAATAGCAGTCGCACAGCTCTCGATGTACACAGGACGATGTCTTTTAGCACACTGACTTATGAAGGTCGGCGCTCTCTGTGACTGTGCGTGCGTCCATGTGCTGCCATCTGCTGGCGTGTAACAATACTTGTCTTAGAAACTTTTTGTTAGATACCACCTCATATTTTGTATAGTTTATACAATACGGTATTGTAAATTGCTGTGTTTTGCTAAATTATGTACTACCATTTGTTAAATTATTACATTCTTGTGTCCTGCATCGTGTGTGTAAAGGTGCTGGTTACACTGGAACAGCTGGAACGAGTCAGCACCTTTCAGGAGTTTGTGCAGATCTTCAGTCAATTCGGCAACGAGATGGTGGAATTCGCGCACCTTACAGGGGACAGGCAGAATGTAAGAGCTCTCTACCCACACACACACACACACACACACACACACACACACACACACACACACAGCATTACTCATGGTTACTTAGCAAGAGTTACCCACTCATTAAGGCTGCAGATAAGCAAGCACGTTGATAACAAGGCTTCCTGTGGGCTTTTGTGAGTGTCTAAGAACAAGATGGATCCACCCGCCCAAATGATAATACAATTATAATTCCTTACCGTCTCAAGGAAACGCTAATTTATAAATATCGCTGTATACATTAAAATAAAGTAAAATGTGTTTTCAGTTGCATCGGAGCATTTCTCAGATCAGAAATAAAATTCTCAAAACTACTAGTTCAACCTCCTCATCCTGTAGTCACTTGTGTACATCGTAAAAGCAATTTCTTGTCGGTTAGGAAAAATTGCCAATGCTTCGCTACGTTCATTTAATTGATTGTGTACAAGTGTCTGATTTTTCCTACATTATCAGTTGTTTATGTCGTGTTGAACAAAATAGTTTACTGGTTTCACCTCGAAAACATCTCAGCATCAGTTAATTGTATGCCATTGAATGCAAAATGGTTAAACCAGTTGTCAAAATGTGTCAAGCAAAAATTCCTATTAAACCTTTTTTTTTGTAAATGTGTCTTGAATTGATGAATTGTGCAAATGAATCTTAAATTTCACCAATGAAGGTGGGTGAACCGCATCAGCCAATCAACCAATGATCAACAAGTTCTCTAAATTAGGTTTATTTATTAAGGAAGAAAAGCTGTCTGAACACGCCTGGCCCTATGTAAAAATAGTAATTTAAAAAAAAAAAAGTAATACTTGCAATAACAGTACTGAGTTAACAAGTTTCCAATCTTTTTTTTTTTTTATTTTTTTTATTTTATGCTAAATGTTGGGAAGGTAATAAACCAGCAAAGGATGATGATGATTACTTTTAATATTATTAATAGTATTGATATGTTACAATAATAATAATAATAATAATAATAATAATAATAATAATAATAATAATAATAATTTGAAAGAAATTTGTTTTTTATTTTAAAAAAATTATATATAAAATGTAATCATTTTATTACATTCATATTTTTATTACAAATATTTTAATTACCAATAATAAAAAATAATTAATAAAAGTACTAATTTAACAAGTTTCCAAAACTTTTTTAAATACAAAAAAACACTTTTGGGGAAAAAGAATAAACCAGCAAAAGATTATTATTATTATTATTATTATTATTATTATTATTATTATTTTTGTTATGTTTTCTGTGTTCGATGTTTTTTTTTTTTTTTCTGATCTTGTTGAATAATATCATGACTCGGCATTTACTACAGTATATGGATGTTTAAATGTGGCTCGTTCAAAGAAATCAACCGCAGCATGTCAAATTTTAACTCGATTGGCGTAATATTTTGAGCACACCATTAAATACAGGTACAATTCTGTTTTCTGAAGAAAATATACAATGGAGATACATATTGTGTTTTTGGAAATAAAAATTACATGCAAACTCGCACTAAGCTGATACCCTAACACAACCTTGTGGAATTTTCATCAAACTGTTAGACGCCCAGTTGTGATTTCTAATAAAAAATGCACTTCTGGAGGCTCCAGTGAGAAAATTTGACCTAATGGCAGGTAGGGCATAGTGGGTAACAAAACGTCTTTATTTCTATATTTTTAAGCCAATCACATGGCTCATAACTTAGTCAACAACAAGCCTAATGTATGATGGATAATGGCCAAGATTGCCGAGTCATTGGCTTTATTCAATTTGTACAGGTGGGTGTCAAATTAAAGGAAAAAAACAAAGTAATATAATTGTCAATAAACTGCCGGAGCAGTATTAGTGCTCCTTGTAACTGGTTCTATTTTTGGTACTGTTTTGGAGTGGAACTGTACAAAAAAATACTCATATTTGATGATGGTGGTGATTTTGAGCCATTCATCTGTATTATATTTGTGATCTGATGACTGTGAAAGCTGTAACGTTTCTTTAGTGTCCGTGGCACGCAGTGTATTTCATACATAGGTTTTCAGTGTTGTCCTACCTGAATCAATTCACCATCATTATGACACCACGACTCTAGAAACCATCATTATTATATAGAAATGCAGTATAAAAGAGCGCTGCATCACAGACAGGAATCTCATACAATGAGAATTATTGGCATTACTAAAGCAAGAAACTCGATGAAACCAATTAAACACGTCTCCTCTCACTGTAGCCACAGCTGCAACACCCCCATACATCGTTTCTAGCAGAAGTCTCTATATTCACCTCATAACATGAACCTGTGCATATTTGGTCATTTTTTCGTGCATTATGGTTTTCCTGGGGTTTTGAAATAAAGGCGAATTGTGTGTTTTTGTGCGAATTCTACAGGAAAGAAAATGTTGAAGTATAAATTTGTGAAAAAGTCCGTAAAAAAGCTTGTTTTGAACTGTTCTGAACCTTTTGCTCACGATTTCCAGCTTTGTGGTTCCTCATTGTGGAATGAAAAAACAGGTATTAAATCCACACGGATATATTTGAGCTGGTGCAGTTTGCTACAGATGCGGTTTGCAAGCTCTGACTAGTGCGCTCTCTGACCAATCCAATCAAAGGGCATGAAATTGTCTACGTTATTGTACGCCTGCTAGATGGCCCCTGTGTCGCCAACTCGAAATCTGATTGGTTACAGCAACAGCTTCAAGCAACAAGTATTAAAACAGAAGGCTCCCAAACTTTTGATACTGAAGACCTCACAAAAGAGTCCTTTGACCTTGGCAACGCGTGCTGTGACGGCACAACCGAGAGAAACGCTATGAAATTAAGAGAATATTGGAAATCATTTAATACATAATAATGGAAAAGAAGTATAATAAAAAGTAAGTCAGTGATTCTGATAGCGTTTAGGCCAGCAGAGAACTCTTTGCTGGCCCTGACAGCCCACCAATGATATCTAGGCATCCAGTGAGCTCTCATGAATAAGGTTTAGGGCAAAATAATCTAAAAAGAGTTCATGCGATTGAGAAACTGAATGTATCATCATAGGATGAAGCTGATTACTCAGAGGAACTTTCATCTTGGTGGTACGTTGTCAAAAAAAAAGTGCCCCCATAGCATAGCAAAATTGTCTTTTTTTTTTTTTTTTTTTTTTTTTCCAGCTGTCTGCATTGGAGATCGACCGATAGTGGATTTTACCGATTCTAAAATCCAGGTTGGCTCATATTTGCCAATAACTGATTAATCAACCGATTTTTTAAAAATGGATACTGGATAAAAAACAAACATACTCCATGTAAAATAGTAGTGAACATTATCGCAAAACAAAAAAGTACTGAATCATAAATGTACTGAATGAAATAAATCTGAATATATTCATTATATTATAGAAGAAATAAATAATAAATATAATGTAGAGCTCTTCCTGCAGTGCTCACGTGGCATCAGTGATTCGCCTCTAGAGGCTGCTCTCGTAATGACAGCGGACCGGGTCACGGAAAAACTATCGGTATTAATTTATTTTGCCGATAGTTCCAGCAACCAACTGTCTGTGCACATTAATCGCCAAAACCGAGTAATTGGTCGACCTCTAGTCTGTATGTGTATACATTACATGCAGTCAACCAACATATAGGTTCTGTTTGATGACACATTTTGGAAACTCAAGACATTGTTACGTCTCCGAATGAACAGATTGTGTGAGCTTCACTACCAAATTTGCTGATAGACTGGCTTTAGCAGAGTATTCACATTCCAGGTCATGTCTCTCATCCTCTCTTTCTCTCTCGCTTTGAGTCTGACCTCTCAGAAAACGAATAAAATGAAATAATGGAGCATAATGGATGCAGTACACAGTACAGTTTCTCAGGGCAGGAATTATGAGCGTTATTATGAAACTGTGATTAAGTTGTAATTATCACAATTCCGTCCTCCAGGTTTGTGAGTAAAGCGTATCGAGAGTTATCACTACCCTGTTCTGTGTAATAACCCAGTGAGCCAAGCTCTAAGCTCTAAGGAGAGCAGGAAGCATCGAAGAACTGATGAGTGTTTTATTTGAAACCAGAAATGTCTCCTGCCAGTTGGCGCTCCATACACACGCACACATCACGTCTCGATCTCGCTGCAGAGCTTCCCTGGCAATCTGCCACCTCCATCTATATAGTCTTATAAAGGGAAATATAATAACTGATAATCAAATCTTCTTTTATGATGCATCGTTCCTTGCCTTGGACACACACACAACACTTCCATTCCCAGATCTCCTGTGTAGAAGCTTTAGTAGATGCTCGTGAGTGAAGATCCTGCCAGATAGCTTTAGATGAATCATATCTCAGCTTGCTACCTATGGGAAGGTGCGTGGTAGGTACTACTCCATGCTGCTCTCGGATGCTCTCCGACCACATCAGGTGCTCTGCGAAGACTGCACAAGGTTAGGTTCTTATTAAATGTGCCATTTTAGCGGTGAGGGTGACGGAAAGTCTCTGGTGAAAAGCAGTTTTGGACGAAATACACAAACCATGTACTTAAGTATAAGTAGCGATACATTTTGTAAAATATTACTATTAGGTAAAAGTGCTCCTTTAAAACTTTCATTCGAGTAAAACTACAAAGGTTTTTGCCTTCAAAAGTACTTAAGCATCCAAAGTACTCTCAGCACACCGATCTAGTGTCCAAAAGTGTCTTCCATCATTCCTCTCAAAAGGTTCTGCTTGCTGTTGAACTGACTCTGAACTGTATGTTGGTGATAAGTAGATACACCGAGCGCCAATCAAAAAAAATTCTAAACATGTTGCGTGTTTGACGAGTAACGTATTTCTAAAATGTAATAATAAAGATGGGGGGGAGTGGTGGCTCCAGCAGTTAAGGCGCTGGGTTATCGATCGGAAGGTCTGGGGTTCAAGCCCCGGTATCGCCAAGCTGCCACTCTTGGGCCCTTGAGCAAGGCCCTTAACCCTCTATGCTCCAGGGGACCCTTACGCGAAAAATAAATCAAGGACCGTGACGTCGGAGTGACGTGGGGCCGCCTTCCCGTGGGCTCACCACCTGCAGGAGGGACCGTAAGGGACCGGTGCTGAGAGGATTGGGCAGCAGTCGAAGGCGGGGGTCTTGACAACCCGATCCCTGGACACGGAGAAGTGTCTAGGGAATCTGCTTAGACTGCTCCCCCCGCGACCCGAATTACGGATAAGCGGGAGAAGATGAATGAATGAATGTAATAATAAAGATACGAGGTGGTATTAAAAAGTTTAGAGAATAGTTTTGTAATACACCAACAGATGGCAGCACAAGGCGGCTCGCAAAGTCACAGGGAGCTCCTGCAGACTTCGCCCTTTCCCTGTAGTTGAAGATCTGCTCAAAGGGTCGCCGTTTTGACACCATTGCGGTGATCCCGCTCGAATCGCAGAAGGTGCTTGATACACTTTGAAATAAAAGACTTCCAGGACACATTCCAGAAGTAGCAGGAACGCTCGGAGTGCTGTATTGCTGTGCAAAGGGACTATTTTGAAGGTGATGGTGTGTAAACGTAGATAGATCAAGTATTTTCTTGATTACTTTTTGATACCATCTTGTATATGACTTTGACTTGCAGTGAAGTTGAAGTAAAAGTCTCCCCAAATGAAAATACTTCAGTAAAGTACAGAAACATGAAAAAGCTACTTAAGTACAGTAACAAATTACGTTTCACTTCACTGGAGAAAAGCCAAGCTGACCTTTATTTGTTTTAAATATCGCGGAGTCTGACCTCTGATGTTTCATCAGTTCACAATCCTGAAAGTAAAAACATGTTACTATTTCTCTGTATTGTAGGATCTGAAGGATGAGAAGCAGAAGGCGCGCATGGCTGCAGCCCGTGCCGTGTTGGAGAAATGCACCATGATGCTCCTCACCGCTTCTAAGGTCTGTAGACGGTACAGTAGAACCTCTACTGATTCTAAATGAAGCCAAATCCCAAGCTGGCTCTATTGCAACATCATTACTCCTTTTTAATTTTTTTAATTTTATTTAATTTTTTCTCTCTCAATGATTTTCCAAAAGGGTGCTGCATAGTGCCTTTAAGACTTCTAAAAACTGAACCCATAAGGGTGCCTACTAAACCTTGTCTCTAATGGGTTAATGATAATTGGGTTTTCAACATAAGCTTGCATTTTGTCATAACAGTTGGGAAGCTGTTCTCAGCTCAGCATGGCCTCAAAACAAAAATGAGACACTATATTAAATGCAATTTATGATTTTTTTTACATTAAGGGCGAAAAAAAAAAGAGCTGTAAACCACACTGCAGTTGTTGTATACGTATAAAACCCTCTCGACCTTTTATCACGAGGTAAACCTTGTTTCTTTTTAGTGCCTGGTCTGTTATATATCAAAATGTAAATATAATTACTGGCGCTAGTTATTATAGGGGGAGGGGGGGTCTAGATCTAAACCTTTGAATGCTTTTTCTCACACTGTTGGTTTAATGATATTTAGGCATAGAGGCTTATCCTTTTCCTTCGCCACATATTCTCTAAAGTGATCTAGAAATGTTGGAAAGATTAAACTGCTTGTGTCTTAACCCAGTACGGCTCCGAAAACGAGACCAGTGGTGAAACACTGGTGAAATAATTTATATACAAGGTGGTATCTATCAGGAAGTTATGAGGATACTTTTGTAACACTCCAACAGATGGCAGCACAAGGCTTGCACATGCAGTCGAAGGGAGCACCGGCTTTTATAAGTCAGCGTGCCAAAAGACACCGTCGTGTGTACATCGGGAGCTGTGCATCTGATACTATTCTGACCACGTGCGTTACCACGTCTGTGATTTTTCTCATCTAGAGCAAGTTAGAACAAAGAGCGAACGTAAAATTCTGCATGAAACTGGGCAAATCTGCCACAGAGAAGTTTCAGATGATTCGGCGATGCTGCAATGAGTCGTTCGAGGTGTTTCGAGTGCCACACGCGCCTCAAAAGCAGTGCATCGACAAAAGATGAGGAAGACCTTTAACAAGCTCAACCACAGAAAATGTCAAAATCATTCAGCAACTTGTGCATAATGATCGTCGGAGAACAATCCACAACATTTCGGCCATTGTCGGTGTGTCATACAAAACAGTTCAGGCAATCCTCACGTGTGAGGGTCCAGACTGTCAATAGCGAGTCCTATTGGCAGGTATAAGGCACCTAAAGGGAGGACATTCGGCGAAAGCGACCGGAGCAGTGGCGTGATAGTCTTGAAACTTTTTGATACCACTGCAAAATTAATGTATTAAAAGCATATATAATTGCAACAGAATTTTGCTTTTTTTTTTTTTTTTTACCCCTGTGGATCTTCTGGTTCCATTTTAATACTAAGAACTGGATAAACTAGGAAGCCTCACATGTTCTCCTGGTGTGCACGTAAGTTTCCTCCAGGTTCTTAGTTTTCTTTCTACCTTTAAAATGAACAACCAACGTGTGAACATTAGCAAGTTTACTAAAAGGACGTTTATGCACATTTGGACTTAATTCTAATTGTATTTTCTGTATTGAAAAACAGCTTGTTAGACCCATCTAAAATATTTAGTAAAGATTTCACTTATGATGGTCAGTGGCACAAGAACACATCATCAAAAGCATGTTGAATTTGTCAAATATTTTTTAAATGATTTTTTTAATTTTAGGTAGATGAGATCGAATTGAGGGAAAAAAGGGCCAGGAAGACACGGTGTTATCCATTTGATTTTTTTGGAAGAATTTGAGTGTCCATTTAGACCACCCTTAAGTTCTCAACAACGTTTACAGCATTTACCAGACGTCTTTATCCAGAACGACGTACGGAAGTGCTTTGAGTCTCTATCAATGAATAAATCAACACTGGTTCACTAGATTACAAACCTAAGATACCCTCAGCCGAAACCACACTTGAACACCTTTGGGATGACCTGTAACACTAACTGACCCCCAGACCTTAATCACCTAACATTAGTGACTGATCTCCCTAATACTCCTGTAGCTGAATGATCATAAATCATCACACCTATGCTCCAAAACCCGATGGAAAGAATTCCTTGTATAGTGGAGGCTGTTTGAGTGACACAGGGGACCAGCTTTGTTCTGCTTTTGGTTTTGGAAAAGACTATGACTGCCATTCAGAAGCAATAACTTCTAATTGCTGACAGTATTTAAGGTAAAACAACAGTTACTTGGCAGGTATGGTATGACCGATAAATGATATATAAATTTTTACATTTACAACTGACTTTTTCAGCCATATGTGGTTCTTTCACAAACAAAATTATCACGAAGAAGTAGACAATTGTATAGAATGTGGTAGAATTACATGTCTCCTTCACTTGAACTGGGAGACCCAAACCTGTTCCAGCATGACAATACACCTGTGCACAAAGTAAGCTTCATGAAGATATGGATTACATAGTTTGGAGTGGAAGATCTCCTGCTATAGAGGTCCAACCCTATAGGACTTTGGGAGGAATGTGACTGTACCCCAGGCCCCTTGTAGCTGAATGAGCACAGATCTCCACAGCTATTCTCCAAAATCTAGTAGAACATCTTCACTGTAGAATGGAGGTCAATATAACAGCAAATAGGGACTAAATGTGGACTGTTCAAAATGACGTGAATTTTTTTTAAATTACATTTTTAAAGTTTGACCTTGCCTTGGCAATGTTGTGAAAGGACTCTAAGAAAAAAAAAGGGCCACTTTTACCCAAAGATGTCTAAAACTTTGAGAGAATCCAAACCTTAGCAATCGAAACTTTGTTCAAGCTGTTCGAGTCCATATTGAAAAAGACATCAGCCTAAACAGAGACCAGCTGTCAGAATGCTATATTTTACTTATTATCAAGAGAGCCAGTTAAAGGAATGCCTTAATATTTTAAAACCATAGATAGAAGGAAATAACCAAATAAATGTACTTCCCCAGGACAACAACTTAAAACGAAATAGCAGTCATCTCAAATTGTTAGAATAATCATTTCATTCACGTTTTATTTAATTCAATTTACTGTATTTGTCGAGCGCTTTTAACAATAGACATTGTCTCGAAGCGGCTTTACAGAGATAAAGAGGTTATAATGTTGCAATGTACAAATTAAGCGCCTATAAGTTTATCCCAAATGAGCGAGCCAGTGGCCATGGTGGAGAGGGGAAAACTGCATGGGATGGTATGAGTAAGAAACCTTGAGAGGAACCAGACTCAAAAGGGAACCCGTCCTCATTCTCATGTCTATTTAATACAGTTAATAATGGTAACTTAGTAAAAGTAAAAGTTTAGTAAAAGTAACTGTTTATTCAAACTGTAGCCCAGAGCCCACTGTATTGTCCTTGAGTTGCTCAGTAACTTCACGAAACATTTATTAGTTGTGATCACTGACTAATCGTTACCCATATCATGCACTTTGATTTGTTTCAATGCATGTTGCCATTACTTTTTCTCATTCACTCCGGGCTTGTTTTTCTCTCCCCAGACATGTCTGAGGCACCCAGACTGCGAGTCTGCACGAATCAACAAGAACGCCGTGTTCCAGCGCATGCGTCTGGCTCTGGAGCAGGTTATCGAGATTGTAACAGATGCCAGGAGCAGTGGCGAGGCCAAAACACTGCCCATCAGTATTTATGCTGGAATTAAAGACCTTAAGGTACAGTCGTGGGTCAAGAGCTTGTACACTCAGATTATAGATGAATTCGAATTTTGTTGTGTTTTTTTGTTGGTTTTTTTTAGACTCAGGAGAGTGCATTGTTTTTCAACCAGTTTGGTTGCCCGGGTTCAAATGATTCGATCCATAGTTTGCATGTCTTTTCAGGAATAAATAAAAAAAAAAAACCCACAGGTGTTTCACAGATGTTCCTTCATTAACAGGTAATGTGTTTGAAAAGATTCTCAGTCATCCAGGTGCGGTCGAGTTGAGTCATGTCAACTGGACTTCTATCTGGTTTGGTGGAAACGTTTCAGGTGTAAAATCCTTCTCTCAACATCTGTTTAGGGGCCCTTTTATTCATCCCAAAGAAGATCAAGACCTCTTTACACGTCCACCAGAAAAGCCACACCTTCTACCTATTAAACTAATTTCTAATATAATAAAATATAATATTTACCCACTCTTTGCTTTTTATACTCCTCTTAACTACATTCAGGAGTCAGATTTGGTGCTTTTATTCAAATGGCAAATTTCCAGACATAAAATACGTTCGTTGATTGATTCGTTTTCCCACTGATTACATTACTGTTTAATAAGAACATTTTTATTTCAGTATTATTCTCAAGGTTTGCATCATGTATCCTGTGTGTGTTTGTTTCAGAATAAGGTGGAAGGGTTGAGGGAATCTCTGTACTGTTTGCCGTGTGAGACCGTAGCAGCTCAGCTGGAGGCTCTGGTAGAACAGACCGAAGACTTCACCGATTCGGCGTACACTAGCCACGAGCAGCGCGAGAGCATCCTGCAGCTCTGCCACGCGACACGGCAGGAAGCCAAACAGCTCATCTCCGCCTGGAGTCAAGCAGTATGACGACCACACACACACACACACACACACACACACACACACACACACACACATGCACATGCAAAAAAAACAGGCGTCACCTATTATTTAAACTTACGTTTACAGAACAGCCAATTCACACACATTTTGTTCGTTCGAGCGGAGCATGTTAATATGCGCCAGGCAGCTGCTCTCTTTCTGTTGCCTGAAGGACAACAAGGCTGCCCAGACCTTGATCCATTGCAGCTCTTAATCCCATCATTCCTTTCAGAGAAATAGTTTAATGTTAGGAAATAACAAAACGTTTCGAGACTAGTTCTGTAACATGCCAGCACAGTCACAGGGAGCACCGGAATTCATAAGTCAGCTGTGCAACTGGTGCTATTCTGACCACATGCGCACCCTCCCTACTCCCCAGATTTGGCTCTTGTGGACTTCGCCCTCTTTCTGAAGATAAAGATCCAGCTCCAAGCTCCCTGTTTTGACACCATTGTGGAGCTTGACAGGCTTCAAAAAGAAGAATTCTAGGACAGAAGCAGGAACGTTGGGAGCGCTGTATTGCTGTGCGATGGGACAATTTTGAAGGGGATAGTGTGCATAGATAAATAAAGTACTTTCTCATAAACAGAGCCAGTCTTGAACCTTTTCGATACCACGTATTCAGTCTTTGTCCAGTATAACTCTGTAGCTCAGGGGTAGCCAACTCGTCGATCTCGAAGGTTGTATGGTTAGAACATTTTGGATCAATAAAGCGAAATTTTTTATGCCTGTTAAAAATATTTATTATAAACTTTTTTCTTTTCACATTTTTATTTACATTATCATCATAACAGTCTGTAAATTATTTTATTGTGAGAAAACCGGTAGTTCTATGTGAAATTAGACATTCGAGTACCCCCATATAAAGAAAATGGTACGATCCTCGTTTCAGAACACCTCTGCGAAGATTTGACTGAAAGATTCGTAGTCAACTCCGGCTCCTCTTATCGAACCATCAAATCTTCGACTATTCGGCGTAACCCCTAATTTTGTCACATGCCTCTTCTTTTCTAACATTTCTAGCATTTTTTTGTTGGTCATTTTGACTTAGGCATTTTAAAAGTAGCTTACTAGCCGAAAAAGTGTGAGCACTTTTAACTTGCTGTAGTTCATCAGTCCTGTAGACGTTCTTTAATCCTTGAGTACCTTGTCAAGTTTCTGAAGTCTCTTAAAAAGCCTTTCACTTTGCACTCCTCTTGCAAAGACACATGCCTTTCACAGAATCCCATCAGACACTAGTGTTCATCAGCCGGGTTTGAGAATGTCCGACCCTGTCGAACTGATTCTTACAAGCCACTGAGGAACGTGTAAAATGTTCGCCGGAAAATGGCGAATTGAAACCGGACGAAGGAAAAATTTGATGAAAATGTGATGTGCAATGAGAAATTTTTTCTGCCGTCTGAGCCTCAGAATTTAGAAAAGTGTAGGTTTCGTTGTGTTGAATGTGTAGTCTAACTTCAATGCTTATACATTCAATTTAAATAACACAGCAAATTCTACATCTGTTCAGAGCACTCTCAGGGTTTTTTCTTTAAAGTTTTCTCTGGTATGCTGTTCGTCTTTGTCAGTGATTCATAACATGATATCCGTTACATACAATGCCTGGATAAAAAGTCACCACCCTGCATTAACTAAGCAAATAAGCCACACCAAAGTAAGACATGGTAGCTCAGTGGTTAAGGCTCTGGGTTACTGATCGTAAGGTTGGGGATTTCAAGCCCTGGTATCTCCAAGCTGCCACTAATAGAGTCCTTGGGCAAGGCTTTTAACCCTTTGTGCTTCAGAAGGCGCTGTATCATGGCTGC
Source organism: Silurus glanis (assembly GCA_014706435.1). Classification (NCBI taxonomy): domain Eukaryota; kingdom Metazoa; phylum Chordata; class Actinopteri; order Siluriformes; family Siluridae; genus Silurus; species Silurus glanis. Next base: position 4,484,258 of record JAAIIK010000068.1, on the reverse strand, counting down.
CCTTGCGCTCTGACAACTACATATGCGAAGAAAGAATTTCACTGTGCTGTAATGGTCATGTGTCATGTATTAAATGTATTAAAAAATAGCCATCTTTACCTTGTACTTATCCTGCATAGTACCTACTGTACAAACTGGTGGGGGCAGTGTTATGATATGGGGTTAGTTCAATAAGTCAGGTCGAGGTTTTAGCAACGTTATGTGGCTAAAAAGTGTGGTCAGCTGACTAATTGAATTGTGTTTTTACATCTACAGAATTTTTCTTCCCTGGTAGCACAGGTTCAAATTGTGAAAGAGGAGTTTTTACGGAGCATCAGAGATCATTTTTACTTATGGATGTGGACCTTTAGCTCTATTGAGAATCTTTGGGATGTACTGGAGAAGACTTTATGCAGTAGTCCGACATCGTCAGTAAGACGTCAAGATCTTGGGGAGATTTTTGTATATGGTCTTAAGAATACAGTTTTTTTTTTAATAACTATTTTAGGTGATCTCGAATAGTCGATGCTTTGATAGGAGGAGTCTGATTCGACTACCAATCTCGCAGTCGAACCCCCGCAGACGGTGACAGGTTATAATAAATATTTTTAACATGCATACGTGAATAAACTTGACAATTCTGATTCGAGTATGTAAATCCTTAGCTGGGGACACCCCTAAAAGATTTTATTCATTTGATTTGATTGATGTAAAATGTCTAGTGATGTAACGTTACCTGCTCAACTGGCTGTGAAATTTAAATAGAATAATTACTGCTGCATGTCAGACACACTGTCTGAGCCGTGACTGGCAAGAGCATTGAGAGCATGTGCTAATGGAGTCGATAAGAGCATGTTTGTCCTGACACCATTCTATAATCCTCCTGGCTGAAGAAAAAAAAGTGAGTCGTCCCACCTGTCGTGCCTCAGAGGACAGCAGCGAATAGTTACAAAGTGCACCTGAATTGCACTAACGAGACACGTTAAATTTAGCGATATTTTGTCTTTGTCTGAAAAGCATTTTTTTTTTTTTTTATTTCTGTGAGTAGCAGTCAATCAAAGCCAAAGACGTGACTGAGGAATTGGAAGTGGCTATTCTGAAGACCTGTCATAATCTCGCTGAGCTTAGACGTGAGGTAAGACATCTGGCAGCTCTACGCCGAAATTCAGTAGCCAAGAGTAGTATCTGTTTTTCTGTGAGTGTGTATGAGACCGATTGTTAAACACCATACCCTTATTCTTCCCCTTTCTCCATCTTCCTGTGTTGTGCTGCCCTGTCAGCTCCACAAGGTAGCAGTGGGACGGGCCAGTGAGCTGCTGAAGCTGCACTCGGATCACGCCGTGCTCCAGGCTCTGAAGTCTACAGGAGGTGAGGGCAACGTCGAGGCAGTGGCTGATTATGCCCGCACGCTCACTGAGCACAGGGAACAGCTGGTAGAGGTGAGCAGGACAAGCCAAACGCAGACTCACCCAGTCTTATCCTGTCTTATGTCCTGGAACTGTAGCACTTACACATTTCCTTATGTGTGTGGTTTCAGACCTGCAGACTGCTGTGCCACATCTCGGGGACGGAGCCTCTGGAGATCACGTGCATTCACGCAGAGGAGACCTTCCATGTCATTGGTCCACAGGTATCAAGGGACTTGGGTCGGACACACACAGCGATGTGACACTTTGTAAAGGCCAATTCACACAAAAAAGCATTCCTGATGTTTACCTCATGCTGATGGTACCTCATTTTGAATCAGTGTTTTACTCCAACACATTTTATAGTGCGTACTGTAGTAGGAATCTAATCAACCGAGGCCTTCAGTGGTGTCCTGCCTGAATCAATCCACCTCTCAATGCCTTTATTATGACGCCGCAGCTATAGAAATTCAATTCATCCCAAAGGTGTTCAGTAGGGTTGAGATCAGAGCTCTATAGCAAGCCACTCAAGATCTTCCACTCCAAACCAGGTAAAGCATATCTTCATGAAGCTCGCTTTGTGCACAGGGGCATTGCCATGCTAAAACAGGTTTGGGTTTGCAAGTTCAAGTGAACACAAAAGTGTATTATATTGCAAGAACCACATATGGCAGGAAAGGTCAGGAGTCCCAACACTGCTGTCCATATACTGCAGTTTCAGACCAGAATCAGATTTCAGTTTAGGTGAAGGTTTTACTTTGAAAAATATTCTTTACAATAAAAAAAATTCCGATATATTGTCAAAATATCCACCTCTCCAAAGCAGGCAAGAAATGTTATGTTGTTCCCTGGTTCACAAGCTTTGTGATTAGGTATTAAGCATAACAGAGGTGATCTCACATCTGCTTGTAACACCGACGCTTAAAGGTCAAGCAGCCAATAAGGGCGCAACATGGAGCAGTAGCATCAGGTGTGCATGTTAATAGATCCATCAATAATTTAGAAAAAAACAGCAGGTTTCAATTTTATTAATAATAAAAACATAGGATTTATACATACTCGCATACTATATGGGAAAAAAAGCATTGGGACACCTGAATTTTTGAGCCATTTGTGGTTCTTCCCCAAATTGTTACCACAAAGATGGAGGCACACAATTGTATAGGATTTCTTTAAATGTGGTAACATGAGATTTTCCCTTCAAATGACCCAAACTTGTTGCCCCTACGCACAAAGCCGTCTTCATTAAGATACGGAAGTGTCGATGAGTTGGAAGTGTATGGAAGACCTTGAGTTGGAGCTCAGACCTCAAACATTTTTGGGATGAACTGGAACGCTGACCAGGCCTCCTCACCTCTCCACAAGCACACTCAAATATAGGGAAACATCTTCCCAGAAGAGTTGAGGTTATTATAACAGGGGACTAAACGTGTAATGGGATGTTAAATATAAAGCACATATGAATCTTATGGTTACAAACCTTTGTCCATATAGACTTTGACTGTCTTCATACTGTATATAAGACATACTGTGTTAGAATGTCAATGAAACAACAGCGATCCTTTTTTTTTTTTTTTTTTTTTTTTTTTTAACCTTCAACCTTTTTGATCCTTCATCTTGTTTTCTTGTTCAGATCATCTCAGCAGCTCAGACACTGGCTCTTCACCCCAAAAGCAAGATAGCCAAAGAGAACCTGGACGTCTTCTGCGAGGCCTGGGAGTCGCAGCTGTGCGACATGGCCATCCTGCTCAAAGAGATCAGCGACGTTTTTGAAGGCCGCAGAGGTAAACACTGAAAACACATTCAATCCTACATCCTGAAATCTATATTCAGAGCACACCAAGGTCTACACTTCAGTGTCAAGTGAAATTAATTTACTTTTACAATTCCTAGTTACGATTGGATGATTATTTCCATTAGACTTTCTTATAATGTAATCTCTGTCTTAATAAAAAAGGTAATATTACTGACCTTCAGTCCCACTTACACTGTAGATTAATAAGCAATCCCTTTAACACTATATACAGACAAATGTTTGTAGACACCTGACTGTAAAATCTGTATTTGCTTTTTGAACATTATATTCCACATTTAGTCCCTATTTCCTCCTGTCATAATAACCTCCACTCTTCTGGGAAGATGTCCCACTGGATTTTGGAGTGTGCGTGCGGAAATTTGTGTGGAGATTCATTCAGCCACAAGGGTGTTAGTAAAGTCAGTTAATGATGTAATTAAGGATGGGATGCAGTCAGCGTTCACGTTCCTCCCAAAGGTGATCAATAAGGTTGGAGCTCTATAGCAGGAGACCTTCCACTCCAACCCATGTATAGCATCTTCATGAAGCTCGATTTGTGCACAGGAGCATTGTCATGCTGGAACAGGTTCGGGTTTTCTAATAGACACAAAGGCATCCTATGCATTTGTGTACCTTTTAGTTTGTGAAAGAACCACATATGGCTGGAAAAGTCAGGTGTCCCAATAACTTTTCTTTCGGCTTCTCCCATCAGGGGTCGCCACAGCGGATCATCCGCATGTTTGATTTGGCACATGTTTGTACGCTGGATGCCCTTCCTAACGCAACCCTCCCCATTTATCCAGGCTTGGGACCGGCACAAACAACTAAGATGTAATATTTTAAAGTAATCTTGATTTTAGTTTTAGGTTTATTATGTGAGGCTTCAGGTGTGTTTTATTGTGTCAGTGTGTAAAAGATGTGGCTGTTAGTAGGCAAGGCCATTTTTGCAGCATTTATACAGTTCTTTCAAAATCCTGGCTGATGACTACAGATAAAACCATTATAAAAAAATCTCTACATTTATCTGTAAGTTTTGGATGGTAGAATTATTATTTTTTCCTCATCACAAAAAAAAACAAAAAAAAAAAAAAAACACGCACGCACGCAAAGAGGCAATAACATACAGAAGACTTATGTTTTTTTTTACGATACGGCTAATTACATTTACACACGTTACTGTAATTGAGTAGTTTTCTTTTATGTACTTCTACTTATTAAAGTAGTTTTTGAAATCTGGATTTTCACTTAGATTTAAGTATGTTTTGTTTGAAGTAATGTACGTCATTACATTTAAAATCATATGTTACTGAGCAAAATCAAATTAGCCGCGAAAAGGCATAGCTAACATTAGACTGAAGGCGTGGACTTATGGTGGTATTTTTTTCTTTTTTGTTATTGCGCTATTTGTTAAGTGTTCCCTTAATTAAGAACAACTAGAGATTTATATCCCCTAGTCCTATTTACTTCACCCCCCTCTGTTAGAAAAGTACAAATTTTTCTCTGACTAAATTTTAAATGTCACTTTTACTTGAGTAGATTTTTAGACCGGTAACTTTATTTGTACTTAAGTAAAATTTCAAAAAGTAACAGTACTTTTACTTGAGTAGAATATTTTATTACTCTTTCCACCTCTGTATATACAGTGGAACCTCGACACTCGCAACCTCGCGAAAATCTGATAGTTGCCGAGAAGCCGCGAGAGTTTGTACTAATAAATTACATCAAAATGTTATTATAGAAAAAACTATATTATTATAGTATTATTAATTTAAAGTAGTAAATAAAACATTTATGACAAGTAATTCACACTTTTTGTTGCGTTTACAGTACAGTACATGTACAATTCCCCTTGAAAAAGGAACCATCAAAAGTCAAAACATCGCCATTTTTTGTTACTCGTATCGAGGTTGCACTGTATACTGTATAGGTTATACAGTACTATAAACTGCTGTTTTTTGCTAAATGATGTACCGTAATTAGTTAAATTATTAACAAATTACAGTATATGACTCCATACTGATCACCATTCTTTAAGACTCCTGGGTAGGCTAGGCCATGTCTCGATGATATTTTAAAGTTACAATGAAGTCATCGCAACTCGTCTCCATCGTAAGTCAGGGACGACCTGTAATTAAAGTGCTATATTTTCTTAAATGCCTTCGTCTTCAGGCATTCTTTTTCCCTCGTGTCATACGTCAGTGTGGAGTTTATCCTGAAGTAGCAGGTCGTGTAAAGGTCCACACCCAATGGTTTTGTCCGAGGCCTGAGGCAGATGCTATAAGCAGCACAGGCGCTTTAAAAAAAAAAGCCTCCCCACAGTCTCTGCCACACCTTCTGCCACAGTCCCTGAAAGTCAGCTGCATTTAATTGGCATTACAACGGCATACATTAACTTCTCTTTTAAAGGTGGCTCTTTTGAGAATAGACGAAAAGGCATTGTAGCAGTAACAAAACCTAGATTTGATTCTATTTTTCAATGGCATGCGTTCATCAACTAACCACTTTTTCATTTCTAGGCGATAAAAGATCATACCTGTCGTTACCTCGGCCAGGGGTGAGTATCGTTTCAGTATAATTCATTCACGGTCTGTCTGTCTGTCTGTCTGTCTGTCTGTCTATCTATCTATCTATCTATCTATCTATCTATCTATCTATCTATCTATCT
>JAAIIK010000068.1:4446579-4473947 GCA_014706435.1 Silurus glanis | reverse complement strand
TATATATATATATATATATATATATATATATATATATATATAACTCGTAGTAGTTTAAGTCTTTGGTTCTTTTAATTTTTAATATTGTTTTTTTATTAATCATTTTTATTATTACACATTTAACAAAAACCCACCAATTCACTATTCCCAAAAAATACTTGAATACTTCATAAGACCAATCAAAAAAACATTTTTAGTGAATTGTTGGCCTTCTGGAAAGTATGTTCATTTACTGTAGATGTACTCAATACTTGGTCGGGGCTCCTTTTGCTTTAATTCCTGTCTCAATTCGGCGTGGCAGGGAGGTGATCAGTCTGTGGCACTGCTGAGGTGGTATGGAAGCCCAGGTTCCTTTAACAGTGGCCTTCAGCTCATCTGTGTTTTTTTATGGGGTTCAGGTCTGGTGAGTTTGCTGGCCAGTCAAGCACACCAACACCATGATCATTTAACCAACTTTTGGTGCTTTTGGCAGTGTTTTTCCAGTTCCTGCTGGAAAATGAAATTAGCATCGCCATGAAGCTGGTCAGCAGAGGGAAGCCTGAAGTGCTCCAAAACTTCCTGGTTAATCGGTGTAGTGACTTTGGTTTTCAAAAAACACAGTGGACCAACACCAGCAGATGATATTACACCCCAAATCATCACAGACTGTGGAAACTTAACACTGGGCTTCAAACAACTTGGGCTATGAGCTTCTCCACCCTTCCTCCAGACTCTAGGACCTTGGTTTCCAAATAAAATACAAAACTTGCTCTCATCTGAAAAGAGGACTTTGGACCACTGGGCAACAGTTCAGTTCTTCTTCTCTTTAGCCCAGGTAAGACGCCTATGACTGTTGTCTGTGGTTCAGCAATGGCTTAACAAGAGCAATACGACACTGTAGCCAAATTCCTTGACACGTCTGGGTGTGGTGGCTCTTGATGCCTTGACCCCAGCCTCAGTCCATTCCTTGTGAAGTTCACCCAAATTCTTGAATGGATTTTGCTTGACGAGCCTCTCAAGACTGCGGTTCTCTCGGTTGGTTGTGCATCTTTTTCTTCCACACTTTTTCCCTCTTCTTAACTTTCTGATAACATGCTTGGATACAGCACTCTGTGAACAGCAGCTTCTTTAGCAATTAATGTTTGTGGCTTCCCCTCCTTGTGACGGGTGTCAATGATTGTTTTCTTGACAACTGTCAGATCAGCAGTCTTCCCCATGATTGTGTAGCCTAGTGAACCAAACTAAGAGACCATTTTCAGGCTCAGGAAACCTTTGCAGGTGTTTTGGGTTGATTAGCTGATTGGCATGTCACCATATTCAAATTTTTTGGGAATAGTGAATTGGTGTTTTTTTGTTAAATGTGAGCCAAAATCACTTAAATTTTAATCTATTTTTTCATATTTTTGTATATATATATTTTTTTGTATGTAATATATTATTCCCAATAGTCTATTGTCTTCATTTCATAGCTTTTCTCTAGCCTGCGCTGCTTCCTATAATTACCGTTTGTTTGTTTCTATCCAATTTAAATTTCAGCCGTCACATCACATGTTCCCAGAGTCAAAATCTGCAGTGAGTGCGCCAGTACTGTAGGTGCCAGTAGAGTAAAATACATGTTGAATGATGCAGATTTTGTGTTGGTAACTCCAGGGACATCTAGCAGGAGTACAATAACGTCTGCATTTTCATGTCCTTTGATTGGAAGGTCAGAGAGCGCACTAGTCAGAACTCGCAACCCGCATCTGTAGCAAACTGCGCGGGCTCTAATATACCGGTGTGGATTTGATAACTTTTTTTATTTCATTCCACAACGACTGACAGAGGAGAAAACTGATATTTAAATATGTATATATTGCTGACACACATTTAGATCGCAGATTTATTTAGCATTAACTATCAAATTGAAATAGTCTTGTTTCTTCTCATAGCTGGTGGATGAAGAGAAAATGCTTCTGACGTCCGAGACGGAGAAACTGACAGCTTTTTGTCAGCAGCTCCAAATTTGTGCCAAGACTCCAGTCCAGGGAAAGAGTGCCACGTTCCAGAAGGTAACATGCTTCTAATATCAAGAACCAAGATTAATGGAATAGGACTGTGTAGCAAAAGAGTTGTAGGAAACAAAAATTATACATTTATAAACTTTGGAAAACTGACATTTACAAAAATAAAAAAAGTCTATACACACACACACATATATATATTTTCTTTTTTTTTCAGAGAATAAAGTTTAATTCTGAACACATGTAAAAACTCCTGTTCTTTATAGCCATTGGAAGAATTGAAATTGTTATCTATATATATAAAGCTGAAATACCACTGACTGACTCACTCACTCATCACGAAATCTCAAAAACCACTGAACGGATTGCAATGAAATTTGGAACATACCTTCCTCTTGGGTCTTAGGTGCTCACTAAGAAAGGGTTTTGAAAAATTCGCCCTGGATCGCGGCTAACTCGCGAAAAACCCGATTTCTCACGCATTGTAAACTCTTCGAAATAACAGTACGGATCCTAATGAAACTTATTACATGTTAGATGCACGATAAAAATGATTTTCAAAGTAGTTTGCCCTGTATCGGTACTACAAAGGGGTAGTACGTTATTTGTTGACGTTACGTTCTGATCTCTGATCATCCAGTCCTGCTCAGTGCTTACTGCTTATTGCCATATTGCTTAGCGTTCTGCCTTCCGTAGCGAAGCACGGGTACTTTCAGCTAGTGTTCTTATAAATCTAAAGGACAACTATTTGCAGCTTCGGAGATGTTGTGATATTTCAGTCCATGTCTTTTATGCATCTGCCAGGACGTTAACAATTGGTTCTTTTATAACATGATGAGCTGAAACATTCCGATAAATATAGAAATATATTCGGGATTCATATGCTGCATTTGCAATGATCATCTCATTCTCTGGAAAGGTATCGTATTAAAAACCTGCGGTCTGAATTAAACAGAAGGCATGTGTATATAAAATGCTCTTCATACTATATATAATATATATATATAATCTTTAAAATAATTATTTATTTAAAAAAAAAAAAAAAAAAACACTGAATCAGGGCCATGCACAGACATTTTGAGGGGCAGAGGCCCAAACGACAAAAGATTATTCCGTTGTTACAAATATTCAATTAAAAGAGAAGGCTAATAAGTTCACTTTATTATTGATGTTTTTATATGGAACATCACAATTACACATTGCTGATAACAGAAACTATGTACTGTTTTGCATTTTGATATTTACCTGTTCATTTTCACAGCAAGACCTTTTTCATCATTTAGGATTCGCATTCACACGTTATTTGTTTTGTACACACTGTTTTGTACAAGCTGTTCGAACTTTCAGTAGACTGAAAGCTAATCGCTACAGACAGAAATACAAAATCAAACGAATAAATTACTAACATGCCGGCTCAACCCTTGACTGTAAAACAGAACGCCTACTTTGAACTTTTATGTCGTATGTAGCCTTTTATGCTAATGCCAATAATTCTGGCGTTTGTTCTCAGAAAAAGAATCGAGAGTCGGACGTTTCCGCGTCTCTCCTGCAGAACATCGTATACAGGAGTAGCTACTTTAGAGGAAACAATTACGATCGGCCTCGCCGTTTACCTGTCATAGGAACTGAAGATTGTTGTCTCAGGGTAGATAGATTGCTTTTCTAAAGCATGTACGACAAATAACTACGCTGTTAAATGTGTTTTTTTTGGAAAGCTTAGTCATCTAACAACCAGTTTCCGTGTGTGTGTGTGTGTGTGTGTGTGTGTGTTTGCATGCAGGTGGACTCGACTATACACAACACCAAAGGAGTGATGACAGTGGTGGCGTCTCTCTTACCGCTGTGTGATAAACTAATCCGAAAGGTATGATTGCAAGAGCATTCTCTTTATATGTTTATTAAAATATATATATATTCCTAAAGCGAATAATAAGAATGCAAGAAACAGTAAAAAAATAAAATAAAATTAAAAAAACCTGCTTTTTGAACATCATCTACATTTGGTCCCTTTTTCTGCTGTTATACACTGATGATGATGATGATGATATGTCCAACAACAGATCACATTTTGATTATCCTTTCCCCTCCACCTCTTCCTGTCAGTGTAAATCACAGTGCAGCAGTGTGGATTCGCCTCAGGCCTGGAGAGAGAAGCAGCACACGCCGGTCAAAGACGACGCACTCAATGGAAAAAACTCGAACGGCTTCAGGGTCAAATCCCTGGAGCAGCACATGACCGGTCTCACCTTCTTAGAGAGCAAGTAGCTCTGAGTCCTTAATGTCCAGAGCTAATGAAACCTCGAGTATCATTCTGAACACACACATACACACACACACCTTGGCTACATATGTTTAATGTTGTGCAGTGGTTCCTGGCATTCCAGCTGCACTACTCGCAATTTATTGAAGTCCAAAAGTCTTTTAACCAAGAACTGCTTTTATTTCAGAATACATCATTTTTTGTTTTTTTTTATTTTTATTTTTATTTTTTTTTTATAATTAACAATCAGAACCAATATTATGTAATAAAATATAGCAGAAAGCCACAGTAGGTTATGTCTTCTAGGGATATAATCCTGGATAGATGTGTTCTTAAAACCTTATCGGTTTACATCTAAGCAAATGAACACAGAAATCCAATGTTCGAGCTCAAAAGACTTTCAAATGTAGCTCAGCCAATCAGATTTTAGAATAGTTTTTTTTTTTTTTTATAATTAAAAACAGTAATAATTGGTAAAGGAAGATTTTTGAGATTCAAATTTTCTTTGTTGTTGTTGCTGCACACCCACTTTCTCTTTTTAGCTTAAATTTTTAGAAGAAAAAAAAAAAAAAACCAACTAACTGAAACAAATCTATAAGATCAAAAGTATTGGGACACCCGACTTTTCAGCCACATATTCCCACAAAGTTGTACACACAATTGTATAGGACGTCTTCAACTAGGAGACCCAAACCTGTTCCAGCAGCAACGCCCCTGTGCACAAAGCAAACTCCATGAGGATATGCTTTACATGTTTTAGAGTGGAGGATCTCCTGCTATAAACCTCCAAAACTACCGAACATCCCTTTGGGATGAACCCTGAACTGACCTACATCAGTACCTGACTTTACTAACACCTTTGTAGCTGAATTCATCTCATACAAATATCCAAAAAAATCTTGTAGAACATCTTTCCAGAAGAGTGAAAGTTATTATAACAGGAAAAAGGGACTAAAGATGGAATGGGATGTTTAAAAAAAAAAAAAAAAATCTTAAGGTCAGGTGTTCACAAACTTTTGTCTTTATAGCGTATCGGGACGTTTGATTTCAGAAGCCTAAATGTCTACGATTAAAAACAAAAAAAAAGTGATTAACATACTTTAGCTTTTTATATGATATAATTTTTTTTATATTGGTATAAACCGAGTATATTGGTATAAACGCATTGGCGTTTTAAGCACTAATGAAATAAAAACAGTTCTCTCGAGACTTTTGCACTCGGCGGCAAACAAAAAACATTGATCAAAACTGCACAATTTTCTCCCTCTTCATAAAACCCAGTGCATGTTTTCGGGTCAATTCCACACTGGGCTGCTATTCACGCCTGCTAAAAAAAGCTACCGCTAAGAAGGTGTTTATATTTTATATCGTGTGTACTAGAGGTTGACCGCTAGTGGCTTGTACCGATTGCTAGGTTGGATCATATTTGCTGATAACCAGTTAATCAACTGACAGTTTTTTAAATGAATACTAGAAAAAAAAAAAGTACTTAACTTTATTATAAAAATGTAGTACTGATTTATGAAAATGTGCTAAATGAAATAAATGTGATCTGGCGCTCCCCTTGAAGTGCGCTGTCTCGCGAGTAAAATCAAACGACATGTGGTGTCAGTGATTCGCCTCTAGAGGCCACTCTTGTTACTTTCTCAGCAATGGATGCAACCCGGAAAAACTATCGGTATGGATTTTTGCCTACTATCGGTGGTGATTAATCGGTCGACCTCTAGTGTTAACAGCACAGTGTAATATATATATATATATATATATATATATATACGAAATCCAGCTCGGGGACCGTTAGTGTAGAAAAACCGACGCTCTGTGTTTAATGCATCTGCCTCATTTATTAGATGACGCCAAATACGTCCGGCTCCATCTCCTCTCAGGCCGTGAAACGTCACGTCACAAAGGTTTTGTTTTTCCAGAAATGCTGAATGACTGTTGAAATGACTGCGATCCTGAAAAAAAAATCTGTGCTGAAGAATGTCACGAAAGTATCAAAGTGACCGTCACAGTATTGCGAAGCAAGTTTTGTTGGTGTACTTTGTTGTAGTGGCAGTAACCGCCTGCTCCTATGCGTCCTGTAGGTCACTGTGATTCGTAACGTTACTTGAAACGTGAATTGCACCGAGCTCTGGTACAAACGGTCCGGATGAAGACTTTCCAAAAATAAATACATAAATAAATATTGATACATCGATACACTTGTTTTGGTGCCTGAGCTGGAAGCTGAGCGAAATGTCCAAAAAAACCTATCTACACTTGGAATTGTGCTTTCGTGAACGCTGCGGTCAAACTGTTAGCTTAAGTGAAGACTGAGACCTGGAGTGAAACTACTTTTGGACCATTTTGACAGTTGAATGATTGTTGAACAAAGAAAGTGTAAAAAAAAAATATATACGTTATTTTCTTACATTTTGAGCAGTGTCGTTTATTTGTGTATTTACAATATTGTGTATGTGTCTCCAAGATATAGTAATATACACATCATATAATAAGCAAAACCGGCCCAAAATTGGTCGAAAATGTCGCATCCCGGGACCCGTTTCAGAATTTTAAATCAATTTCACTTAATGATTTGTCCCATCCAGTAAAACTAAATTATAGAAATAAAAAAATAGTAATAAATATGAACTGGATGCACTGAGAATGTCCTTTAGTCTCGACTCTATAGTCGGTTATGTCACATCTGTAACAATTTTTTTACTTTTTTTTTTTTTTTTTTTTTACTTCCTGAAGTCATGTTGATTTCAGAGAGACTCCTGCAGTCGTTTAGAGATGACGTCCTCGTACTGCTCTCTGGTCAGAAGGTCTTTGGTGATAGTTTTGCTCTCCTCCAGTTTGGGTAAGATGACTGCTATGTAGCCGTCTGTAGAGGGCTGGAGAGAAGACGACAAAACGATGTCATACAACACAGAATAAACACAAAGCCTATGAATGTGTACTGAATGCATGCCGTCTGATATTTATATTTAGGGCAGACATGTTTTCTGCATTATACATTATACTGCTGTAAAATATGAGTAGTAAAAGTGTCCATTTTAACTTTCACTTGAGTAAAAGTACAAAAGTATTTGCCTTCAAATGCACTTAAGTATCCAAACTACTATGATTTATTATGGCTATATTGTTCCTATTATCATTTTTGTTACAAGATTCATTACTTAATCAACTCAGTTTATGTGAAAAGACTCTGTGACTCTCAGCACACTGATCTATCAATAGAATGATATTATTGAGTCCAACACTGATTGATTTCTACTCAAATTATCATGAGCCCAAAACCTACTTAAAAAAATGAATTGTGCAAATAAGGAAACGTGTGTCGTGGCGAGTTCGGGTCTGGAGTTTCTACATCATTTATTCCTCTCTAAATGTTCTGCTTGCTGCTGAACTGATTCTGAACTGTATGTTGGTGATGAGTAGATACACCAAGCGCCAATCAAAACAAGTTCAAAACAGAGCGCGCTCGACCCTGATTGGTGGTTTGACCAGTTACTATTTTATCCTCATAAATAAAAAGGAACAACGGATTTCACAAAATGTAGTTAAGTACACTGTAAAATATTTTACTTTGAAATGTAGTAAAGTAAAAGTCCCCCCAAATGGAAACACTTTATTAAAGTACAGATACACGGAAAAGTGACTTAAGCACAGTAACGAATTACATTTACTTCGTTAATCTCTTACATCGAAGAGAAACCAGATAAAGATGGTAATAAAAGCACATACGTAACCTTTTTCCCCTTTAAAAGTAGCAAAAACTTAATTGAGTCTGAAAAATAATCTCATTATACCAACCATTGTATTACAAATCAAAGCGATCATGGTTCCTCTAGTTTATGACTTCATAATAAAAATAAATAAATAAAAATAAATAAATATAAAAAAAAAAAAAAAATGCTCAAAGAGGACAGAACACAGATTCAGTGTTTCAACCTCATGTTACTCGAGATATATATATATATATATATATATATATATAGAGTAGTATTGCATCCTTCATATCTCCAAAGAGTCTTTAGTTTGAGGAGATTTCTAAAGAAAATGTACAGCTTTACACTTCTCTCTCGAAAACAGCGAAGAACAACTGAACAAGATTCTGCTTTCTTCACGTCCAAAAAACGTACTTCTTTGCAGACGTTCTTCTCGAGCGAGTCTTGTGCAGCGACGAATTCCATATCGGAATGAAGCACGGTGGTGGGTGTGCTCTCGCTCTGGTTTCCAGGAGAAGTGCCCATACCAGGAATGACGTCATGAAGAGCCATACTCTGACTTTCCGAAACTTAGGCCATGTTTTGCGTGAGAATCCAACTCTTTATCAGTATAAATAACTCCGAATGAATGAAAGCGCTTTATAGCCTCCCTTTAACTAATACAGTTTTATGTTGAAAAGTTCTAGTCGAGTGAAATTTCTACTAGAAATGTATTGTACAGTACAGCTCAAAGCCTAATACAGCTATTCAATGACCTCTAATAAAAAACATGAATTCTATCTTCTCCCGTGAATTTGCATTTTGAGAAAACGTGGATCGCACACAGGGAAAAATACGGCAGTGAATACGCCAATTTCGAAACTGCACTACCTGAGAAACATCTTTCGTCTAGATTCCTTTGTACATACCAGCATCCCTCATGGAAACATGTAGGACATATTTCATCGCATTGCTGCCATTCCTATCGAGGCTTTACAAATAAAAATTCGCCCAGAACATGTAGAACCTGGATTGGTTTGAATTGTCCACATAATTGTGCCCTGGATCCTGCATTAAAGCTCTGCCGCAAGATCAGTTCGAAGCTTACCTTCTCCAGGAGCAGGTCAGGACGCTTCAGGATGTCTTCATTCACTTCTAAGAGGCGTCCCCTGATACAGCTATAAAAGGGGAGAACAAATAAGGAACAGCCCATAGCTGATTAATTAAATAAAAAAGTTAATAAATAAACCCTCACCTCCACTGATACTGCTGTAATTTCAAGAGTAGTCATTCACTGTCTCTACTACTGTATGGTCCAGATTTCATATCTGATCACCGGCTCAAGTGATCTTGTCCCAATTGACTCCTTTAGGCTGTGTATCGGCATGAGTCTGGCGATACGATACGCATCGCGATACAGGAGTCACGATACTACGTGTTGCGATACTGAAAGCAAGGTGATGTATTGGGATATTTCTTATTTTAGGAATAGGATGTAATTTTAAGAACGCTCTCATTAAGAACACACCACCATATCCAAACCTTAGAACCCCTTAAACCTACCTATACCATGAAAAGCTACAATCATAGGGCGGCTATTTCTCCCATATGAAGGTAGAAAATGCAGTCGGGGAAGGAAAGACAGTCATGTCCTACACTCCTGCAAGCAAAGTTCGTTCTAACTTTAGCTTTATGTATAAAAGCACTGTTCTTCAATCCACAAATTCATCTTCATCTGGACGAGATTTTTAACGGCGTTTTAAAAACAAACCGCACGTAAACAAAACAATGTGGTCGGCGCGAGTCGGTCAACGCCGCTTCTACTTCTACTTTTGGAGGAAGGTTTACCCCTGATTGTTTTTAGAGCAGCGCCCCCGAAAAAACAGTTGGATATTAACGCTTACATTAGTGGCACGCCCTTATGCTAGTACTTCCTGTCACCGTTTGAGTTCGGAGGGAAGACGACTGTTCTAGCGGTCAAAACGAAAACAACGAAACAAAACGAAACAACGAATCTTGTATGATTTATTTTATGGGGGACTTTTTGGAGAATCGGTAGAGTATCGTCAAACAAAATATCGCGATACTCACGATACTTTCATACACCCCCCCTAGCTCGAAGCCCACACATCTCCCTATTGATCAGTGTGGAATAAAGCCTCTGGGGTGAGATCTGTAACTCACCTGAAGACGGTGTACTCGACATCATCGCTGCATGTTATTCTGCACAGCGGCGCGAACTCTGTGAGGAACTGCCCGCCCTGTAAGCAATAGATAAAGCTAGATGATAGATGGCGGACGAGGTACACAAACAATGCAGTAGAGAGGCACTCTGTAAAATATGACTACAGTAAAAGTGTCCCTTCAAACTTTTACCTCAGAAAAAAAGTACAAAAGTATTTGCCTTCAAAGCTTACCGTAATTTCCGGACTATTAAACGCACCCATATATAAGCCGCACCCACTGAATTTGACAAAGATTTTTATTTTGAACATAAATACGCCGCACCTGTCTATAAGCCGCAGGTGTCTACACTGAAACTAATGAACTTTACACAGGCTTTAACGAAAGACAGTGTATGTTACACGGCTTGTATCTAAACAGTAGCCTACCAAGAAAGTCATTGTTCACTGTCTTCCTCCTTCCTTTCACAACTATTTCTCTCGAGAGTTTATCTTTTGGCATCGTCATGCGTTTAAAAATCACCATCGGTGAAGCTCAGAAAACAGGTGAAGTGCGTTTTTCATGCCCGGTTGTTTTCAGCGTGACGAATGATTCGCCTTTCCTGTTGCCAGTCCGAGTGAGCGGCAGGTCAAACATCAGAGGAACATCATCCATATTTATGATGTGGTGCAGCCCGATTCAGTGGGAGCTTCTGATTTAATATAAAGAGTTTCATTGGTTCACTTGAACCCGTTCCGCAATTTCATTGGTCTAATGTTATGGGGCTCAGTTTTTTGGTTTGAAGTTTGTGAAACCGGGAAAAACCCAGGAAAAATCCATAAATTAGCCGCTTCATTGTTTAAGCCGCGGGGTTCAAAGAGTGGGAAAAAAGTAGCGGCTTATAGTCCGGATAATACGGTACTTAAGTAGCCAAAGTACTATGATTTATTATGGCTATATTAATGGCCTGTTGTAGCCATTTTCAAATAAGGACACGGGTGTTGTGGGTGTTGTGGCTGAACTGTATGTTGGTGATCCAATCACAAGTTCAAAACAGAGTGTGCGCTCTACCCTGATTGGTGGCTTGCTGCCATCAGATCCATTTTATTTTTTTTTAATCCACTCAAAGAAATGAGTGAAGTTAAAGTCCCTGCAAAATGGAAATACTTCAGTAAAGTACAGATGCGGGAAAAACCTACTTAAGTACAGTAACGAATCACATTTACGTAGTTACTCTCCACCGCTGGATATAATAAATCTTATATCTATTAAGCAATGCGTAAAGTTCGTACTTTGTCTATTCCTACAGTATTATATAAAAAGGAACTCACTCGCTTCGATTTGCCCGAAACTTTGTTGTTCAGGCGGCTGCATCCTTCACTGATACGGTAATCGATGCTCTTGATTTTGCGGCCCTGCTGGAGGACGGGGTGAGACTCCGCAAGAGTGACGATGCAAATCCTGTTTAAAAAAATAAAACAACACAGTTGCAGTTCAATAGCTTATAGTTATTCCAGTTAGACAGCTGAGCAATTGAGGGTTTAGGGCCTTACTCAAGGGCCTGACAATGGCAGCTATGTGGTGCTGGGATTTAAACCCCTGACCTTCTGATCAGAAGTCTCAACATCTAATCCACTAAACTGCTACTCCAAATACTACTAGTCATATTACTACCACTACTGCTACATTTATCAGATGAACTTATCTAAAGAGACCTACATTTATCTTGCTCAACTGAGCAGCTATGGGGTTAAGGGCCTTGCTCAGGGGCCCAGCAGTGGCAGCTTGGTGTGGGTTTTGAACTCATGACCTTTGGATCCAATGACTTAACCACTAAGCTTTCACACAAACAACCAAAAACAACACACCCACCTGTTTGAGTGCTGTAGGACGCAGTGGTCTTCACCCAATCTTCCCTTCATGTCTGAAAGAGAGTCAAGAAGGTGATATTTCCACAATGTTCTCAGTGTTGAAACAGATGTTCTGGATCTGCTCCCAGCTGCATAAAATCCATCTTGTGCTGACAGACTTATGCGATTATTTTCCATTGCCATTATGACTGATCATGAAATGCACTGGCGAGTTTATTCTCTTATAGAAAACGATACAAAAGAGCGTGTCTACGACGTTGCGATAGTTGCACCACTTTAGACACTGCTTCTGGTTCTACCAGAACTTAACATCTGGAAAATACCGTCTACCAGTTTCAGCTTGTGTTTTGGTAGCTGCTCTGAATAGGCTGGATTTTTCCAGACTGATGTTGTTTCACGTTAGATGGGTTTTAGAGTACTTGGAGCTGCAGGACAGGTCATGAGGAGGAGGTGTAGACTGGGGACATGTTCACAGCTGTATTGGAGTAGTTATCTATCAATCAATCAATTCAACAATCCATAACAGCCTAATCAGAACAGCTACCAAAACAAAGACCGTATTTTCCTTCCATCCTAACACAGCCAATAAACAAGCTACCAAAACTCAGGCTCAAACTATGTGACCATATTTTCCTTCCATCCATCCCAATCAGAAAGGCTACCAACACAGGCTCAAACTAGTAGACCATATCTATCTATCTATCTATCTATCTATCTATCTATCTATCTATCTATCTATAAATCAATATTTTGGTATTTTTTGAGTACTATAAGGTCTGTAACTCATTAACACTCCGGCTCATCTTCATCTTCATCTTCAAGTCAACACACGTGTCGATCAAACAAACAAAGTGAAAGTGGAGAAAAGCAGTGCCGCAGCAGCTCCAGTCTCTGATGTGATCTCACCTGTTTTATACCAGCGTGTATAATAGCGATCGATCACAGACGGAGCTCTTTCATGCGCTTCTTCTTCCATCTCAGACTCCAAACACCGACTTCCATGACGGACCACAAAACAGGCTGCACACGCACACACTCACACAGACCCGGTCCGCCCGTTTTTCCAAACCGATCGGAAACATGTTTAACGTAGTGCTTATGAAATAGCAGTTTTAAAAAAAAGTTGTATTAGTTCCAAATAAACTACAAATGGTTTTAATCTTTTTTACGAAAAGTCCTTTATATGACTTTTATATCAAATTGCAAAGTAGTTTGGTCTCTAACCAGGTTTGGATTATCGATTACACATAGCTGGGTTGCCAGATTGGATAAAACGCTGGTTCTGGATGACCACTGGAAAAACATTTGTATGCAGTCCACATTATCTTGAACTTCAAATGGTGTTTATGGTTAAAAGCTTGTTATTTGGCCTCATCAATCCAAACAGATCTACAGCAACTGTGTGAGATTCAGGTCATGCATTTCGTGGGTTATTTGGTTCGGATTTGTCTTCGATTCATAAAAATTCACAAACTGTGAGCTTTGTGAATGTTCCTGTGATGATCTTTGCCTCCAGAAGCATCCACTCTCCTAATAAACTTTTATTTGTTGGAACCATGATCATCATTGATGCCATTTTTAACTGCTGGTGTATTGTGTTTATTCTGAAGCTCAGAAATGCTTAAACTAGTGCCCATGGGCCAAAGCTGGCCTGTGGTAACCTTTTATTTGGTTGCGATGCCATATATGAGAAAAGATAAAAAAAATAAAATAAAAATAAAAGGGAAACAAAAAAGGATATAAATGCCATTAGAAAAAACTTGTATACCGTCCCCATTTTCTCATACTGCAAATTTGTAAATTCAGCATTAAAAGCTATTTGGCCGCATCGATCGGCACAGTTCTGTAGCAGATGTGTGAGATTGGATTTGGAAACTGTAACCTTTAGGAATGTTCCTGTGAGGATCTTTTCCTCCAGCAGCATTCATTCTCCTCATTCATTAGATCATGACTGATGGAGTTTTAAAAAAGTCTGGTGTATTTCTTATTTCCTATAATTCAGAGATGACCAAACAGGAGAGTGGAGATTATTATAACAGCAAATGAGAACTTAATGTGGAATGGGATGTTATTAAAAAAAAAAAAAAATCGCACACCAATTTTATGCTCAGGTGTCCACAAGCTTTTGTCTATATAGTGCATAGATGTCCAAACTAGGGCCTGTGGTGACCTTTGATTTGGTTCGCCATGCCAAATATATAAGACAAGGGAAAAAATTTAAAGAAAAAAAAGTCTTAGTATTAAGTTGGACCTCACATTAGTTTTCTAAACACATTCCTATGTTGTCTTTAGGATCTTCACGATGCGAATGCCAAAGGTATAAGGACCGTCTTTGTCTGTGCTCACACATCTCTGGTTACCTTGTCTTCCTACAGAATCAGGAAAGGTTTTAGCTCAGGTTTTGTCCTTGTCTGTTGTCTGCATTAAAATGAAGACCATTCTCTATGCTGTGTGACACTTCCCTGATCAGAAAAGACACCACAGGCATCGTAGATCGCATGGGCACCGTCGCCTAAACCTCGCCAGGAATCCATTTTTGGTTTGGGCATGATAGAAATCTAACACTAAGGACCAGCTTTATGCGTCTTATTAGAGGTCATTGAAAAGCTGTAAATAAGTTTTGAAATCTATTTTGACAGTAAATTGGATTGTTTCACATTGCTCTATAAATTTCACTGAACTTTTGAACATAAAAATTGTGAACTTTGAACATTATTTACTTATATTAAAATATTTTGTAAGTCATAAATGAGAGGCAACTTTAGTTTTGATATAATGTTGGTATAATTTATCGTTATTTTCAGCATTCGATCAAGTTTTTGATCTCCTCTGATCTAATGCTATTGGTTCTTTTAATCAATAAAATTCAATCCTTTGATTCATAACGTAATTATGCCAGATCCTGCGTTACTATTCGAAGAAAAATGAGTCGTTTTCAACAATTTAACATGGGAAATTAAATTTTATAAGCAACTTTGGTGTTATTACTGAGTTTTTAATAAAATACAAGGCCGTTTTATAAGGATATATAAGGATACGACTATTTCTAAAAATATTTATTTTAGAAAACAACATCAACAACAACAAATGTACAGGATTTGAATTCAGGGCTTGCCGCTGTGGTAAGGTGGACTCTTTAGGCAGATCTGGCAACCCGGCTGACAGTCAAGATGGCGAGCTCCTTGATGACAACATGCCATGTAGCGTGTTGCGCGAACCGAACACCGCATGTCGTCTCCTGGGGCCGCAGAGATCTGATCGCCTTTGGCACTTGTAATTCAGTTGCTCTGTACGATCCTCAGGTAACTGACTTTAGTTTGTGTTTCTTTGTGACTTTATTTCTGTGCGGGGTGTCCTGGAAAATTAGCATGGAAGCTAATACTGCATGTAAACTTCTGATAGGAGGCTACAGAACAGGTTTATTATACATAAAGCACAATAATTTTACAATCACACCCAAATCTCAGGTTTTCCTTCAACAACAATATGAAATTCCTAATTCATAATATAATATTCACACAGAAACAGACTTCTACTGACATATGTTACTGACATATATATATATATATATATATATATATATATATATATATATATGTATATATCTGTGTGTGTGTGTGTGTGTGTGTGTGTGTGTGTGTGTGTGTGTATGTATGTATATATATATATATTAGGGCTGTCAATCGATTAAAATTAATCACGATAAATCATAATCAATGCATGATTGTCATTAATTAACACATTTTTATTAATTAACACATTTTTATCTGTTCTAAAAGTACCTTAAATGAATATTAATTTTATTTATATTAAGTTTTTAATACTCTAATCAACATGGGCATGGACAAATATAGATACTTTATGCAAATGTATGTTGATTATTAGAGAAAACAAACTCAACATAGAGCATGAAGATAAAATAATTCTTGGAAATGTTTTAAAGTAACGTTTATATTGGGAAAAATTTGCAATGCAATTCGAATTTTCCTATAGGAAATAATGTAAACTCAGATAATCTGTTCCACACGCTCAAAAATATGCATATACAAATCTTTTAAAACGGTGTTTTATGTACAAATTATTGTCCCTATGATTAGTACACCATATAAAGTAAAAATAAAACAAATTAACCGGTGTGAGGGAGACGAGAGGGAGGAGGAGGAGGAGGAGTAGGAGGGTTACTTCTTGATACATGCAGAATGAGGGCGAATATGCGTGAAGCTGACCTGAGCCTTTCGCGTGTTGTTCGCGTGATGCACGATGTTTGCAATGCAAGTTATCGCTCGTAATCCAGGTGAATTTGCATACAAATTTTCGCTCGTCTTGCAAAGAATTCGTAAAGCACATTACTCGCAATCCAAAGTTTCCATTGTGCGTAAATCATCAGGACACCAATTTGTTTGTTATGTTTCCACACGGATGTTTTTAATTGCCGGATGTGCGCATCATGGCGGATTTTGGTGCTTGATTTGAGACTTGGCGCATCAGTAAAAAAATGTTTGGTGATTTTAAATGATTTTTTTTGCTGGAGTTCCCAGAGGTACCAAGTGCTTGTTGGCTGCTTTTCCTTCATTCTCGAGCTTTACAAGCGTTATTTAGAGAGCAAACAGTCGGCTGGAGGGTTATACCCAGTCACCGCACCTAAATCCTATTGCGCTGCTCTGGGATGAACCCGATCACAAGGTATCGGACGCAAATGTCCAACTAGTGAAAGAATTTCATCTGAATGTTTGGAGAAATCAAAGTGTGTTAAGCTGATTTTCATTCTAAGGGAGGATTTTGTAATGAAAATAAAGTCTGTAAATTTATATATATATTTGGTCAAAGTAAAATCTTACTACTGTTACATCACCCAGTTTGCTGCACAAAAAACATACATATCTGTCCAAACATATGACTGGAATAATGAATATTAATAGTAATAACAGATTTCTCACGAACAGGTCCAGTAGTTTATTTTCAGACCATCACTAATTCATTGCTGTGGTGTGGACAGACAGCTAGTCTAGTCTAGTCTAGTCTAGTCTAGTCAAGTCAAATCAAGTAAAGTAGTCTAGCCAAGTCTAGTCAAGTCAAGTCTTTTATTGTCATTTCTACTATACACAGTGGTACACAGTAAAAACGAGACGTTCGTCCAGAACCCTGGTGCTACACTAAACAACATAGAGCTACAACACACAACATAAAGCTACATAAAGTGCATCGAGTGCAACCTAGTGCAAACAGTGCAGACGTAAAACAGTACAGACAGACAGACAAGACAACACAACAGTGTGGGACAATACACACAACACAAGACAGCACCGACCAGTAAACCTACTGTATACTCTGAATATACAGTACTGTGCAAAGAGAACTATACAGACTATAACCATGTGTATATGTAAACAAACACAATGCAGTGCAAAAACAGCAGTAGCAGCAGTCGAGAGGTGCAAAAAACAGTATGTAAACGGTATAATATGGTTAAGTATAAATAATAAATAAAGAAATCTTGTAGGTATGATTGGTGAAAAACTAACGTTTTGTTTATGACCCTGTTCTCCAGGAGGTGAAAGTTGTGCAGCTTCTGAATAAACACAGTGGAAGAGTCAACACCGTGAGGTGGATGTACAGAGAGGACTGTGGTGAGCAGGACTATCGCATTCCATCCTTGTATATGATTTGTTCGAACCAATTGACCTTAATGAATTTGTTTGGAATCAGAGAGTCACTTTTCCAGCGCTCCCAATGTGTCCACTAAAATACAGCTCAGTGCAAAAAAAGAAAAAAAAAAAAAGGTCATGTGACACGTGCTTATGGTGTTAATGGTATAAAAGAAACCTAAACATCCAAATTAAGACTTCATTAAAACCTTATGGTAGGAAAATACTATTTCTCATCATCTTGGTTGAAATACTTTAAAAGCTCATTTTAACTCAACACCTTTTGATATTTTGAAATGTAGCTTCCATAAGATTTTAATATTTCATGAGGTCAGAATGGTATTTAAATTTCTTCACTACGTATTGCGTAATGCTTTCAAAATCTTTTCCATTGCGATGTTCAGAAACAAATCATGGAAATCGGGCATTTTAGCCACTTAGGAGCTTTATTTATGGTTAAAACAACACCTCAGGTGCCGTTACTGAGCGCCGTATGACTTTTTTTTTTTTTTCTTTCACCTCTGCGTTAGAGACTTTGTACGTTCTGTATAAATTGTTCATTTCATAATTACGCTGTTCTGTCAGAAAATCAACATGCTTATCTCCAGAATAATAGAAGAAAAAAAAAAAAAAATTTTGATAAACGACATTTAAAGAACCAAGACTGATTTTCCCATCACTAGTAGCTACTAAAAATGATTTTGTCGCCACCTACCTGTGGAAGAGATTGGACCAGGATGCATTATAGGATAAAGACAAGCTGATGACTTGTTGTTAAGTTTTTTTTTGGAATGAAAATGAGGTCAGCAGTGCAAAGAAAGTCACCCACAGGCAGCAGATGTGTAATGACATCTTCAAAATGTCATTGGTGATGCTCATTGTGAATTAAATATAGTGGAGTACAAGTCCATCTATTGAATAATAAATGTATTTGAGCAGAGAGGGAAAGTTTCTTAAATCTTTGATACATTTTGAGAAAGTAGCCAATGGTTGGTGCACAGACTTTGACATGCGACTATATTCGAGGATTGAAAATGCAATCGGAAGGTCATCGGATATAATTAATAAACCATTTCAGCGCATTTTGTGTGTGTGTGTGTGTGTGTGTGTGTGTGTGTGTGTGTGTGTGTGTAAGTGATTTTTTTTTTTTTTACTAATTTTGATATAACAGGTCCAGAAACACTGCTGATATCTGGAGGATCCGACAGTAATATTATTGTATGGGAGGAGCAACATGGTCAAGTCTGTATCTTCTGTGTTCTCTATTCACTGATAATATACTGTGTGATTATATAAATGCTTGTGATATCTTAGCTTTCCTTTTTTGTAATTTTTTAATCACTGTGCTCCAGTTTGCTGCCTCCGGAGTGTGTTCAGGCCACTCAGGACCTGTTTGTTCAGTGGATGCTGTACCGCTGTCTTCCTCCGGCTCGCTGCTCGTCTCTGCTTCATCAGACTCTACGGTTAAACTGTGGATGTACGGCGGTGAAAAAGGTGAGTGATGCTTTTTGCAACAATTATGCACCATTAAGACAGACGTAACATGTAACATAAGTTTGAGATTTCGTGTGTTTCAAGTCTGACCTCTACTGGTAGGTTATGAGAAAGCAGGTATATACATGTATATATGGACAAAAGTATTGGGACACCTGTGGAACACCACAAATTTGGAATTGGTTCAGTAGCATTTTCCTTTTAGCTGAACTAACAGACCCGAACCTGTTCCAACGTGACAAAGCACCTGTGCACAAATCCAGCTCTCTGAAGATATGCTATACATGGGTTGGAGTGAAAGATCTTGAGTATCCTGCTATAAAACGCTGACCATAGCAAGAGCTTTGGGGTGAATTGTAAAGTGAAGTGCTGACTAAAACCTCAGCTCATCTACATCAGTACCTGACTGCACTAACTGTAGAATGTGCACAAATCTCCACACTCCAAAATCTAGTGGAACATCTTCCCAGACGAGTGGAGATCA
This sequence comes from Silurus glanis, assembly GCA_014706435.1. Taxonomy (NCBI): domain Eukaryota; kingdom Metazoa; phylum Chordata; class Actinopteri; order Siluriformes; family Siluridae; genus Silurus; species Silurus glanis. The sequence goes on along the minus strand of JAAIIK010000068.1, from coordinate 4,454,356 downwards.
TCATAACAGGAAATGGGGACTAAATGCTCAAAAAGCACATATGAGAACCATATGGTCGGGTGTCCACAAACTTTTGTTCATATAGCGTATGTACAGTGAGTAGTTACGGTTTTCAACAACAAAATGTCAATTCTAGAAGACAAAAAAACGGATATGAAATAGAAATAGTACATGAAATTAGCAGCTTTCTTTTCTGTTTTGTTTGTCATTAGGCATAATATAAACATTAAATGCATGATATAATGAAATGTAATAGATTTTAATATAATATAAAATAATGTATATAAATCCTCGAGTAACTTAAGTAATTCGAATACAAAAAAATCGTTTAGTCCATTTAACTACACACGGAGCTTTGTGTTTCCCCACGGACCATTATTACTGACGCACCACCCGCTCAACTCTGAAACACTCTGGACAGGTAAACACAGAAGCTGCATTAAAAATAATATAAAAATAATAATAATAATACGTTTGCACAATTCTGACTTTATTTTCCAACTTTATTTCTTGCAATTTTGAGTTTTTTTCCCCACAATTCCCTGTAGTGCCAGAAAGTTTTACACATTGAAATTGAAAAATGCTACAATCAATAGAATCACGTTATCAAACTGAGCCTCTGATCCTTGGAGAGAACTCCACCATTTAGCTCTGGAGGAGACGGAACAAGACAGATGAAGCAGAGGAGCCAGAAATGATGGATGATTACAAGAAGTAAAGTCAGAATTACGAGAAATAAAGTCGGAAATTGCGAGAAATAAGGTGGGAATTGCGAGAATAAGGTCGGAATTCTGAGAAATAAAGTTGGAGCTTCAGATTCAGGCCTAAAAAAAATGAACAAATTTTCCAAAGTTTGGGATAATTTCAAACTTAAACATGAAGAAAACACTGCACAGTCGTATTTATTTATTTATTTATTTATTTATTTATTTATTTGTATTATTTTAAGAGTAATTTGAAATAGATTTTTATGATTCTTTTTTTTTATTATATATTTGTATTTCTATTTTAATGTAATATGGCAATTAAATGCACCAAATGGGTTTAGTTTTCACAGATGTTCTTGTATGTAATTTCGGCAATAAAATGTAAATTTTTTTTAAAAAAGGGAACAAATTACTTTTTTATTTTAAGAGACCCGTCTTATTTTCTCTAGTATATTTAGTATTGCTTTTTAATAAAGAACAAGTACTTCTTTCCGATTATTTGATTAATCGTTGGAATAATCGGTAAAATCCTCGATTACTAAAATATTCGATAGCTACATCCCTAAATATAATACAATATATTAATATTATTTAATACAATATACAATGCAATAAAATTCACAAAATTGAAAACACATTCTAAAAGTATAAGTCTGAAAGGTATATAATCTCTATTTAGGACCTGGTTACTACTCGGTCGGCGTGTCAATTGTCACTGATTGACAGCTGGATTTTTTTTTAAAGATAACCGTTTAATCAAACGATACTTTTTAATATGGATCCTAATAAAAAAAAAAAAAAAAAATCCATGGAAATGTATAACAATAACAAACAAATGTGCTAAATGAAACAAATATGAATATATTAATTATGAAATATAATTATGTAATTAATAAATAAGACATGATAAATTTTACCGTATTTTTCGGACTATAAGGCGCTACTTTTTTCCCACGTTTTGAACCCCGCGGCTTAAACAACGAAGCGGCTAATTTATGGATTTTTCCTGGGTTTTTCCCGGTTTCACAAACTTCAAGCCAAAAAAACTGAGCCCCATAACATTAGACCAATGAAATTTCCGAAAGCAGAAACGAAAAAACGCACCTCACCTGTGTTCTGAGCTGCACGGCTTCGGGAGAAAAACTTCCACCGGTGGCGCACGACAATGTGCGGCTTATTTATGTTAAAAATAAAAATATTTGTCATTCAGTGGGTGCGGCTTATATAAGGGTGCGCTTTATAGTCTGGAAATTACGGTATATAGCGCTCTCCGTGCTCTATATTACGTCTCACGTAGGAAAAAAAAAGCACGTGGCCTCAGTGATTCACATCTAGAGGGCACTCTCGTAATGACAGCGGCCCGGAAAAACTATCCGTATGAATTTTTGCTGATATTTCCATTAATTAACTATCGGTGCAGATAATTTATAATGCCTGTATCTTGTAGAAGGAGGCAAAGACAAGGCAACATTACAGAAATGAATCCTTAAAACAGAAAAATACTGTTATCAGCAGAAACCTGTAGCGGCATTTAAATGTATACTTTTACCCCCTGCCCACCTCATTTTTTTTGCACATTTTTCTCCCTGAAATGACTATTAATTGAGCTGAGCAATTGTGGGTTTAGGACCCAACAGTTGCAGCTTGGCCGATGTGCCGCTCTGATGTCCTCAGACAAGAGACAGATGCCCGAAGTGGATTTTATTAACAGCGTGTTTTTCTGTTACATAGGAAGCATTTAATCCAAATTTGAGACATTCAGAGAGAAAGTAAAAAAAAAAAAAAGGCATCCGTGGATGTCAAACGAATATTTGATATGCGTCGCACGCCGAAGGTGAGGCAGGGGGAAAAAAAACCATCTCATCCGTGCCCCGTTTTAATACGTAATCAGAATGCATTCAACAGGCAGTGGTTTTTAAAATGCGTCGCAGCTGCGCGAGTTCATTCTCATCCACGGTGTGTTTATGACCTCTACCAGCCGAATGCCTCCAGACGTTATCTTTCGGGAGCGGCTTCATGATGGATGTCTCCTTAGCGCTGTTGCCAGGCAGCCGAGGTAAGCTGCACATGCCGTTCTTCTCCATCGCCTATGCGTTGACTGAACGTTACGGTTATACAAGCCCTTAAAAATATCGATTCAGTATCTCACAAAAGTGAGTGCACCCCTCACATTTCAGCAACTTTTTTTTTTTTGTATATCTTCTGAAGAGACAATACTGTAGAAATGAAACTTGGATATATTTTAGTCAATGTGTAGTTTGTGTGGCAGTACAGATTCTCTGTCCTCAATAATAACAGTGTGGGGGTGTACTCACTTTTGTGTGATACTGTATATACAGTACACACACTATATGGATAAAAATGGGGACACCTGAATTTTCCCACACTATGCGGTTCTTCCTTAAACTATTTCCACAATGTTGGAGGTACACAATTGTATAGGACGTCCTTGGATCCTTCACTTGAACTCGGCGGTCCAAACCTGTTCCAGCATGACCGTGTGCACAAAACTACACATGGGTTGGAGTGGAAGATCTCCTGCTATAGGAGCAGGCTACCCTATTAAACACCTTTGAGATGAATGTGAACATAGACAGGCCTTCTCACCTCACCTGCATTAGTAGCTGACTTTACTAACACCATTGTGGATTAAAAAAATTAATAAAATACTACAAATCTCCACAAAATCTAGTGGAACATCATCTCAGAAGAGTGGAGGTTCCTATATCAGGAAATGGGGATTTAATGTGGAATGGAATCTTGTAATTAGGTGTCCACAATTTTGTGTCCAGATATTGTGTATGTCTACTGTCCTGCATGTCCGTTTCTATAGGTACACTATTTTGCCAAAAGTTTGCGGACACCTAGTCATAAGTACAGTATGTGCTTTTTGAGCATCGCATTCCACATTTAGTCTCAATTTGCTATTCTAATTCCCTCCACTCTTCTGGGAAGATGTTCCACTAGATTTTGTGAAGGTTTATTCAGCTACAAGGGTGTAGGTGATGTGAGGAAGCCTGGAGTGCAGTCAGCGTTCACGCTAATCCCAAAGGCGTTCAATGTCATGCTGGAACAGGTTCGGGTCTGTTAGTTCACGTGAAGGGAACATTTCTTCACTTTTTAACAAAGAACCACATACTGTATGGCTGGGAGTCCAAGTCAGGTGTCCCAATACTTTTGTCAGTATAGTGTAAGTTTACATAATCATTGATTTGGGATTTGTAAGGTAACTTTTTCTCATTTCTCGTTGCGTATTCAGTGCCCATCCTAGCGTGCGGTGGAGATGACAGCAAAGTCTATCTGTATGTGCAGATCAATGGACAGGTATGTGAGTTTTTCTATATCTTCTAAGATAAGAACTTTTTTTTATTTTGAAGGAAACTCTTTTGCCAGAGAGGGCTTCAGATTACAAGCGATATAAATATAAATAAAAAATAAATTAAATATTCTATATATACAAACTCTATTCAAAATGTATATATAAAGCTGCATTCAGAGACGAGGACATGGGGAAGGGGTCGCTCAGTGGTGAAGACAGAGGACCTCTGATAGAAAGGTCATGAGTTCAAATCCCAGCACCATTGAATTGCCACTATTGGGCCCTTGAGCAAGGCCCTTAACCCTCAACTGCTCAGTTGTATAGAATAAAAAAATATATTATATAATAAATATACATTATAAGCAGTGAAGTGAAAAACACTGATTATCTCGTCATCATGGCACCTGTTGGGTGGATATATTTATTAGGCCGAGGCTAATTGATGCACGTGTGGAGCGAAGGCTGGACCGTGTGGTCCGATCCAACAGACGAGCTCCTCTAGATGAAACTGCTGAAGAAGTTTATGCTGTTAATATATGCTGGATCAAAAGGAGGACCAAAACAATATTAGGCAGGTGGTCATAATGATATGCCTGATAAGTCGAACTGGATGAGGGCGTCTGCCAATGCTGTAAATGTAATGTAAAAATAAAGGACATTATGCTGCCCCCTAGCAGTCCTGATGGCATTTCAAGAAAGCTTCAGCTTTTAATTGCTTGATAAAACCTGTGTTTACCCAGAAAAGAAAGTCTTTCGATTTTTGTTTTTTAAGCAACACAGGCTTTTTATGAATTCCGTTGCTCACCTGCTTATTCTTCAGTTTCAGAAAGTTCTCACACTTCAAGGCCATGAGGATTGGGTCCGGGGTGTCGAATGGGCAGCAAAAGGTAAGGAGAATTTCTTTCCTGAAATGTTCCTCAAGCAAGTGTTTGCTGTTTGCGTCTTTTCTTATAAGCCTGGAGCTTCTAGCTTCTTAACAGAGCTGGAAAAAGTCATAGAGGTCTGTTTCAGTGAAAAACCTTTTATACTCAAACTTTCTTTTAATACTATTAATACCATGGACAGTTCTTAGGGGGACCTAGGGATGGTTTTCCACCTCAGGTAATCATTTTACTATCATTTTCCTAATTTTGTTTTTTTCTCAGATTCATTTAAAATATATATATTATATGGGCAAAAGATTGTGGACACCAAAACACCAGATTGGAATGTGTTACTTAAACACCCTATTTGCTGTTATTGTAACCTTTACACTTTTCGAAGATCCATAGCAGGAGATCCCTTGAGCAAGGCTCTTAATCCTCTTTTTTTTCCCTCAGCTGTATAACTGTCATATCTGTAAGTTGCTTTCTATAAGGGCAAATGGCATAAATATAATGGAAATGTGTTTGTTGCCAGATGAGGAGTTGCTGTTGGCCAGTTGCTCTCAGGACTGTCTGATCAGAGTGTGGCGGCTGGCGCTAAAATGTGACACCAAGGAGGGCGCCGAAGGAATTATTAGGATGAAGGAGGATGTGTTTGAAGTGAAGGGGAAAAGTAAGGCCTGCTCCTGGTGGTCTTTCCATGGTGGAGATATTGTTTTGTGAGTGCTGTTTCACTGGGATTAACCCGTCTGTCCCCCTGACAGAGTACGCGGTGAGTCTTGAGACTGTGTTAGCCGGCCATGAGAACTGGGTGTATGGGATCCACTGGCAACCTTCATTTAGGGACGGTAAATGTATTACAGGTAGGGTTGCAGAATTTCAGGAATTTTCAAGGCTGGGAACTTTCCATGGGAATTAAAGGGAATATATGGGAATAAATTTAAACAGCCAAATTGCAGAGTAATTTTGGGTAAAACAGCCAGATTTCATGCAGTTTCAGTTGAATTTCTACCCTGCACATTGATCAATTACAGTTGAGTTATCATACAGAAGGACAGTACTGGACAGAAATGGACAGAAGAACTATTTTTAACACTTTTTAAAGAAGTCGCTTATGCACATCGAGACTTTATATCTATAGAAATCTATAATTATTCTACTTACAATTAAATGAAAATCAAGTCATTTTTAATAATCTTCATTAGTTTGCATGCATGTCGGCTTATGACCACATAAAACATTTATATTTATGTTTGTATATGATACAGTTTATATACATTTTTCTAGTTACTGATAGTTTATATAAAACATTTCTAATTACTGTAATTCCCATAAATCACCATATATTCCTGGTAAATTTACAACTTGGAATATTTACAAAATTCTCCAGATAAAGTTCCCATGAAAATTTTCCGGAAAGTGTACGCCCCTTTGCGCACTAATTACAGCTAATAATTGAAGTGACTATTGAATATATTTGAATTTATTTTCTTGCTATTTGTCTCCCCCTGCAGGCGGCACAGTTGAACAGCCTCTGAGTCTGCTTTCTGCTTCTATGGACAAGACTATGATCCTCTGGGGGCCGGAGGAGGAGTCAGGGGTGTGGGTGGAGCAGGTCAGTTGATGTAGAGAGTATGTTTCCTGTGTGTGTATGTGTGTGTGTGTGTGTGTAAGAGAGAGAAGCATACTCTTCATTCCTGTCACCACTTCAGACAGAGCTGCAGGACAGCTCTGACCCTACCATGGGTCACTGTCCTTTCTCAGTCCTCTATTCACGTGTCCTCTGGCTATCCTCCATGCCCATCATGGAGGTCTTCAGAGCGCACAGCAGGCCAAGCAAATAGTGCGAGTGCGTTGTAGGAGCGGCGCCAGCTCATCCGCTGCGCTTCATCCGCTTTGTCAGCTGGACAACATCTGCCTGTTCTTCTCGTCCTCTCTGAGCGTAAGCGTCACAGCTGGAGTAAAGGTTGGAGTGTTTTCCAGCTGGCAGAGAGCTGATGACAGGTGATGTCTTTCTGAAGAAAAGAAGAAGCCGAGTCTTCATTTACCGACAAGGTGCTGAGTGCACAGCCGAAGTGTAGAAAGACAGTTCTCAGTCACAGAATCAGTGCTGTCCGGAAGTACTGGAATGATTTTAGAGGATTAAGGGTGCGGTTTTATTACCACCATGATAACTTGAGAGATTTAAGATATTTTTATGTAGGGAAAAAAAAAGAAACAGTGAAGTGGCCCTTTGTAGTTTACAGACCAATCAGGTTCCCCCAAGCTAATTTCTTTAACATAATTCTTGTTGTTTATTTGTGAAGAGCCACATCTAACTGTAAACTAAAAATAAATAATAATAATAATAATAATAATAATAATAATAATAATAAATAACAGACAACGTACATTGTTAAAAGCACTACAAAAAAAAGAATAATAAAAATTATTCATAATAATTTAAATGATTAATTCATTTCAAAGTATAAATTCACAATGCTTGGGTTAAAAAAAAGACTAATATAAATACCGTAATTTCTATACGGACTATAAAGCGCAGCCATATATAAGCCGCACCAACTGAATTTGACAAAGATTTTTATTTTGAACATAAATAAGCCGCACCTGTCTATAAGCCGCAGGTGTCTACACTGAAACTAATGAACTTTCACAGACAGTGAAGACAGTGTCTGTTACACGGTGTAACGGGTAAAATATGTTGTGGCTCCTTTAAGAGCAGAGCGGCATTTTGGGAATAGCCTGCCGCCGCTTTTTTTATTATTATTGTTTTATTGTATTATTATTATTATTTTTTATTTTATTATTATTATTTTAGTATTACTGCATGTGTGCAAGACCGAGGAATATGTCCTTATTATTTTCTGATGCTCATTTCTAAGTTTCTT
>JAAIIK010000068.1:4425291-4436579 GCA_014706435.1 Silurus glanis | reverse complement strand
TTTTATATCTTTATGTTTGAAGCCTGAAATGTGGCAAAAGGTCGCAAAGTTCAAGGGTGCCGAATACTTTCGCAAGGCACTGTAACTCTGTTCACTTATAATGAAAGCCTATGGATTGGTGCTGAATTGAAGTAAACGTTTTAAAAAACATTATATAGTGTACTTAAATATCAGCCACTCCAATAGATGACCTGCAATTTCTGTAACATTTCTATTAAACAATATTGGACTCTCGACTCGAGCCAGGCTCTTAACCTTCCTTCCTTAGCTCAGATCGGTTATACGCCACTTTGCATAAACGTGTCACTCAAACGAGTAAATGTAAATGCAGAACGGTGCTGTCACATCAACAAGGTCAAAAGCAGGTTCATTTATTTCACCAGCCTACAGACTGAATCTACTCAGAGCCTATTGCATGTGGCATTAAATAACTCCGTGAAGAAACCGCCCTTTTTTTTTTTTTTTTTTTTTTTTTTTTTTGGCAGAATCCGATTTAATTATGAAACACGTCTTTTATCCTTGCTCTTTTTTTTGGTGTCTGGAATTCTTTCTAAATGCAAATCGGTCTGCATTAATGGAGCCGGGTTAACCTTGATGCCACGATCGCAGCGAATTATATTGTTCTATATGAAGTTAGAGCTGCTTTGCTTCACGCCTTGCTTTTTTCATTAATCTGAAGAGTGCGAGACGCACGCACATAGAGGCCGCGATGTTCTTTTTGGTATACATTAAGGCACCATTTATAGCCAGCCTTTGCCGCCTTAAAAGACATTAATCTATATTCTTATACGCGTTCAACCCGTGTTTGTTTTCCAATCAGAGTTCTTAGTTTTAATGCGACACCGTGTATAGTGACTGTTCTCGAATTCCATTAACAGATTTAGGTTTTTTTTCTTTTCTCCCTTAATAGCTTCAGCTTTGCATAATGTGTGCTTTGGCCTGTCGGTTTGATTTATCTGGAGGCCTTATTGTGCACTTTGTAATCTTCTTTGATAATAGATGGCTAAACTTAGATGTCGCACAGCTGTAGACGTCTGCCCCGATTGGCCGAGATCCACAGCTGGTAAATAGTGGCCTCTGTAACCAGGGGATTCATGAGGGCCAGTGATTTAGACACCCATGCACACACTGCCATTTATTGGCACAGAGAGTGCACACTGGGAAGCCTTTCTGTCTCCTTTCTGCCTCCTTAATTGGCTACAGATGGGAATGAATTGGTAGAATCTTGATGACTTTCATTGATGGAGATTTTTCAGACAAGCTTGTGTGTGTTTGTGTGGGTGTTTTTTCCAGCTTGAACGCTTTGTAAGACACGTCCTGACATGATGGAGGCCTGAAAGATTTGACTGTGTATTGACTTTCTGACCAGTCAAACAGCAATCGGACTGGCACTCTGCCTGTTAGAGATCGTGCGTGTTTCAAATAGGGTTACGAAAACCTGGGAATTTTCAAGGCTGGAAACCTTCCATTTAACGAATGAATGGAAACAATCTGGGAATTAACAAAATCGCAGGTTCGCCTGTAACTGGAAACTGTGAAATGTAGATGAACAAAACAGATTTCATGCAATTTCAGTTAAATTTCTACCTGCACTTTCATCAATCACATTCACACAGCACACTTACTGCAGGGCTGCTGAGGCCACGCCCCCTACATGCACTGTGCGTTCCTCCATCACATAAAAAACATTACTTGATTCCTGCATACAAAATTATATAAAAAAATGTCAATTTTGGTGAGTATTCACGTAAATTATATAAATATTACGTACATTTAACTTTAAACCTTACTTGTATGCTATTGTGCAACAGAATTATACTAAAAAAATGAATTAAAATAGTCACTTTTTAGTTTGCATGTCAGCCTATGACCAAACGAAATGCTTATATTAAATGTTTTACATGGTACAGTTTATAAAAGTGTTCGTGTTAAGATGGGCCTCACACTGGTTCTCTAAACACATTCCTATGTTGTGTGTTTAGAGTTTTTAGGATCTTTACGATGCGAGCATGTATGGTATACAGAAAGGCTTTGTCTGGACTTACACATCTCTGGATACTATGTCTTCTAACCCAATCAGGAACAGTTTTAGCTCAGTTTTTTCCAGTGTGTATATATACTTGTCTGTTATCTGCATTAAACTGATGAAGAACATATGCGCCATGCTGTGTGATTCTTCCCTGATCAGAAAAGGCATCAGGGGCATCGTAGGTCGCATGAGAAACCTCTCCAAGAATTACATTTTGTTTGGGCGTGACAAAAATCTAACAAGTTTCTCCAAATTTGTTTATTTCCAATTTCCAGAATTTCCAGAATTCCCCAGATGAAGTTCCGAAAGTTCTCGGAAATTTTACGAAAATTTTCTGCCGCCTTGCAACCCTAGATGTAACCACCAAATATTCAGGATGTTGGCTAGGATTGTGCGATGTTGACAAAAAAATTATATCTAAATTTTTTTTTTTATTAATAGTGAATAAATAAATAAATAAAAAATCTGCCGATATTTATATGAAATGTTTTTTATATTTTTTATATTTTGTTTTACCTTTTATAGGCATTTTTTTAACCTTATTTATTTTGAAAAGTGTGCATTATAAAGCCATTTTTTCTTAAAAGTGTGCGTCATCTTTTGAGTCAAACTCTTACATTTAATCAGTCAATTAGAATAATAAGAAATTTTGCTGTTACTAAGCAAATCAGTATCAACAAAGTTCATCTTTGCAGTACAGAGGAAACAGAAGCTGCAGCTGTGACTGTGGCCAAATCGAGCAACAACAGGCAATGTGGTGTCTAAAACTTATGTCTTTTAATATTAACTTCTTGTTTATTGAACTGTTGTATAAAATCGATATCTCGTTTGTTGCTGATTTCCGAAGAAAAAAATGCCATTTCATGTGAGATTGCTTAACGATATGAAGTGATATAAACGTACGCATTTTTAGCCCCCATATCTTGAATTTTGTGCTCATTCTAAATGCATTTTGATAGACTGAATCATCCAGGGAAAGAACGTGTTCTAAAATCGCACGTGTCTAACCTACTAGATTTCATCACGTATTGTCTGCGTGCACTCTGTAGGTGTGTTTGGTTCGGGATTTGTGATGTGCTCCATAATGTCAAATCACACATCGTTAAAACTCGCCACCTGTTTATTTGCTTGTGTCTCCAGGTGCGTGTCGGAGAGGTTGGAGGAAACACGCTTGGCTTCTTCGGCTGTCAAATGAGTCCAGACGGCTCCAAGATTCTTGCTCATGCCTTCCACGGAGCGCTGCACCTCTGGCAAAAAGACCCGGGCCAGCAGGTGAGTCCCACATCTCATCCATCAATCGTAAATCCTCTTTAACAGGGCATAACAGTTCAGTGCACCTGATTTTACTCTCCGAAGAGCCGATACCCAGCACACGGGTGGAAAAAGGTTGGATTCTGTGTGAATAAATGGTATATACGATAGTTTACTTTTTATCACAGCAAGAACACTTCTTGGCGAGTTTTATAAGAGGCATTGCATTCAGTGGAATGTCTGGAGAAATGAACTGTCCGGATTCCAAGAGTCTGTAAGCTGTTATTCATGCTAAGGGAGGATTTTTTATTTATTTTTTTGTAAAAATAAAGTGGAACATCTGGACATTTCTAGATTTGCTGGGTCAAAATAAATCTCAGTACCATAACATTACCTAGACTGTTGCATAGAAACGGAAAGGAACATGCATTTGTCTCTCTCAAAAATGATAAAATACCAGGTGTTTTCAAAATTTCCAGAGGTACTGTGTGTGTGTTCAAATTCATTACTTTCCTTAAAATTCTACAAAAAATACCCCATAATGACAACATGAAGTTTGAAATCTTTGCAAATGTATTGAAAATAAAAAAGGATATTAAATCACATGTACATTAGAAATGAGTTTATTAGAGGGACAGCATATGTTGGACGTTTTGGTGACAAGGTGAGGGAGGCGAAATTGAGATGGTTTGGAAATGTGCAGAGGAGGGACATGAGTTATATCGGTAGGAGAATGCTGAGGATGGAGCCAGCAGGCAGGAGGAAAAGAGGAAGGCCAAAGAGGAGGTTTATGGATGTGGTGAGGGAAGACATGCAGGTAGTTGGTGTGAAAGAGGCAGATGTAGAGGACAGGGTGGTATGGAGACGGATGATCCGCTGTGGCGACCCCTAATGGGAGCAGCCGAAAGAAGAAGAAGAAAGAAATCACATGTACATAAGTATTCACAGCCTTTGCTTAATACTTTCTTAAAGCTCCTTTGGCACCAATTACAGCCTCAGGTCTTTTTGCTTTTGCATCTATTTTTGGGCAGTTTCTACCAATTCTTCTTTGAACAACCTCTCAAGCTCCATCAGGTTGGATGGGGAGCGTCGGTGCACAGCCATTTTCAGATCTCTCCAGAGATGTTCAATCAGGTTCAAGTCTGGGGCTCTGGCATCAGGTTCTTGGTCACCTCCCTGACTAAGGTCATTCTTCCTCGATCGCTCAGATTGTCCGGGCGGCTCCACTCTAGGAAGAGTCCTGGTGGTTCCAATGGTATCTTCAATGCTGCAGAAATCTTTCTATACCTTCCCCAGATCTGTGTCTCGAAACAATCATGTCTTGGAGGTCTACAAACAATTCCTTGGACTTCATAGCTTGTTTTGTGCTCTAACATGCACTGTTAAAAGTGGGACCTCATATGGGCAGGTGTGTGTCTTTCTAAATCATGTCCAATTCACTGAATTTACCACAGGTGGACTCCAATAAGTCAAGGATGATCAGTTAAAACAGGATGCACCTGAGTGTCATGGCAAAGTCTGTGAATACTTTTGTACATGTGATATATATATATACTGTATATATATTGTGGTGACTCGCCGCTGCATCGGGCTGAACACAGACACAGGAAACTTGAATTGGGGGTAAAGCGTTTTTATTTGGGGTTAAAACTGAAAGTAAAAATGATGAAAAGTGTTCTGGTGCCCAGGAAAGGAGGTGTGGAGTGGCTGGAGCAGGAGATGCCTCCGGTCCCAACAGGCGGGCTGGTTCTGCCCGGGTCGCCATTGGGGCGTAGGGGTCAGGGACTTCCTGGCGCAAGGCCAAGGAGTCTCCCACCTTTACGAGTTGTTGCGAGTGTCTGGCGGGAATTCCTCTTCCGCATCTGCCGTCTTTGTCTGTAGTGAAAGAGGATAGGGGAGAGCGCCACCATTTGTCGGGAACCAAAGTTTCTCCTCCTCACCGTTTTCCCGCCAGCCTTTTATAGGCACCGCCGGCTTTGAAGACAGTGAGGAGCCGCCACTCTAATTGCTTTCCAGCCGTGTCTCTTCAGGACGCCATGCCTCCTTGTCCTCCACGGTGGGCTGCGTCCTTCCATGACCTGCTGAGTTCGGAGCGCTTGCCCCTTTCGGTAGAAGAGGCCATCATCAAAATATTTATATTTTAAAAAGTGTGGTGCATTAATTTGATTAATTCAATTTTTTTTTTTTTTTATATTTTATTTTTATAAAATATTATTGTATATATTATTTATCCAAGTATGCGTTTTATTTTAAATTGTTCTCCTCTCTAATCGTACCGAAATTGCACCAAACTGTTATTTAAAAACCGAGGTACGCATATACACACACACACACACAAACACACACACACACACACACACACACATATATATATATATATATATATATATATATATATATATATATATATATATATATATATATATATATATATATTGTTACTCAATATAAATACTTACTAATTTATTTAGTTATTTCTGGAGTGTGTTTGAGTGCGCCATCTGAGTTGGTAGTGTTGCATGTTGTGTGCAGATTAAATGGAGTCCTGCGGTGGTGGTGTCTGCTCACTTCAATGCAGTGCAGGACCTGAGCTGGGATCCAGAGGGAGAATTTCTTCTCAGCGTGGGCTCCGACCAGACAACCAGAGTCTTCGCACCATGGAGGAGGAAAGACTGCTTGCAGGTTTTAGAAAATTCCGAAATTTACATACCATATAGAAATGGCCTTCAGTGTCGCATAAAAGTTATGTAGCAAAACAACGTTACTTAGATTAGATCATTTGACTGGAGATAAGGGGCTCAAACCTGTTCTTGCATCACATGGTGCCTGGGCACAAAGCAAGCCCTATGGAGATATGGTTTGCCAAAGTCGGAGTGGTGGAACTTGATGCTGCAAATTTAATAAACAGTGATTCGATTGAAGAAAAATTGCTTTTTTTTTTTTTTTAACAGGCTCGCATTTTAATCGCAAGCCTTCCCAACCTAACTTGTGCTGCCGTTGTATGCAGGTCACCTGGCACGAGATCTCCAGGCCTCAGATCCACGGCTATGACATGCAGTGCCTGGCCATGGTGGGCAGGTTCCAGTTTGTCTCTGGAGCGGACGAAAAAGTGCTGCGTGTGTTTAAGGCTCCGCGAAACTTTGTGGAAAACCTTGCCAACATCGTCGGCACTTCCGTGGAGAAACTTTTGGCTTCACATGTACGTATTAGAAATTTAGTTGGTCTCTGAAGTATCATTGCAGTTAGGCTGTGTTACATTGGTTTACTGTGTTAATTACACTTATTTCTCTATTATTTCTTTAATATTGTGCATTCTAAAGGTTTCTGTTGTGCTTTTTAATACTTTGCAACTTTGTTAGTTACAACCCCAATTTAAAGAAAAACTGTGCAAAATGAAGATGAAAATAGAATGCAAGGATTTGCAAATCTCACAATTCCATATTCTATTCACAATAAAACAAAACAAAAAAAAACATTAAATATTTAAAGAGAATATCTAGCATTTTAAGGGGGAAAAAAAAAGGTCATTTAAAATGTTATGGCTGCAGTAAGTCTCAAAAAGTTGGGACAGGTCCATGATTACCACTGTGTAGCATCTTCTGTCTGTATATACAGTATGTGAGAACTGAGGTGACTGGTTGTTGAAATTTTGGGAGAGGAATGTTTTCCCATATGTGTCTGATACAGGATTCTAGCTGCTCAACAGTTTGTTGCTTGTCCTTTATTGTATTTTTCGTTTCATGATGCGACCAAATGTTTTCAAATGCTGAAAGGTCTAGACTGCAAGCAGTTCAGCACTCAGACTTTTCTACTACGAACCATGTTATTGTAATAGATGCAGTACAAACATGGCAATAGTACACACATTCTTCACTCAAGTACAGATACATGTGTTTTAAAAGACTGGTAAAAGTTAAAGTACTGACTACACTTTTTCATTCAAGTTAAAGGAAAGAAGTTTAGGCTCTGACATGTACTTAAGTAAAAAGTAGCTATTACTACTTCCAGTTTTAGTGTCACATCATTTTAATATGTTATTATAGAATTATTTTACATTTTGTTACCTAGTGAATGTATGCAGGCTGAACAACCACCATATAGAACACAAGCAGAGAAAAGATGATGATCAGGAAGGTCTCTGTTCTCAGTCATGTTTACATCATTGACTTCCTCTGTCTCATCCACTTTGACCCCAGACTTTCTGTTGCCTTCTGCCTCGATCTAAATGTGCGAGCTGCCCATTCCACAGGCACCAATGCAATCCCATAACAGCAGAGAGGTGGCTTTTTGAACTGAGTGCTGATAACAAGCTGAATGGTCCCTTTCCTCTTTAGTCCAGAGGACATGGTGTCCATGATATCCAAAAAGTAATAAAAATTTTGATTCGTCTGACCACTGAACAGTTTTCCACTTTTAAATGAGCTTTGGCCCAGAGAGGATAGCGGCATTTCTGCCTCATGTTCACGCATGCCTTCTTCTTTGCATGATAGAGATTTAACCTGCATTTATAGACTTATGATATTCGCAAAACATTGTATTGTTTTTATTGACATTTTACACAGTATCCAAAAATTTTTTTAGAACTGGGTTTTTATGTATGTACACAGAAAAGTTGATCACAATGTATTTGCATTATAACGTTGTGTTCTAGACTTATAGACTAGTTCATTTGACCAAAAGAGTGCCTGAATATGATCATTATTAACGGAGCTGTAATCCCAGGGCAAAATAACCCAACTGTGAATAATTACTGCTTATTTCAGGATGTTGTAGGTCTACCAGAAGGAGCCAGCACACCAGCACTCGGTCTCTCTAATAAGGCTGTGTTTCAAGGTACACGCTTGCATGCATTTGGTGTTTCTGCTGTGTAAAGCCTCTGAGAGAACAATTGCTATAGTATTGCTTTAGTTACACTGGTCTGTTGTTCTTTGACTGACAGGCGATTTGACGATTAAGAGCACCCAAGAGGAGGGGCAGGATATCAACAGGGTGTCTGACCAGTACAAGGAGTCTTACTTTCATCCTCTCAGTCTAACAGGTACGTTATTTTACACCTCCTAGACTGAATACGGGCTTCATGCCGATATAATATATGGACAAAAATTTGGGGACACCTGACAATTAGATTGGTATGTGCTTCTTTTTAAACATACCTTTCCACATTTAGTCCCTTTTTAGCTGTTATTATAACCTCCACTTTACTGGAGAGATGTTCCACTTGTGGAGATTTGTGTTTATTGTGATGTAGGTGAGGTTAGGAGGTCTGGGGTGCAGTCAGTGTTCACATTCATCCTAATATCTCTATAGTAGGCTTATAATGTCTATAGTAGGCCACTCCAACCCATGTCTTCATGGAGCTCACCTTGTGCACTGTCATTTGTCTTGATGGAACAAGTTTGGGTTTTCTATGAAGGGAAATGAAGGGAAAATTCAATTCTACAGTATCTAGAGCCCTCCTATACAATTGTCTGCCTCTACATTTGTGGGAACTGTTTGTAGAAGAACCAGATATAACTGGAAAATCAGATGTTGCAATGCTTTTGTCTATATAATGCATATATAAGGCTTGAAAAGTGTTTGTGTTTAAATAATTATTAGTCATTCCCCATTAAAATTGGGCAAAATAACATGGTAGAATACACATGGATTTTGTATAGCACTTTTAACATTGTCTTAAAGCGGCTTCACGAACAAAAAAAAAGGTTACAAATATGAACATTAAATTCAATAAATTCAAATTATAAATTAGTATGAGATAAGAAACAAACCTTGAAAGGACCCAGCCTCAAAAGGGAACCCATTCTCATCTAGGTGACAGGCCATCTATTTGCACACAAATGTTTATTTTAGTTTTTTAACTCATTCTCTGTCTTTCTCTCTGGGTCAGTGCTCTTGCTATAGAGACCCCCTTGCTGTTCTAATTGGCTGAAATGGCAGAATCCTTCGCTTTTCTGGATATAAAAAAAAATCTGAAGTTAAAATGCTAGAATGGATTGTGGCACCACAATCTTTGTGATTAGGGATAGTTCTAGGGGGAAAAAATATGTATTTCCATGCTAGTAAGCTTTATAAACGAATTATATACAGTAATCCCCGTTTATCGTGGTGGTAATGTTCCAAAACCGCCCGCAATTAACGGACGCCACCCCAAAAATGCTTTTTTTATGTATACGGTACTGTACTGTATTAACATTTTATAATTAATAATTATATTTTTATTAAGAAATGTCATTATTTCAACATAAAACTATGAGCCAAAATAATTAGTTATGTGGCAAACGCAATTCTGCGATGAACCGAGATGACCGAGATTCGAGAATTACCGTATCTCATAATGACGTCATAGAGCATTAAGCCTTCATTAATGTTGCTACGTTTCACAGTGGTAGTGTTCGGGTAATAGGGAGGTGCATCTCTGAGGCCGATGCGAGTGGCATGTTAAAGCATAGCCAACGTTACGAAACATTAAAGATACATATGAAGCAGCTACCGATACGATTCATCCGTATTACAATGCAGTGCAATCCGTTTTCGATTTGATTCAATGCCAATACAATTCAACACGATGCGATTCAATGGAAAAAATATGATTGTATGCACTTCGATAGTACAGTCGAATTTTTCATAAACCCAGATGTTCTTTTCCTGTTCTGTCTCCACGAAGATGCAGCTCTACCTCTGCCATGTTAATCTGTATTCTATGTGACTATTCCGTAGTGTTGTGATGCGTCATATTCGCGTAGCAGCAGTGGTGCTCGGAAAACGCGCTCGAGAAACAGTTTAGCGAGGAGAAATCGATCAACATATCAAATATCAAATATAAAAAAAATTGTCGATGCGAATATGTTAAGAAAACGATGCTTTGCGATACAAATGCCACACCTTTTCTTTTATTAGATGACTTTTCTCTAATCTTACCATCTCTTTTGGATAAATCCACTGAAATATACATTTTAATGCTGCGCTTTTTATTAGCAGGAATTATTACGGCTCTGACAGGAAAAACTTAACAACGTGGACAAAAACATCACTCCTATCCGTTGCGTCTTGGTTTTTTGTGACGGCTCTTTAGTATCCCAAAGCGTCTTAATCGTGGATGTTGTGCACCTCCGTTCTTCCTGGAGACGGAGCTGATTTATGTGCTGGAACAATAGTCTGCATCAGTGGTCTGGAATTAAGAGTTTTGTCAGGTCTCGAGTATTTCGAATTATTGGCCTCGAAAACACTATACCGCACCTTTTAATGTTAATGATTTGTTCGGTTGCTAAATCTCCCTAACGTCATGACGTGGCGTATCACTGAAATAGATCTATGAGCTCATCACAGATCACGTGCCGTGCTCTGTAGAGGCCTCAGGACCCGTTCGGGAACGAGACAGTGACGGCTGGCATTTTTTTTTTTTGACAAGACATTATTATGAACTGCCTTCCTGTGTTCATATAATGAATCAGACAGCTGTGGACAGCTGTTATTACTGGAACAGACAATCCGAGGGGGGAGTGTGTGTTTGCACGTGGATGCGATTGTACCAGGAGGAGGGGTTTGTGTCTTTCTCTCGCTCCAGGCGAATAAGCCGACGCTGTCAAAGTGATTGAAAAAGCTGCTTAATCTGAAATTGTAATTAGAACGAAGGCTTATATAATTGCAAAGTTTAAATATTGATGACTCTGGGCTACGGGGAGAGCGCAATGAGGCAGACCTCGAGTTGTTAACAGAGTAATGTGACTCTCTTTCTCTTCCTGTCTCTTCAAACCCCCCTACCCACAGCATTCTCATACACTCTATCTGTCTTTCCTTCTGGAGAGGCAAAGAAGGGAATAATTAGAGGGGAAAAAAAATATATAAAAAATATATATATATACATATATGGACTTTTATCAAGACGCGATTGATGCAGTGCGCATTTCTGTTTGACAATTTTTACAAAAAAATCACAGAATAAAAAAATATATATATATATATATATATATATATATATATATATATATATATATATATATATATATAT
>JAAIIK010000068.1:4407837-4419315 GCA_014706435.1 Silurus glanis | reverse complement strand
TGTGTGTGTGTGTGTGTGTGTGTGTGTGTGTGTGTGTGTGTGTGTGTTTATACACATAGTCCCATCATCATCTTCTTTCGGCTTCTCCCATTAGGGGTCGCCACAGCGGATCATCTGTCGCCATACCCCCCCTGTCCTCTACATCTGCCTCTTTCAACCCAACTACCTGCATGTCTTCCTTCACCACATCCATAAACCTCATCCGTGGTCTTCCTCTTTTCCTTCTTCCTGGTGGCTCCATCCTCAGCATTCTTCTACCGATATACCCCATGTCCCTCCTCTGCACATGTCCAAACCATCTCAATCTTGCCTCCCTCACCTGGTCTCCAAAACGTCCTACATGTGCTGTCCCTCTAATAAACTCGTATCTAATCCTGTCCATCGTGTTCACTCCCAACAAAACCTCAACATCTTCAGCTCTGCTACCTCCAGCTCCACCTCCTGTCTTTTACTCAATGCCACTGTCTCTAATCCATACAACATCACAGGTCTCACCACAGTCATATAAACTTTCTCTTTCACTCTCACAGATACTCTTCTATCACAAATCACTCCTGCTATCACTCTTCTCCACCCACTCCACCCTGCCTGCACTCTTTTCTTCACTTCTCTAACACACTCTCCATTACTCTGCACTGTTGAATCCCTATCATGTTTTTTTTTTTTTTTTTTTTTTTTGTCAGACATATTGTCCTAGAGTTGGGGAAAAAAAGTTGAAAATTTATCTCTACCTTTAATCTAAAGGGGGGTCAGTTGGCTAGTAGCTCTAAGAGACCTAATACTCATAAAACTTAACCAGAGAAACCACCGAAATGTGCAGAAAATGGACTAGAGGTTGACTGATTCATCGGTTTTGTCGATTAATTGGTACTGATGGTTGATTGAACTACTAGCCGACTGGAACTATCGGCTATCAGCAAAAATTTATACCAATAGTTTTTCTGGTTTTCTTCCGTTGCTGGAGCGGCTGAGAAGGTCTGCAGACTGCTTGCTGCACAGAGAGTGCTATATTATTTATCATTTATGATATATTAATTATATAATTTTATTTTTGTATTGATATATTCACATTTATTTTGTACTTTTCTATTTTTAAAACACAAAGTAATACGGTTATAACCTTTAAAGATGCTTTGGGACGATCTCCATTGTTTTAGAAGCATCTATAAGTTTTTCCTGCATGTCCATGGGCACTTGGATATAGAAGGTCCGTGCAGTTTTTCTGCATGTTCTTTTTTACTTCAAGGCAGCATTGGATTAGTCAATGACCATCACCTCTTACCCTCTAAATTTTCCTTTACATGTGAAAAAACATTCCAAGCCTGTTTTTTGTGTACAGGCTTCTAAAGCGGAGCATGCTGCTATCCTTCTATGGAGCACCTCCACCTGGAAACAGCTACAAGCTCTTCCATGCCACAGTCTGACTGTTACTCAGATGGCCTTCTCCCCAGACTCGCGCCTGCTTCTCGCCGTGTCCCGAGATCGAACCTGGTCATTATGGAGATGTGAGGACGCTGGACCCAAAGCTTCAAGTAAAGAAGGTTCTTGACCATTGAGTTAGAGCATGAAATCGGTTTGCATGAACGTTTAGACAGTGTCCATCACTGACTTAGGTTTTAATCTATTTTTGTCCATGGATATGTATTAAATTACTCCCAATAGCGTTGCCCTCAGGTATGCTGCTCCTTCCAAGTATCTGTTTATGTTAGGGTTTCTATCCAATCAGTTTTTAGCCGTCACATCACGTGTTGCCAGGGTCAAAGATGTCTATCGTCTTCAGCCTTTACTGTGAACGCTGCAGGCATCCTGTAACTTGTGACCCATGTTGCTTGAAGCTGTTGCTTTAACCAATCAGATTTCAACTGGCTGACTCCGAGGCCATCTACCAGGCATCCTGTCACGCCAGCATTACCAGGTCCTTTGATTAGCTGGTCAGAGAGCGCACTAGTCAGACCTTGCAACCCGCATCTGTAGCAAACTGCACAAGCTCAAATATATTTATCTGGAATTAATAGCTTTTTTTTTTTTTTGTTTCGGACGGACTTTCCAAGAAGAGCTGAACGTCGTGAGGAAAGGTCGACCAAAACAGTTCAAAACAGCTGTAAATCTTTTCCATGAACCCTTTGTACTTTTGTGTTGTCTTTTCGTAATGCACTGAAACAAAAATGCAGGGAAAACCTGGGGCCAATTTATGAGGTCAATTTCGAGACTTCTGCTAGAGATGATGTATGCGGGTGGTGCAGATGTGAATACAGTGAAAGGAGACTCATTGAATTGTGGTTTCTTGCTTTAGTAATGCCATTCATTCTCGCTGTATGAGATTCCTGTCAGCTATGCAGTGCCAGGCTATACCTTATTTCTTTGTAAAATTGATGGTTTTCAGAGTCTTGGTGTCATAATGATGGTATTAAGAGGTGGATTGATTCAGGCAGGACACAACCAAAGGTCACCCCTATGCTACATTCACCGACCAGGCACAACATTATGAGCGGTGAAGTAAATCAGAATCAGAAATAGGTTTATTACCAAGTTTACACACACAAGGAATTTGTCTTGGTGACATGAGATTCCAGTACAGGATAAGTACAGACATAATATAACAAAAATATAAGTCAAACAGACAAATAATGCACTATATACGGAAGTAGAAATATTGTTTAAATCAATGTACAGATGTTATTTACAAATAACACTGATTATCTCTTCATCATGGCACCTGTTAGTAGGTGGGATACATTAGACAGTAATTAAACATTTCGTCCTTAAAATTGACGTGTTGGAAGCAGGAAAAATGGGCGATTTGAGCGAGTTTGAAATTGTGACGTCTAGACGACTGGGTCAGGGCATCTCCAAAACTGCAGCTCCTGTGTGGTGTTCTGGTCTGCAGTGGTCAGTATCTATCAAAAGTGGTCCAAGTAAGGAACAGTGGTGAACAGAGCTCCTGTAGCTGAAACTGCTGAAGAAGTTCATGCTGTTAATGTTCGTAAGTGACATTTTCCATTGGCACAGAACAGAAATGAATACGTAAGATCATAATGCATCCATTTGTTGTTTTGGAAAGAATGGGAACATGGGGTTGACATAACGATCGCTACATCGAGGAGAATGTCATTTCTGTTTATGTCCCGGAACTTCAGTGTTGCACAATAGAAAGCAACTTGAAAGCGATTCCACTGCAAATTGGACCGTGTGTGTTGAAATTTAAATGCGGCAGCTGCTGAGTGCCAAGTCTGTACACATTAAAAGATAATTCCGGGCTGCTTTCCCAACTCTATAATGCACGCTAAGTAGTATGACTTAAAAACGTATCGACAACAACAGTGTGCTTTAACACTCTCCACGCATTAACAACTTTGAGGATATTATTATATGTGGTGTTTTTTTTTTCCCCCCCCAGTATGACAGAATTATCATCAGACAAAGTGAGCGCACATCATCGTGACCAACGCATTTTTACTAATCTCACAGCATGTTGCTGATTTGGCTCGTGCCTCTGCATCAGGGGTGACTTCGCACGTACCTCATCCTGATTCAGCAGTCGCATACTGTATATAATTTCGACAAAAGTTTGTGGACACCTGACCGTAAGATTCGTATGCGCTTTTTGAACATCCCATCCCACATTTAGTTCCCAATTCCTGCTAGAATAACCTCCACTCTTCTGGGAAGATGTTCCACTAGATTTTGTGTTGAGGAGTGTTCAGGAGGATTGCACTCAGCATTCACATTCATCCCAGAGGTGTTCAATAGGGTTGGAACTCCATAGCAGAAGATCTTCTACAACGGTATACAATTTAAAAAGCAAAATTTTAGGCCTTAATAAAGTCTTAAATTTGCTTAAATGATTTTAAACAGGTTTTAATTTTCGGATCTTTAGAACGTTTTTGTTTATTAGTTTTTGTGGCGTTCATTCTTTCGCTAGTTCAAATACAATTCGCTGTATTACGACTTCAAATGAAAGCAGAAGAAGCTTTCAGTCGTGGATGAGAAAGGAGAAAAACAGCTTTATTGCAGTCAGTCATCACGTCCTACGAGCTCTTAGAAGGCACATCTCAAACAGCAATGGCACAAGTCAGCTGACACTAGCAAGAGCAAATTCCGATCTGAAAAACTCACATTTTGTACACCGAACATTTACACATTTCTCTGAGATGTCTCCTCTACGTTTAAAGTCTCATTTACCTCATTTGCATATTCGCAAAAACCATCAATTTCCCTTTTTTTCTTTTCAAAAAATTATTTATTGGAAGTCTTGCTAGTCTCCTCCTTGTCCTAGTTACATATTTCTGTACATTTTTTCTTGTTCTGATACCCAGTTTCAAAAACATCAGTCATTTTTCCCTGACAAACTGGAAACAGTTGTCTTTTCTAAAACCAAGGTTAAAAAAGCACCTCTTTTCCGATACCATACCCAGTTTAAAAACATCTCTCTTTTTTTTTTCCATACTACTTCTTAAGGTTTTAGGGCTGTAATGATTCCTCAAGTAACCCGAGTAATTTGATTACAAAACTTCGTTCAGTCCATTTAACTACACACGGAGCATCGTGTTTCCCCACGGACCATTATTACTGACGCACTACCCGCTAAACGCTCTAGACAGGTAAACACAGCAGACGCTGCAGAATAAAAAATGGAGAAAACAGCGAGGAGACAATTCAGGCCATAAAAACAACAGAAAGTTTCCAACGTTTGGAATAATTTCAAACTAAAACAAAGAAAACACTGTGAACAGTCGTCGTCTTCTTTTTCTTCTTTCAGCTTCTCCCATTAGGGGTCGCCATAGCGGATCATTCGTCTCCATACCCCCCTGTCCTCTACATCTGCCTCTTTCATACCAACTACCTGCATGTCTTCCCTCACTACATCCATAAACCTCCTCCTTGGCCTTCATCTTTTCCTCCTTCCTGGCGGCTCCATCCTCAGCATTCTCCTACCGATATACCCCATGTCCCTCCTCTGCACATGTCCAAACCATCTCAATCTCACCTCCCTCACCTTGTCCCCAAAACGTCCTACATGAACTGTCCCTCTAATAAACTCATTTCTAATCCTGTCCATCGTCGTCACTCCCAACGAAAACCTCAACATCTTCAGCTCTGCTACCTCCAGCTCCACCTCCTGTCTTTTACTCAATGCCACTGTCTCTAAACCATACAACATCACAGGTCTCACCACAGTCCTATAAACTTTCCCTTTCACTCTCACAGATACTCTTCTATCACAAATCACCCCTGCTATCACTCTTCTCCACCCACTCCACCCTGCCTGCACTCTTTTCTTCACTTCTCTAACACACTCTCCATTACTTTGCACTGTTGACCCCAGGTACCTGAACTCCTCCACCTTCTCCACCTCTTCTCCCTGTAACCGCACCCCTCCACTGCCCTCCCTCTCATTCACACACATGTACTCTGTCTTACTCCTACTGACTTTGAAAAATACTGAATTACCTTTTTTGAAATAGATTTTTATATTTGTATTTATAAACAGCCCGTTCAAGAAGTCCCTCTGCAGTAGCCGAGAGCAGGTAGTGGAACACGTTTTTAAATCTGCCGATAAATACACGAAAATGAGTTAATTTCCGGAGATAAGAAAACCACATCGCGATACTGTGTGAGATTTAATAAATAATTACATGAGAATAATTGAGTTTCATTAAACGAATATTTTCCTATAACCTACTCTGCAAAGGGACTTTTTAACCTCACTCTATTTGTATTTCGATGTAATATGGCTATTAAATGCACTAAATGGGTTTAGTTTTCACCAATATTCTTGTAGGCAATTTCAGCAATAAAAATTAATTTTTTTCTAAAAAGGAAACAAATTACTTGTTCATTTTAAGAGACCCATTTTATTTTCTCTCTCTTTTTTAGTATTGCTCTTTAATAATGAGTAACTTAATATACTTATTTTCTGATTAGAATATTTGATAGCAGCAGCCCTAAAAGATTTATTACTTTGATGATATTTAGATTAGTGAAGGTTGTATTCTGCCACATATGTTCTTATGCTTATTGCCCTACACAAGCTTGATTATATTTCATAACGTAGTGTCTCTTCATAATAGACTGTTAGACTACTGATATAAATAATGCAAAAAATTAAGGCTTAATGCTAGATGATATTGGCATAAGCTTTTTTTAATGCTAAGTAAAGCTGACCTAAGCAAAAATTTCTTTGCACCTTCCTCAGCTTTCTGTTATTGGTGCGAATCTCTCTCGGATTGTACCACCGACGTAAAACTGGTTTTATTTTTTTTAGCTATGGGGAAGTGCAAGTTTAGCGATACTTGGCTTGAAAAAAATCAATTTTATTGCTTGGTTAAGGCCCGGTACTAACCACGTGTGTGTGTGTGTGTTTTTGATGTGATATAGGTCTTAAATTTCATTCTTACTGGTTGTAAACAGGTCTTTAACTTGAAGTGAAGCCTGCAGAAATCCTGGTACAGCTTATCGTCATGGAGTTCACTTTGTGGATCGGGGGAGGGGGGGGTTGATTTCGTCATGCTGGAACAGATTCGGGTCTCTGCCACTGCATCCAAAGACAGTCGGGTGTCCAAATACTTTTGCCTGTATAATGTACTTTTTTTTTTTTTTTTTTTTTTTTTTTTTTTTATTTAATTAGCAAAGTAGCTAAATCCAGCCATGTAATATAATGCGACTAAAAATATAATATGGTTTTTTTTTTCATATTTAGGCCAGGATTCATATTTAAATCCTTTGTAAACGCTGTTCCACAGCATCACAGCTTTCCTCCTTTTTCGCCTTTAAGCATCTCTGGATAAATCGCCACTGACAGTAGTTAAGCAGGCGAGCGTCCGTTTCCCCTTTGCCTATTTGCCCGGGTGTCGGGTTGAAGCTTAAGACAGGGGGATCTTGCAGTCTGTTCTGGTTGAGGCTGGTATTACTCACAGCTTTCATGCCACGGATGGAGGGGGGACAACCTGCGTCAGTGGCGACAAGGCAGAGGCTGGGTGTCAGCAGATGAGAAAAGTAACCCCGATCCCTGCGTTCATCTCGCTTTGTATTTCACGCTAATGAGTACGCGTTACGGCCTGAGCTGGAATGGGGTTTAGCACACACTGACATTAAAGCAAAGCACAAACATCCTCACAGGAATGATCCATGGCACACAACAAACATCTCTAAAGAAGTGACTGAGGAGAAATGATGATGCGCTTTCTGGTTTCAGAGCCCAGATTCTCGCTTTACACACACACCAGTAAGGACTCGGCAGTGCACACGCGCATCATTTGGTCTTGTGACTGGAGCCCGGACAATAAGTACTTCGTGACAGCTAGTCGGGATAAGAAGGTGAGCTACAGTTTGAGCTACGGTTTTACACAGAAATGCAGCTGCTCAATGTACGAGGGGCGTTCGAGTCAAAGGCGTTAAACAAACACTAGGTCTTTCTTTTATTTTAGAAACTCAAAAGTCCCAGGTTGACTCGAACGCCCCTCGTATAACATTTGTTAAGTGAACAACAGCATTAACAACATTTGGCATTTGCAATACTGATATCAGGATGCACCTGAGATGCAGGTATATGCATCTAACAAATTGTAGATTATTGATGATTCAGCATCCCCACCATCTCTAAACTTTCAAATAGGTTTTTGGTCCATTTCCTAGAAGTATGGCATATGTGGATATAATAATATTCATAATGAGCTCACAGAGTCTATCAAATTATTACTTCACATTCAAATTTTTATTTTTTCGTTCACATTTTTATTCACATGAATAAATTGGATGGTTATTTCTTCTTTTGTCAGAAAATAATCATTGTTAATGTGTTTGCTTGTATCTTTAAATTTTTATTAATTATGTTTGTTTAAATTAAAATATCGGCATGATTGCATTTATTGGAAATCTGAGCATCACATGTTTTGTATATAATAATAGAGATATAATAAAATTATTATAATTCTGGTCCTTAGTAGGTCTTTAGGTAAATACAACCCCAGATGAACGACAACGCGTGACACCTTGTCATTATTGTGACAGAAATGTTGCCGAAATGGAGGAACCCTGTGCAAAAAACTTAAGAACTGCGTCCATTGGATTTAAAAAAAACTTGAAATGCTTTTGCTTATTTGATTATTAGCATGTTTACTATACTTCAAGGCTCTTCTCTGTTCTGGCACCGAGGTGGTGGAATAAACTTCCCCTAGATGTCCGTACAGCGGAGTCAATGGCCTATCTTCAAGCGACGGTTGAAGACCTTCCTCTTCCTGAAACACTTCAATTAGCACTTTCCAAGTTTGTAGAATTCAAGAGTTATATTTATATTAAGTTTGTAATCCAGTGTTCCAGTGTAGATTTATTCATTGCTAGAGACTCAAAGCAC
Source organism: Silurus glanis (assembly GCA_014706435.1). Lineage (NCBI taxonomy): Eukaryota > Metazoa > Chordata > Actinopteri > Siluriformes > Siluridae > Silurus > Silurus glanis. The sequence goes on along the minus strand of JAAIIK010000068.1, from coordinate 4,410,962 downwards.
TTTTGTACGTCGCTCTGGACAAGGGCGTCTGCTAAATGCAGCAAATGTAAATGTTTGACCAGCTCTATAAACGTTTTAGCAGTTTGCTGGTCTGGAGAACTTTGAGAAGCAAATCTTCCTGCTCCTCAATCTGGGAAGGGTTATAAGGCCATTTCCAAACACAGCACATCATTCTACCATGAGGAAGATTATTCACAATTAAGACAGTTGCCCATCTTTCCAGAAATGGACGTCCCAGCATATTCAAGCCTAGGTCAGACCCCGCAATGAATAAACAAAAAAACAAACGAGTTACATGATTCTACAGGCTCCAGTTAGCATGTTAAGTTTGAAAGTTTATGACGATATGTTTAGAAATAGACTGAACATTTATGATTTGTTTGGAAGGATTGCCAGGAGAAAGCCTTTTCTCTCTCTGAAGAACGTGGCATCTGAACAAACCAAAAGACTTCTGGAACGACGTCCTTTGGAAAGAATTAGACCAGAGTGGCGAGGAGTGGTGATGATTTGTTATGTTTTGCCGTGACAGGACCTGGGCCACTTATAGTCATTGAGTGCATGAAGTATTCCAGAGTCAGCTAAAGCTTGGCCAAAACTGGGTCATTAAACAGGACAATGACCCACTCAAAATCCAGACTTCAACCTGACCGAAATGCTTTGGAATCCAAAATTTCTCCACAAAGATCTAAGAGACTGATACAGAACAAGATTCGATCATGTTATTGCCACTGAAGGTGGTTGTATTCTATTTAAAATCTAATTCCAAAACCTGCTAAGGACCAAATGATTACATGCTGATATGTAAAACCATAAAATTCACACAGGGGGTACTTCCCATATGGCAAACCATATCCTGTGTGTTTCGATTGCATTGTGTCATTAATCTCCACGCTTGCTCCTGGTGGTAGGTGATAATGTGGGGTCACCGTGGCTCTGATGAACCAGTTGGCATGAACAACAGTGCAGTTACTCCCTGTTCTTCTGTCCTGGATGTGGGCGATTCAGCCACCGCTGTAGCTATCTGCCCTTCCCTTCTCTCAGACCAAAGGTAAAACAAAATCGTTCTCTTCCGTTAGCGCATCATCACACATCATTTATCATAAAGATGCTGTCTGTTTAAATTGCATCAGTTCAGCTGTGTTGCACTTTTACTCTCACAAGTAACACCAAAGCAGATGTTCTACCCCACTGTGCGACAAACACCGCAGGGCTGTTTCTAAGCAATGCAGATTGAAACACCCCACTATATTTAGCCATATGCAGTAGGACTGTTTTATCTGCTCTTTGGAGGCAATATTTTTTTTTAAATAAGTTGCTTATTTATTTGTATAATTAAATTCAATACAATTCAGATTTATTTCTAGAGCGCATTTAACAATTAACATTGTCCCAAAGCAGCTTTACAGAGATAAAGAGGTTATAAAGTTGGAATGTATAAGTTTAGTGCCTATAAGTTTGTTCCTTCTAAGTTTATCTCTAATGAGCGAGCCCGTGGCGACTGGGGCAAAGGAAAAATGATTATAATTCCAGTCCAGATCCATGCTTAAGTTGCTCAGGAACTTTATGGAACTTTAGGCTGTTCATGTGGAACCATCCTCAGCTGCTCAGAGTGGTCTCCAACCTATTCCAACTATTTGTAACTGTTGCTTATGCAAATGTACGAGTTGCACCATGACTCTGGAGTCAGCGTTCCAAATTATCCCAAAGGGGTTCAGTAGGGTTTGATGTCCGAGCTCTGTAGCTGGCACCTCTAGATCTTCCACTCTAGTTTTTCCACTCAAGATCGTCCACCGTAGATTTTCTCCACTCTAGATTTTTCACTTGCGATCTTACACACGAGATCTTCCACCCCAGATCTTCCACTCTAGATCTTCCTCTCTAGCTCTTCCACCTCAGATCTTTCACTCTAGCTCTTCCAGTTTAGATCTTCCACCCCAGATCTTCCACTGTGGCTCTTCCAGTCTAGATCTTCCACTCGAGATCGTTCACTCAATATCTTCCACTTCATATGGTCCACTCTAGATTTTCACTGCAGGGCTGAAATGATAACGATTCTTGATTAAACACAAATGTGGCAAAGTGCAATTACATTAATGTTGAGCATGACACTGCTAGTACACTCGAAACGCAAAGATTTGTTTTTTTAACTTAACATGGTCTCTGCTCATTCTTTCATTCCTCTGTGTCTAGCTACCTGGTAGCAGTGGGTCTGGAGGGCGGGCAGCTGCTTCTGTATAAATGGAGGCCAGCGGACGATCTGACTTCAGGATCAGACTGGAGCAGGTGTGCCGAAAGCGATGTCTCGTATCCTTTCTTTCCGAGGCCACGCGGTGGCAAGCACTTTTCACGCTACCTCTTTGATTTCAGAGGTCTGGTTTTTCTCTGATCCAATAACAAGCCTGGTGCTGAGTGAACTAATAACCTTGTTCTCATGCAGTCAAATACACCAGCTGAAGGTTTTAGTCTGGTTTTAGAACTGGTCACAGAAACGTCTGTTTCACTTCAGGGGGAAAATGTTGTATTCTCTCATTGGGGTCTTCTCTTTCACTCAAACCATTTGAGAATGTTACTATGATCTTTTATTCATTGATGGAGGTAGAGGGCAATTGTTGATTCAGGGGGGAAAAATTGGACTCGTGGATTAAAACATCTGGTCCAGGAGCTTTTTTTTTTAGGAGAAGATTTCAAGCTCTACATGTTGACTGCAAGAAGTGAACTGTACAATATATGCTTTATTGTGATTTATCGATTTGCAGTCTAATAAACTGACATTTGAAATACAATTAGAGCCAGAAGACATGGCTAGACGTCTGGATGAAAAACTTAAAAATGTCTTTAAAAAGTTTGTTGTTTAGTAGTCAATATTTGATACTGGTTCTGTTCTGGTATTTTTGATCACCCTTGCAATAATTTTTCTCCATTTATTTAAATATGTTGAGATTTTGGTTTGTGGTTTGGTCTGGGTTTTATTGTCATTTGGGTTGGGTTTTGGTTGAGGTTTGGTTTAGTTTTAGTTGGGGTTTGGTTTGGTTTATTTTTAGTTATGGTTTGGTTTAGTTTTAGTTGAGGTTTGGTTTCGTTTTAGTTGGGGTTTGGGTTGGTGTTTAGTTTTAGTTATGGTTTGG
>JAAIIK010000068.1:4390781-4407827 GCA_014706435.1 Silurus glanis | reverse complement strand
GTTTGTGATTTGGTTTAGTTGTGGTTTGTGTTTGTTTGGGGTTAGCTGTGGTTTGTTTTTGTTTGTGGTTAGTTTGTGATTTGGTTTAGTTGTGGTTTGTGTTCGGTTGTGATTTGGTTTAGTTGTTGGTTTGTGTTTGAGTTTAGTTGTGACTTATTTTTCACTTCAATCCAACTTTACCTGGGTGAGCTTTGCCCTGTTCATTCTTGAGTCTTAATCATGTATGGCAAAGACAGTTGCTCTCTTTGGATATTAAACTAAAAGGAGAATCTGAATATTATAGAGGTGCTCTTACCTGACTTTAGCCTCAATGTTGCCTTACTGTTGCTTGTCTTCTGAGTATGTTTGTTTTTATTGAAGTTAGAAAGGTTTTCTTGTCATGTTTGGATCAGAGCAAATCAATTTTCACTTTGATTCCGACCCAGTAAAGGAAATAACAGCTTGAGAAAGCATTCTGGAGCGCTACTGTGTGTTCTACAGCTCTGTGTTTCCTCACTTGTCCCCCCGGCTGTGAATTGCCTCTTGAACACTGGTCACAGCTCTTTCACTCCACTCTAGTTTGCTGATAACACACTGCACCTGAGGGTAATGAGTTTTTCTTGGTTGAGTGACATTTCTACATGTACAATGGAATATTCAAGTGGATTTCTCCAGAGCCACGTACGTCCTTTTTTTTTCACGTTTATGTAAACAGAATAGAGGAGGCAGAGGACAATCAGGGACCTCAGTAAAAGAGGGGAAAAGTTGATTCAATTGATGTGTGCTTTTTTGTGTGTATATGTTTTCTGCTCAGCTGCAGTTTTCCTTGACTGCTTTCGTGTCTGCAGCCAAAGTCACACGCTGGTGGTGAAGAGACTGCGCTGGAGGCCGCGAGTCTGTCAGCAGGAAGAGACCGAAGGCTGGAACCACCAAAGCACCTCTGTACAGTTAGCCAGTGCCGGAGCTGACCACACTGTCAAAATCTTCAACATCAACACGCTGGCTCTGTAGCAGTCCCTCAACTAGTGGTCCACCCTGAACCTTCAACATCTACATACATTAGATCTGGTGTGGACTGAAATACGGAAGAAGATAAGATATTTGTACGATTGCATTCTAAAGCAGGAAGGAACGTTGTGCTATTTATCTGAAAAACTGATGTTTGTGTTGTAATAAAGGTTTTTTTTTTTCCTAACAAAAATACCAAGTGTGTAATGTCCTGACTGCTGCTTTCCTGCTCATCTGATTTTTTTTTTTTTCCACCCTTAACCCTGAACCACTTGGCGTTCCAGAAGGAACATTCTATACATTTATATAGGAAGTATAGGAAGATCTTCCCAGAAGAGTGGAGGTTATTATAACAGTAAATAGACACTAAATGTGGAATGGGATACTCAAAAAAATGGTCAGGTGTCCACAAACCTTTTTTTTTTTTTAAATATAGTGTTTCTTGTTTATACGCCAGATAAATAGATAATAGATTCAAGTGGGAACTCGGTGTGTGACTGGACCTCTTCCAAACCTTGTTTTTATTTATACACTTACAGAAAAAAATAAACTTTTTTCAGTCTTCCTTCAGACAGGGAAGTCTGAGGTTTGGCAGGTTTGAAGGTTCTTGTTTATGAAGGTAAAAACCTGTGTGTTTGTTCTTGTTATCGAGAACAAGTCAGGTCTCCGGCATAGTTCGAGAGCTGAGGTGTGTACCATGAACAGCTTGGGGCCTCCGACTCCACAGCCTAGTGCTTCGATGCTCAATATTTGACGGCGTGATTGAGCAGACGGAGCATCTCTGACAAGAAAGCTCTGTCTCCGGCCATCCTGTTAGCCAAGGGGTGCTCGCTCCGTCAATTATTTAGCACCTACCGTGTAGAGAAAGACTGTACTGATCCACCTCCTCATTTCACACTGTTTGTGTCTGTCCATGTGTTCAATAAAAAACAAATAACAATAGTAAGATATATATATAAGATATAATATATAGATATATATATATATGACATTTTGATAATTATATTAGTAATTAGAGAATATTCTATAGTAGAATTATTAAGTTATGATTATTATTAAATTAGAAGAATCAATAATTTATTATACTATTATTAAAACTGCATTTTTGTATCATGACATTCTAAAATCTTTATTAAAATATACATTGTATATATACATATATATATATATATATATATATATATATATATATATATATACATATATATATACATACATACATACACACAGTGGGGCAAAAAAGTATAGTCAGCCACCAATTGTGCAAGTTCTCCCACTTAAAAAGATGAGAGAAGCCTGTAATTTTAATCATAGGTACACTTCAACTATGAGAGACAAAATGAGAAAAAAATTCCAGAAAATCACATTGTCTGATTTTTTTAAGAATTTATTTGCAAATTATGGTAGAAAATAAATATTTGGTCACTTACAAAAAAGCAAGATTTCTGGCTCTCACAGACCTGTAACAACTTCTTTAAGAGGCTCCTCTGTCCTTCACTTGTTACCTGTATTAATGGCACCTGTTTGAACTCATTATCAGTATAAAAGACACCTGTCCACAACCCCAAACAGTCAGACTCCAAACTCCACTATGGCCGAAACCAAGGAGCTGTCAAAGGACAACAGAAACAAAATTGTAGACCTGCACCAGGCTGGGAAGACTGAATCTGCAATAGGTAAGCAGCTTGGTGTGAAGAAATCAACTGTGGGAGCAATTATTAGAAAATGGAAGACATACAAGACCACTGATAATCTCCCTCGATCTGGGGCTCCACGCAAGATCTCACCCCTAATGAATGACCTGCAGAGAGCTGGGACCAAAGTAACAAACGCTACCATCAGTAACACACTACGCCGCCAGGGACTCAAATTCTGCAGCGCCAGACGTGTCCCCCTGCTTAAGCCAGTACATGTCCGGGTCCGTCTGAAGTTTGCTAGAGAGCATTTGGATAATCTAGAAGAGGATTGGGAGAATGTCATATAATCAGATGAAACCAAAATAGAACTTTTTGGTAAAAACTCAACTTGTCTTGTTTGGAGGAGAAAGAACACCATACCTACTATGAAGCATGGGGGTGGAAACATCATGCTTTGGGGCTGTTTTTCTGCAAAGGGACCAGGACGACTGATCCGTGTAAAGGAAAGAATGAATGGGGCCATGTATCATGAGATTTTGAGTGAAAGCCTCCTTCCGTCAGCAGGGGCATTGAAGATGAAACATGGCTGGGTCTTTCAGCATGACAATGATCCCAAACACACCGCCCGGGCAATGAAGGAGTGGCTTCGTAAGAAGCATTTCAAGGTCCTGGAGAGGCCAGTCTCCAGATCTCAACTCCATTGAAAATCTTTGGAGGGAGTTGAAAAATCCATGTTGCCCAAACATCACTACTCTAGAGGAGATCTGCATGGAGGAATGGACCAAACTACCAGCAACAGTGTGTAAAAACCTTGTGGAGACTTACAGGAAACGTTTGATCTTTGTCATTGCCAACAAAGGGTATATAACAAAGTATAGAGATGAACTTTTGTTATTGACCAAATACTTATTTTCCACCATAATTTGCAAATAAATTCTTTAAAAATCATGTGGTCATTTTCGGGATTTTTTTTTCTCATTTTGTCTCTCATAGTTGAAGTGTACCTATGATGAAAATTACAGGCCTCTCTCATCTTTTTAAGTGGGAGAATTTGCACAATTGGTGGCTGACTAAATACTTTTTTGCCCCACTATATACCCTATATTATAAATATTATTTAATGAAAAAAAATTGATGATGAAAATACAGTGGTGCCTCGAGATACGAGTTTAATTCGTTCTGTAACCTTGCTCGTATGTCAATTTGCTCGTATTTCAAAGCAAATTTCCCCATTGAAATTAATTGAAATGCCATTAATCCGTTCCAGCCCCCAAAATGCCACCCCAGTTGTTTTTGTTACGTGTTTTTGAATAAGAAAAATGTATTTATAAATAACAAATCTTGTATAAAAACATAATAAAAGAGTATGTAAAGATATAATAAGGTTTTATTCAGTGTATTTTCCTTGGAGATGAGACGACTTGAGCTAACGAAAACGCTGGTGGGGTGTGTGTGTGTGAGTGTGTGCGGAGGGGGGGGGGAAGTGGTAGAGGCGATAAGCGGAGGCGGAGGGAAAACTCGTTTTTTACTATCACTCCTGTACACTACGTATCCCTAAACTTTAAAATTTTTACTTTTTCTTCTTTGCTTATCTTAATTTTCGTCACAGTCTTCGCTTTCTGGCTTCGCTTCGCCATCTAGCAGCGGCGTCTCGAGCTCGTACCTTAATTTTTTGCTCGCGTATCAAAGCAAAAAATCGACCGAGTGAGCGCTCGTACCTCGGAAAACTCTTAGGTCAAGGCACTCGTATGTCAAGATTCCACTGTAATATAATATAATAATACATTGATTTCAAAGCGAGGAACAGTTTTGCATTGTTTTCAGATTATTTTATTAATTAAAAAAAAAAAACATTTTTTGCAATAATTTATTAAAAATGTTATGATTTCCATGCAGTTTAAGGGTACAAGAATATGAAATGAGCACATCCACTTTTAATTCTTCAAGAGCTCTGTTGTGTGTGTATGTGCTGGTACAAACACACTGCTCGGGACAGTTGTGGAGCACAGAAGTGTACACTGGCAAAATTGACTTGATATATAAAAAAAAAAAAAAAAGAAAAGAAAAGAAAAGAAAACCAAAAGTTCACAGCTGTGACTCAGTTTGTTCAGGATGGGCATTGAACCGATGTTCTGGAAACTAAAAGCAACCAAAAAATAAATAAAAAATAGAGAGAGAAGTCTTTCAGTACAGAATAAATAGTTTCTTATAGCGATATGTAAACTTGGAGACGGCACGTTTTCACAGAGTGGCAAACAGACACACACTCACCGTTGACATTCTGTAAATTATTATTATTATTATTATTCTTTTTTTAATTCATTTGTAATGTCCCCTCACTATCATAGATTAATACCTCTACAGCAAAAATGTGTTGTATACAATATATACATTAGAAATAGTCCTTCGTGCTTTTTCAGGGGGTATTGAGGAGGAGGAGGTGCTCTTATTGTACATATTGTCATGGTCAACACACACCCACCCATACACACACACACACACACACACACACACACACACACAAGAGATTTACCTCCCAGAAAGCCTTCGATAGTCCCGGCTTATAAGTGTTTTTTTGCCCCAGTAACTGTCATCTTGTGTAAAACGCTTTGCGAGTAATGGGACAAAGTGAGTTCCAGCCAAGACTGACTTGATTCCAGAGTTTATTGCCTGTAACAAGAAGAACCTCCGCAAAAAAAAAACTCACTTTAGTGCTGCTTCTTCTTTTTTTTGCCTTTTTTTTTGCTTGTTTTTGTATCTGTGTATCGAGTAAACTGTGTGTTGGATCAATACATACACATGCGCGCACACACGCTCGATGATTTTCGTTAATATTACCCAACGCTTTCGGATTAAAAATGCAAGAAACGATTGGTTCTCGTCCCCGAATTTCGCCAGAGAATCAACAGGAGTGTGTATTTTCGTTTCACAGTTCTCATCGTTACTATGCAGGACACCGACAGAGAGATCCCAGTTTGTGGTAGGAAATCGTTCATGGTCAGCACAGAGCTTTTTTTGTTTCCTCCAGTCCTCCCCACCGTTCCATATTGGTTTCAGAGGAAACCGTCTATATTCCTGTGCGGAGGTTTTCTTTCCTTACGACTCTCGTTCTCGCCTGCTTTCCGACACCCTTTTTAGCGTGATATGACTGAATTAAATCTGTTGAGACAGCCTGGAGCTAATTATTGCCACGTTTTCATAAATGTGCATTCGATAGAATTTGGAAAATAAATTCTACTATATATATATATATATATATATATATATATATATTTATATATATATATATTTATATACATACATATATGCATAGGATACCACACGCAGAACTACCAGGAAAAACAATTTTTTTGTTATTTTTTTTGTGGGGGAGGGGCGTGGAATCCATACGAAATGTATTCGAATGTCATCTCAACCTTTTAGTAAAAGTATAAATATGGATAATCAGCGTTCTGATTTTTGTATGCATTTTTTTTTTTTTGTCACTGATGCAAATTTTCCTCCGGATTCATATAAATAACTATTAAAATTAAATAAACTGAAATATTGTAACAGAGAGTTTTCTGGACAGGTGATGCGCACTCTTAATGGGCACATCTGTAGTGGGATTTTTTTGATCGTTCAATTCAACAACAAAATTGTCAAAATATAAACATTTTGCGCCGAGGACAAACATGCCAGCGTATATTTTTTCGGTTTTTGGTTTTTCGAAGCTCAATTTTAGCTCTTGTTTCTCCCCTTTTTATCAGCGTCGCCTACACTGACACAGAGCGCATCCACTCGTGAACCGGCGCTTGTCCACTTGCCTGCTGCCACATGCATATATACTGTATATTTTATGCATTACGGTAGTGTAAATTGCTCTGTTTTGCTAAATTATGTACAGGTAGTCCCCGACTTACTATGGAGATGCGTTACAATGACCCCATCGTAACTTATATATCAAGTCGAGACATGGCCTAGCCTACCCAGGAGTCTTAAAGAATGATGATCATTATGGGGTAGTATTCTGTAACTGGTTAATTCACTGGTTCAAGTTACGATGACATCTCCATCATTTCTCAGGGACTTCCTGTATCAATAAGGAAGTGAACTAGGCTTAGGGCTTAGGGTTTAGGGCCTCAAGCTTCAACCTTTAGATGCAAGTATATGGACACGAGCATGACCACTTGACTGCCAATTGGGTTTGCTTCGATCTATTCACTATGATGAATAATCATCAATCCTTCAAACCAATAAGGGAATCTGTGACTGGAGCACAGGATCACAAATGGTTTTGGATTTGGTTTTTATCAGTAATATTCCTGAGCTCCAGAGGTTCACCTTGGGGTGAAAAAAAACCCCACACACTATCAGGTAAACTTGAACCAACCACTTCCACTGAACTACAGGAGGGAAATAAGAACACGAAATATGGCTTTCCTATAAATCGTACGTATGGATCCACGGACTGTTGCATTTGCTGTTTCAGCAAAATTGCCCGTTTTTTGTTGAACTTAATCATTTCCAGAAGTGTGTGCATGGTTTATTTTGACATGAAATAAATCAAAATAATTCGTATCCATGGCAAATCTATTGCAATATAGCAGTGTGACCAACTCAAGTGCTGTGATATATATATATATATATATATATATATATATATTTATATATTTTTATTTATTTATTTATATATATATATATTTATTTTTTTTTTTTTTTTTTTTTTTTGTAGAACTCCTCATCGTTTCGAAAGTCATCTAAAGCATTTATCAAAAAAAATCCATCTCAGAGACAAAAGACCATCCTAGAGAGAGAGAGAAAGAGACAAAGGGTCGGAGGCTGAGACGCCGTGGCATTATGGAGTTTTTGCTTTATGCTTAAAGGTCTTTCTCACTACGTGTTGAAATATTGAAGCTCGCTATCAGCCTCAGCCGTAAGCATGTGGTCCTCTTAGATGTCGAGTTACAGTGGAAAACAGTTTAGTTTGATCCTAGCCCAATAATTAACCTACGGTATGAAAACTTAGAATGTGTTACTTGATCAAATAGTAAATTGTATGAATGTGACTGATCAGCACTATATTGTCCATCAGGCTCCAAGTACAAGATCACAGGCACGGCATTTGACAAAAACAAAACAAAGAAAATCCAAGACACCGACGGTGAAAGATCCGCAGAAAGGAACTTGTTCTTGAGAATGATGATACTTAGCTTATTCCAATATTTTGCATTTCGAATACAATTCCTGTTTTTTGTCTTCTTGATATGAAAACAAAAACAAAAAATATAGGACAACAGCTAGACGCTCTAGAGATCTGTGAGACGTTTGTGCAAAGTTCAGAGCACGCAGTTACATTTCAATAGCAACATTGAGGTATGTTCACTGTTGCTAAGTGCCAAGGTCATGAGTTTCCCAGTGCGGCTCGGAGGACGGCGGCGGAAATTCCTCCCGCACCTCAGGCCTCGATCGAGTCCGATGTTCAATGTTGTGTGAATGATGGGCGACAGACTGCAGACTCTCCATCAAGCTACAACGATTTTTTGTGTGTGACAATGTTTCACTTGCTGTGATCAGAAGAAAAAACAACTCTCAAACGAGGTTACTGACGTGACCAAATTCACTTATTGGATCCAGCCATTATTGTGCAGTGAAGTAACTGCTCTCCACTTTATACTTTGCCTCGACTAATGAGCATTTCATAACAAGACTCGATACTATCTACATTTCTGGGGTCCCATATGTCCGGAGACATTTTATGTGTAGATGACTACGTGTGTGCCGAACTCCGAAGCCGACACATAAATGATATATCAACTTTGTTTTTTTTTTTACCACAGGCCCTAAACAGATAAAATGGAAGACTGGACCTCAGGCTCTTACAGATCTCACCACCTCCCATTTTTGTTACCTCCTGCACTTCTGCACAGGGGTTTTTCCAGAGAGCTACTTGCCTGGTCTAAGGATATCACAAGGTCAAACATGTTTGCCAAACTATTCCTGCCTTTAACTACTCTCACGGATTAGTTTATTGACCAGATAACCACCTGCTCCAAATCTATTACCATCTATCAAGAGAGGACCCCTCTTTTTTTATGGCCAATGCCCTGGCCAGTGGTGTGCCTTAAAGTTTGCTTGTTAAAACGTTAGGAGAAACAACAAATTGCTCACGATTCCTTTGAGCCAGTTGTTCAAAGCGACAGGCAAACCCATTTCCACGCCATCAGTGCCAGAAAAGCTGTTTGGTCAACAGTCTAAGATCTTCTGAGGCCATTTTTATAGGAGTGCCCAGCCTTACCCAATTCCTACCCCAAATCATATTTATCCTGGGATGATGACAGCTTTGGTGTGTACTGGGGTATTTGTGAGAGTGTTGAACAGGACTCTATCTGATGGTTGGCTACAGAAGTCTAATGAGTGGACAAAGGGTCAAGAGAGATTTGGAGAAAACTCTTATGGAAGTTGATAAGGCTAGCTCATAGCTGTTGCACCTGTAGGAGTCTGGGACAGCAGGGAGGCTTGTACAAGGGAAAGAGTAGAAGGTGAAATGCAGATCTTGGTGGGCACTGTGGATGTGTAAGGATGACTGGATGACCTCCCTCCCTCCCATCCCCTCCCCTCCCCTCAGCTTAATCCTCCCCCCCAAAGAAATTCCCCTCACAGCCTAAAGAAATCAGTTTTGTTCTGACATAGACGGAGATGGGAGGAGGGTCATGTATGTATGTACGAGGAGGACCCCCCCAGCTCACTCATACTTCCGTTCATTGCTGATGTGGCTCAGTCTGTTGGATTTCAAACGGAGATCTGTTCCTCAGAGCGCTGAGCTGTGGTACAACTCACAGGCCAGAGACCATGACCCGGTAAGAGGGGGGCATGTGTCTGTGGCGGGGACTCGAGGCCGGGCTGCTGTTGGGACTGCAGCTGGCATCCACTCCTCCTATGGATGGTAAGTAGGCATGGTGAAGAATTGGCAGCTGCAACGATAGCCTGCGTTGTATGCTGTGGACATAGAGACACAACACGGACATCGCTGGTGAAATCAGTCAACAAAGGAATGCCCATTTAAATAAATGCAATCATGTATTTAGCATTTTTTCCACAATTTTCTCTCCAATTTGGTCGACTCCCATTCCCTAGCCACTTCTCCGCTACACAGGCTTCCTTTAAAACATGACAAAGCAACTATAAAGCCTGTGGACTGTGGTGATCGCACACAGATGTTCATTTTTCCCCAAGGACCTTGTCCTTGACATAACTTGTATGTCAACTTTTCTTCCTTTTTTTTATACTGGACCAAAAGCAACCCTATGAGCAGTGGTGGATATTAATGAAGTAAATGTAATACATAATTGTACTTAAGGAGCTTTTCTGTGTATCTGTACTTTACTGAAGTACTTCCATTTGTGGATACTTTAACTTCTTTACATTTTCAAAAAAAAAATTTTTTACTTGACTACATTTTGCAAAATCAGTTATTTATTTTATTTTATTTTTTTTTATGAGTGGATAAGAACTACATTTATCAAGCACGTTCTCTCTTTTTTTTTACTTGTTTTGATTGGTTGTATCTACTTATCACCAAAATACAGTTCACCATCAGTTCAATAGCAAGTAGAACTTTTTGAGAGGAATAAATGATGGAAGAAACTCCGTACTCGAACTCGCCACAACACCCATGGCCTTGTTTGCGAATTTTTTTTTAAGTAGTTGAAGAGAGGGTTTTGGGCTCATAACCATTTTAATATATATCAATCAGTGTTTGACTCATTAATAACATTCTAATATTCTAAGAGTAACAATTGAGTATTTTCACATATACTGACTTGATTAGGCAAAGTGTCTTGTGACAAAAATGATAATAGCCCAGCTATTAGGGTTGCACAATGGAGTGTACTCTTAGTGCCGGTCCAAGCCCGGATAAATGTGGAGGGTTGTGTTAGCAAGGGCATCCAGCGTAAAACGTGACAAATCAAATATACGGATCACAAACCTGAATTTTATACCGGATCGGTCGAGGCCCGGGTTACCAACGACCGCCACAGGTATTGTTAGCCAACAGGGTACCGTGAAGCAGAGGGTTAGGGTTAGGAGGAAGACGTCTACAGAGACAACAAGGAAAGGAGAAGTGTAGGAGAGTGGAGGTTAGGGTTGGTACTTTAAAGATCAGATGAGGATGGAAATGGCAGTGGCATAGGGTTAGGGTTAGGGTTAGCATAGGGTGATGTTTAAGAGTCGAGGAAGGTGCACACAGGTGGTGCAACCAGAAAGAGATTGGAGACTATAAGGTGTTGGCAGGTTACAGGGGACAGTGTAGCTGAACAGCATCAGATGGTGGTCTGTAGGATGGTTTTGGAGGTGAAGAAGAAGATGAGGAGAGTAAGGACTGAAAGAAGAATGAGATGGTGGAAACTGAAGGAGGAAGACTGTAGTGTGAGGGTCAGGGAAGAGGTCAGACAGGGGCTCAGTGGTGGTAAAGAGGTGCTGGATGATTGGGAAACTACTGCAGAAGTGATAAGGGAGACAGCGAGAAAGGTACTTGTCATGACATCTGGAAATAGAAAGGAAGACAAAGAGATGTGATCGTGGAATTAGGAAGTGCATGAAAGCATAAGGAGAAAGAGGTTGGAGAAAAAGGATTGGGTTTGACAAAGTGATGAGAAAAGTAGGCAGGAGTACAAGGATTTGCGGCAGCAGGTGAAGAGGGATGTGGCGAAAGCAAAGGAAAAGGTATATGAGGAGCTGTATGACAAGTTGGGCACTAAAGAAGGAGAAAAGGATTTGTAGCGATTGGCCAGGCAGAGGGACCTAGTTGGGAAGGTAGGAATGATAAAGGAGTGTGCTGGTACCAATTTTTAAGAATAAGGGAGAGTAACTACAGGGGAATAAAGTTGATCAGTCACACCATGAAGTTATGGGAAAGAGTAGTGGAATCCAGGCTGAGAGAAGAGGTGACCATCTGTGAGCAACAGTATGGTTTCATGCCGAGGAAGAGCACCACGGACGCAATATTTGCTTTGAGAATGTTGATGGAGAAGTATAGAGAAGGTCAGAAGGAGTTGCTTTATGTGTTTATGGATTTAGATAAAGCGTACGACAGGGTGCCTAGAGAGGAGTTGTGGTATTGTATGAGGAAGTCTGTCAGGGTGGTGCAGGACATGTATGAGGACAGTGTGACAGCAGTGAAGTGTGTAGTAGGAACAACAGTCTGGTTGCAGGTGGAGGTTGGACTGCATCAAGGATCGGCTCTGAGCCCTTTCCTGTTTGCAGTGGTGAGGTCAAACAGGAGTCTCCCTGGACTATAATTTTTGCGGATGATATTGTGATTTGTGGTGAGAGTAGGGTGCAGGTGGAGAAGAGCCTGGAGAGGTGGAGGTACGTGCTGGAGAGAAGGGGAATGAATGTCAGTAGAAGTAAGACAGAGTACATGTGTGTGAATGAGAGGGAGGGCAGTGGAGTGGTGCGGTTGCAGGGAGAAGAGGTGGAGAAGGTGGAGGAGTTCAGGTACCTGGGGTCAACAGTGCAAAGTAATAGAGAGTGTGTTAGAGAAGTGAAGAAAAGAGTGCAGGCAGGGTGGAGTGGGTGGAGAAGAGTGACAGCAGGAGTGATTTGTGATAGAAGGGTATTTGCAAGAGTGAAAAAGAAAGTTTATAGGACTGTGGTGAGACCTGCGATGTTGTATGGTTTAGAGACAGTGGCACTGACTTAAAGACAGGAGGTGGAGCTGGAGGTAGCAGAGCTGAAGATGTTGATCTTTCATTGGGAGTGACAACGATGGACAGGATTAGAAATAAGTTTATTAGAGGGACAATAGGATGTTTTGGAGACAAAATAAGAGAGACCCGATTAAGATGGTTTGGACATATGGAGAGGAGGGACATGGGGTACATCGGTAGGAGAATGCTGAGTATGGAGGCGCCAGGAAGGAGGAAAAGAGGAAGGCCAAGGAGGAGGTTTATGGATGTGGTGAGGGAAGACATGCAGGTAGTTGGTGTGAAAGAGGGAGATGTAGAGGACAGAGTAATATAGAGATGGATAATCCACTGTGGTGACCCCTAACAAGAGCAGGCGGAAGAAGAAGAAGAAGAAGAAGACGACTTTGGATACTTAAGTACATTTGAAGGTAAATACTTTTGTACTGTTACTCAAGATTAAAGGAAGCACTACTATCACTACTCTCTATTTCGTCTACCAACGCCTATGAATTATTTACATCAATGTGAACCTTCTCACAACTGCACAACCCACTAAATCCACTGCACTCCTTTTCCTAAGTACAAAGTACATCCCAAAGTACATTTCATACCTTCGTGCGGTGTCAGTTCTCACCCTTTTACCCCAGAGAAGGACATGCTGTCATGGTGATTACAAAAACAAAATGCCAGTTACATAAAATAACACGGAAACACCTCGTCTTTTGTCATGTCTGTAAAATTTAGGAGTGGTGTTATAATAAATTGAGCCTAGTTGAGAATGATGAATAATGATGCATTTCCATTTGCATGCATATGAGTGTTTATATAATCTGTTGAGAGTTTCGAGGTTATATATAGCATATATTATATATTACATATAGGCCAGGGTTTCCCCCTTGTGGGACACTTGCAATCTATCTGTTCTCCTTCAGAGTTTATATTGTTCTTCTGAGGATTTTCTTTTTCTGAAAATGTATTATTGAAACACTGTGTGTGGGTGTCTGTCTGCGTCTGTGTGTGTGTGTGTGTGTGTGTGTGTGTGTGTGTGTGTGTGTGCCTTGCTCATTCTGCCATGTTCTGCTTTTTCAGGAAATATTCACTCTTTAGAGTCTTCTCTCAGTTGTATAAGACTGTAGTGTGTAGCAGTGTAGTTCCATAATCCCTTATTCTTCATCTCTGGCAACCCTCTGTCTGGAGTTTGACTATTCGGGTCAGTTGAGTTTCATTCTGGTTTTTTTTTTTTCCCAAATCACAAAAATCATGCCAGGACATGCCTGAATGTCTCCTAAGAGTGATGTATCCCATCCAGTATTTCTTTCCGCCTTCACTCAGTGTTCCCAAAATAAACCTCAGCAGGATTAAGTGATTATTCAATAGGAATTAATCTTGAAAAATTTCTGATGCTTTGTCTTGTCGTTGGAATTTTTTCTGTTTTGACGCTGCTTAGAGGAATCCTTACCTACTTTTTATACCAAACTAGCATGTTAAGTACTATGTCACAGTTCTATTTTCTTTTGCTCCAAGCTAGAATAATGGCTGTTACTCCATCCAGTGGTGGATGAAGTACCAAAACCATTTTGTACTTGAATAAAAGAATAGAGATACACAAAATATGACTCCAGTAAAAGTAAAAGTGTTCCTTTAAACTTTAATTTGAGTAAAAGTACAAAAGTAGTTGCCTTCAAATGTACTTAAGTATCTAAATTACTATGATTTATTATGGCTATAATGTTCCTATTATCATTTTTGTCACAAGACTCTTTACTTAATCAACTCAGCACAACAATCTATCAATAGAATGATATTAATGAGTCAAACACTGATTGATTTCTATTCAAATTATCATAATCCCAAAACCTTCTTTTCAACTACATCAAAAAATCATGCAAAAAAGGCCACGGGTGTTGTGGCAAATTCGAGTCTGGAGTTTCTTCATCATTTATTCCTTTCAAAATGTTCTGCTTGCTGTTGAATTGATGCTGACCTTAATGTTGGTGATGAGTAGATACACCAAGGGGCAAAACAAGTTCAAAACAGAACGCGCGCTCGACCCTGATCGGTGACTGATTACACAAAATGTGGTTAAGTAAAAAGTAAAATATTTGACTTTGAAATGTAGTGAAGTTAAAGTCTCACCAAATGGAAATACTTCAGTAAAGTACAGCGAAAAAACTACTTAAGTACAGTAAAATATTTCGTTACTGTCCACCACTGACTCCATCTTCCATAGTCAAACACTTTGGCAGTAAATTCTTAAATACCTATTTTTATAATCGCACTGCACATTGGAAATATGGTTTTTTTTTCAGGAGAGAACACATGTGACTCTAGCTCTGGATCATTGCACTGCCTAACTGGTGCTATTCTGCGATTCCATCACGGACAGCAAGTTAGAATAAAGAGCAAGCGAAATTCTGACCTTCATGTTTTTTTTTTAAGTAAAAAAAATTACTGAAGAACCCTGAGGAAACCCTATTTTTGGTCCAATGAACATAACCGGATATGAAGAGCCCCTGAGAAATATGACAATTAAATAATTTTTAGAGTGTGTAGAAGTTCTAATTCTATATATCAATCCTTGAGAACTGTCACAATGTGTGTGTGTGTGTGAACATGTTAATAAAAAGCAAAGTTTGCGCCCCCCCTCCGCTGTAAGATCAGGCATTTACAAACATTGGGAATAACTCTGAGTATTCCTCTCCTGCTCTTCGGTCTATTTTCATGCCTCGCTGCCTCCATCGCTTGTTGTAAATCACAGGTTATGTAACCCATTTCTCTCTTTTCTCTGTACCTCTTTCTCTTGTTCTCATGTTGTAGTTCCTTCTGTCTTTCTCTCTCTGGGTTGATTTCAGCACAAGATTGTTTTATACCTCTTTAAAACGCATATAAATGCATCTCTTATCTGAACGAAGCGCTTAAAACACTCACTGTTCTGGTGAGTTGATGTCCTCTAGCGGGCCTCTGCTTATTCTAGAAGGATCCATGGATCCCCTCAGTGCTTGTGGTTTCTGCTCCAGGTGATTCTTCAAAACTGTCTTCTCACCATCTGTGGAAAATAATCAAAAGATCATGTTTCCATGTAATATTTGTCCTGAAATACCTCATGATTATTTGTAATTGAAATAAATGTAAAATCTGATTACATATAAGGGGTTAAACCTTAAGTGCAGTGGAGCTGATCATTAAAAAATAAATAGTAATGAATTGTAACAATATACCCTGTTTTTCGGACTATAAGCCGCTACTTTTTTCCCACGTTTTGAACCCCGTGGCTTAAACAACGAAGCGGCTTATTTATGAATTTTTCCTGGGTTTTTCACAAACTTCAAGCCAAAAAACTGAGACCCATAACATTAGACCAATGAAATTTCCGAACGGAAACGAAAAAACGCACCTCGCCTGTGTTCTGAGCTACTGTCAGGGATCTCCCTGCCACGCCCCCCTCGATAACTGTCAGGGATCCCCCTGCCACGCACCCCTCGGTAGCTGTCAGGTATTCACCCTGCCACGCCCCCCTCGACGTTCTTGAGTCACAGGCTGTCGGTCGTTGTATTGTTATGCTGGTAAATCGCGTGGCTGCTCGACCACCGGCAGTCACCGCTGGCTATATCTCCGAACCCCATTTCCGTATTGGATGACTCATTGCCGAAAGCCTTACTTACATTTGGATTATGCTTTGGACATTCGCGCTCATGGTGGATAATTCGTTTCGAGCGAATGTCGTTGTTTGTTGTTTTCCTCGGCTTGTGAGTGTTTTGTTTTTTGCGAGTCAATAAAGACAATGATCGGACTATATCTGCTTCCGCGTCAGCAGCCTGACAGAACAACCGACCTGAACCGAACGCGGATTCGACACACCGCGTTTCCGACCGCGACGGATCGGCAGCTGAACCCGGCTTCGGATTTCCTCCGGAAGCTCAGTGCCGCTCCTCGCGGTTCAGAACCACAGAAGCCGGATCATGCGAGCGCGGCTGCGCCACGCCCCTCAGAGAGCGCGAGGGGATTACCGGCTCGTTTCTCTGGGAAAAGAGACGAATTGGGCGGATTCCTGTGGAGCATCGGCGAGTATGTGGTCGTTAATTTTTCCCAATTTCCCTCCGAACGAGCCAAGATCGCCCTCTGTATTTCCCTCCTGTCTGGTGAAGCTCTCGCCAAAGCCAGCTCGCTATGGAGCGCCAAAGGGGGCAATTTTGGCTCACTCGCCGAGTTCAGTGGGCTTCTTCTGGAGATGTTGGGGATAGAGGTGGTGGATCTCCACTACAGTCCCCTTGAGGAGGAAAGTGCTCCATTCCAAGGTTCTCCAGAGCACGCGGCTCCGTGCCAGAGCTCCCATGAGCATGCAGCTCAG
This sequence comes from Silurus glanis, assembly GCA_014706435.1. NCBI lineage: Eukaryota > Metazoa > Chordata > Actinopteri > Siluriformes > Siluridae > Silurus > Silurus glanis. The sequence goes on along the minus strand of JAAIIK010000068.1, from coordinate 4,391,184 downwards.
CCCCAATGTTTTGATAAGAGTGCGGCTTCATCTCAGGGTTTCTACCAGCGCGCTGCTGTGTTCCGGGGTTCTCGTGGACGCACCACACCATCTCCGAGCGTCGGCGAGCACACCATGCCGTCACAGAGCTTCTACAAGCGTGCCGCTCTGTTCCGAGGTTCCCGTGGGCGTGCCTCGCCGCCACAGTGTCTCCAGGAGCGTGCTTCCCCGCCACACTGTCTTCACGAGAGCGCCGCGATGCCACAGACTATCCATGAGAGCGCCGCGCCGCCACAGAGTCTTCACGAGAGCGCCGCGCCGCCACAGAGTCTTCACGAGAGCGCCGCGCCGCCACAGAGTCTTCACGAGAGTGCCGCGCCGCCACAGACCCGTCACGAGAGCGCCGAGCCGCCACAGACCCGTC
>JAAIIK010000068.1:4318211-4342915 GCA_014706435.1 Silurus glanis | reverse complement strand
ATCTATCTATCTATCTATCTATCTATCTATCTATCTATCTATCTATCACAAAGTGGCATCATAATTCTTCTTCTTCTTCTTCTTCTTTTGGCTTCACCTATTAGGGGTCGCCAAAGTGGATCATCCGTATCCAACCCCCCCTCCGTCTACATCTGCCTCTTTCACACCAACTACCTGCATGTCTTCCTTTACCACATCCTTAAACCTCCTATTTGGTCTTCCTCTTTTCCTCCTTCCTGGTAGCTCCATCCTCAGCATTCTTCTACCGATATACCCCATGTCCCTCCTCTGCACATGTCCAAACCATCTCAATCTCACCTCCCTCACCTTGTCTCCAAAACTCTAATAACCGCTAATAAACTCATTTCTAATCCTGTCCATCGTCGTCACGCCCAATGAAAACCTCAACATCTTCAACTCTGCTACCTCCAGCTCCACCTCCTGTCTTTTACTCAATGCCACTGTCTCTAAATCATACAACATCGCAGGTCTCACCACAGTCCTATAAACTTTCCCTTTCACTCTTGCAGATTCAACTCAAACCTGCAGATGAAGAATGGTAAAATAATAACCACTGGCATATTCTACTCTTTCTTTATACAGACTCTCAGGGTTTCTGCAAGGATCTCAGCATGTCTGCCAGACATCCCATCATGGATAGCATCTCCGAAGGTGACACAATATCACCTATTATAGCTACTTTATATTCCTGAAGATTTTTATTTGTATAGAATTGTTTTTCAATTATTTTGTATTAAGATTGTACTTTCAGACATGCATAGAAAACTCGCTCTGGTAACCGTGTACAGACCCCCAGGGCCCTATGCTGATTTTCTTCAAGAGTTTGCTTGTTTTCTTTCAGACCTCTTGATCAATTTTGATAAAGTGCTGCTTGTAGGAGATTTTAATATTCATGTAGATGATGCAAACGATGCTCTAGGATTATCATTTGTCGACTTATTAAACTCTTTTGGGGTTAAACAAAACGTCACCAGACCAACTCACCGTTTTAACCACACACTAGACTTAATAATATCCCATGGAGCAGACGTCACTGATATAGATATTTTACCTCAGAGTGATGACATCACAGACCATTATCTTATACTGTACACACTACCGGTAGAGCAGATTAGCCGTGTTTCACCACGCTATCGACACGGTAGGACTATTGTTCCGACCACTTAGGACAGATTCATAAATAACCTGCCTGATTTATCTCAGTTTCTCACTAAACACATAACTGCTAATAATCTTGATGAAATGGCTAACAACATAGACCTTATCCTCACTAGCACATTAGACACTGTTGCCCCCATCCGGTTAAAAAAGTTTAGAGAACAAGCACCTGCACCTTGGTATAATAATCATACGCATGCCCTCAAGAGAACAGCACGGAATCTGGAGAGAAAATGGAGGAAAACTAAATTGGAGGTATTTAGAATTGCGTATAAAGACAGTATGCTCAGCTACAGACAGGCGCTAAAAGCTGCTAGAGCTGAACACCTGAGCAAACTCATAGAAAACAACAAAAACAATCCCAGGTTCCTTTTTACTACAGTAGCTAAACTAACTACAAATCAGGGTTCTGAAAAATGTGTTCCATCACAGTTTAGTAGTGAAGACTTTATGAATTTCTTCACTGAAAAAATAGATAACATTAGAAAAACAATTGTGGCAGTTCAACCTCTGAGACCATCTCCTGACACAGTGTCACCTTCAACTCCACAACTACACTGTTTTACATGTATAGGACAGGAAGAGCTGTATGATGTTATTATCAAAGCTAAATCAACAACATGTCAGTTAGATCCCATTCCAACAAATCTACTGAAGGAAGTGTTATATACAGCTGAGGAGCCTCTTCTGTAAATTATTAACTCCTCACTATCTTTAGGTCATGTCCCTAAATCCCTCAAGCTAGCAGTTATTAAGCCCCTCATTAAAAAACCTAATCTGGATCCAAACACGCTATCGAATTACAGACGAATTACAGACCAATTTCAAATCTCCCATTTATGTCTAAGATTTTAGAAAAGATTGTTCACTTGCAAGAGAACAATATCTTTGAAGAGTTTCAGTCAGGTTTTAGGCCCCATCATAGCACAGAAACTGCCCTAGTTAAAATCACTAATGACCTGTTTTTAGCTTCAGACCAAGGCTTCATCTCGCTGTTAGTTTTACTAGATCTTAGTGCTGCGTTCGACACTATAGATCATGATCTTCTCCTAGATCGCTTACAGAATTACATCGGCATTCAGGGACAGGCATTAAGCTGGTTTAAATCCTACCTGTCCAATCGTTACCATTTCGTAGATTTAAATGGAGAGCTATCCAGGCTAATGCTAGTGAACTATGGCGTGCCACAAGGTTCAGTTCTAGGACCCCTGCTCTTCACAATATACATGCTTCCCTTAGGAAATATTATTAGAAGGCATGGAATTAGCTTCCATTGTTATGCTGATGATACCCAACTATATATCTCATCTAAACCAGGCGATACAGCTCAATTAGCTCGCATAACTGAGTGTGTTAAGGAAATAAGAGATTGGATGACCCATAACTTTCTACTTTTAAATTCTGATAAGACGGAGAGTTTGCTCATCGGCCCAAATACTAGTATACAGAAGCTCCAGCATCTCAACCTGCATTTAGACGGATGTTCTATAACCACTAGTTCAACAGTAAAAGACCTGGGAGTTATTTTAGACAGCAACTTATCTTTTAAAAATCATATCAACCAAGTTACAAAAACAGCCTTCTTTCACCTTAGAAATATTTCTAAGCTAAGAAATATGTTGTCTATATCCGATGCAGAGAAGCTCGTCCATGCGTTTATGACCTCCAGAATAGACTACTGTAATGCATTACTAGGTGGATGTCCTGCATCATTAATAAACAAGCTTCAGTTAGTTCAGAATGCGGTAGCAAGAGTTCTTACAAGGTCAAGAAAATATGATCACATAACCCCAATCTTATCGTCCCTGCACTGGCTTCCTGTTAAGTTTCGAATAGACTACAAACTACTGCTACTCACTTATAAAGCACTAAATGGTTTGGCTCCCATGTATCTCTCCAGTCTTTTAACACGTCTCACATCATAACCTTGTGCTCCAGAACATCTGATCACATGCACATTATCAACTTGTGCTATTAATATCATGAACAGCAGCTACGCTAATTGCTCTCCACTGCTTCTCTTTCTCTCCCCATCCCGAGGCTTCCTGAGGTTTGGCCAGCTCCAGTCACGTCCCACCTCGTGAAGATTATGGACTTTAAAGAAGTAGATGCCGAACTCTATATATACCTGAACCATCTAGAGACGTACCAGTGCCAATTGGATCCCACTACATGTGTGGAGTTTTGACATTGGACCTCCTGGAGTGTTTAAAGGCTCTGGCATGGAGAAGCTGTTGCTGGATCTGTGATGATCACAAATGTTGAGCTCAGTAGCTCCTACTTTTATACCAAAGACTGTAGAAAGAACATTTACTTATAATCTTATACTCCAGTACTCATGTTAGTTCTCACTCTCCAGTGTTCTGTATTGTTGAAAGATTTATGATCAAACTCTTGATGTCACCCAAATGAGGATGGGTTCCCCTTTTGAGTCTGGTTCCTCTCAAGGTTTCTTCCTCATAACATCTAAGGGAGATTTTCCTTGCCACAGTCGCCATGGCTTGCTCATCAGGGATAAATGCACACCATTCACCTTGACTGTTGATTTCTGTAAAGCTGCTTTGAGACACTGTCTGTTGTGAAAAGCGCTATATAAATAAACTTGACTTGACTTGACATAGTGCTTTTAAAAATGGTCACAGTCACAAAGCAGCCATACCTCAATAAAGGTAATATAAATGTAATAAAAATTCTCTATAAGTTTATTCCTAATGAGCAAGCCAGAGGTAACAATGGCAAGGAATACCTTACTGAGATGACATGAGGAAAAAAACCTTCAGATGGATTCAGGAAGCTAGATTCTCCAGAGATGTGTCACCATGTTCAAATCTTCTGATCTCAATGGAGTACTCTCATGTAGACACTCCAGTATAAAGTGTTTCCCATTCAGTGACTGAATGTGTACTGCATGTCACCACAGTGTTGTTGCGGCAGGACAACAAAACACACTGCACATTGCAGTTCTTGCTCTACCTACTACACTCTAGTGATCAGCAGTGTGTCTATGTGTGCACCGAGTAGCACCAACACATCTATGTCCATGTAAGTCCTATATTTCCCCAATGTTTTGTCTTCCACTGAATACCATGTGGGATTATATTCATGCCTGTGTAATACATTACATTAACAATCCCAGGTCACCCACTGACCCTTGTGTGACCAGACTGTTTTCTGTGTCATGGCTTTCCTAATGATCACACCTGTTAGACCACAGCATATCATGTTTGCTTCTACAACTGCACATACTATGAGTGTGTGTTAAAAAACTCAATCCAGCAGCTCCCTTTTCCCCAATATTACAATCCCATGGTCAGACCTTACAGTATCTGCATCACGAGTCATTGGAAGACAATGTAATAATTGTGTGTGGGGTCACCCACAGACAACAAATATCCTATATGTAGATGCCAGGAGAAGCCGTACAAACGTGCATTGAACTCAAATACTTGACACATAAAATGGGTGGTACATTCATTCTTACATTTACATTTACATTTGTGCCATTTAGCAGACGCCCTTGTCCAGAGCGACGTACAAAAGTGCTTTAAATCTCTATCAATTAATAAATCTGCACTGGTATGCTAGATTACAAACCTAATATAAATCAGACTATAACTCTTGATTTTTACAAAGCAAACTTGGAAAGTGTTAATTTAAGTGTTTCAGGATGAGGTAGGTCTCAATCGTTGCTTAAAGATAGCCAGGGACTATCAGGGGAAGTTCATTCCACTATATTCCTCTGTGCCAGTACAGAGAAGAGTCTTGAAGTATACTTACCTCTCATTCTGAGAGAAGGTGGTACCAGTCTAGCAGTGCTGGAGGATCGGAGACAGCATAGTGCAGTGCGAGATGTGATGAGGTCTCTGAGGTAAGATGGTGCTGGTCCATTTTTGAGCTTGTAGGCAAGCATCAGCGTTTTAAATCTGATACGTGCAGCTACTGGAAGCCAGTGAAGGGAGCGCAGCAGTGGGGTGGTGTGGGAGAACTTGGTCAGATTGAACACAAGTTGTGCAGCTGCGTTTTGGATCATTTGCAGTGGACGAGTAGCATTCAGAGAAAGACCTGAGAGTTGCAGTAGTCCAGTCTCAAAATGACAAGAGCCTGAACAATCACCTGGGCAGCCTGTGTGGACAGAAATGGTCAAATCCTTCGGATGTTGTAGAAAAGAAATCGACAAGAACGAGCCACATTAGCGACATGTGAGGAGAATTACAGTTGATTGTCCATAGTTACCCCAAGGTTACGAGCAGTGGCTGAAGAGGAGAGTAGAGAGTCATCAAGAGTTATTCGGAGATCTTGACCTGGAGATCTCAGAATCTTTTTTTATGTAAATATCACTTCTTCGAAAGGCATTTTTTCTTTGCACAATCAACTTAATGGTTCCAGAGAACCATCCATTTTAGTTCTCTCTTACATCTTTGTTTGCTCTACATGTGTTCAAATGTGAAAGCTAAAAGGAAATGAATTGTTAAAAGTTCACTTAAGTACCACAAACACACAAACCTTTATTTTGGTCTAATAAACATTAGTTGAGCTATTTGAGCATTTTCTGGCAAAAAGAGTACAAACATGGAAATATCAACAAAAGTACAGGGACTCCTGACTTTTCCAGACATATGTAGTTCTTCCACAAATTTCAAACTTCTTCAATTTTCCCTTTATTGAAAGAGAAGACCCTAAACTTGTTCTAGCATACCAACGCCCCTGTGTACATGGACTGGAAGATCTCCTGCTTTCAGATCACTGACATCAACCATACTGAACATCTTTTGGATGAATTGGAATGCTGACTGCACCCCAGGCCTCCTCACCTCACCTACATCAGTACCATCAGTACATCTTAGCGTGCCAGTGCTCTTACAGTCCAGCGACTCAGAGCTGCTAAATTCTCCAGAGCAGCTCATGACTCAAAGCAGTGTAAGGGTTCTGAACTGGACAGTTACAACTGGATAAGGGCGACCAGCAAAGGATTTAAATGTAAATGCAATGTACCTGATTTTACCAAATCCTATGTTCCTGAATGAATCTCCACAAGGACACTCCAAAATCATGCAGGTTATTATAACAGCAAATGGGGACTAAATGTTAAAAAAATATGAGGTCAGGTGTAGACTAAATTTATCCATATAGATATTTTACATCATATTAAATAATAATACTATGTATTAAGTACTAATTGAATCAGAAATATATATATTTATGTATATGTATTTCTATGTAAATATTTAAGATAAGATAAGATGAACCTTTATTTATTTTGTGTTGAATATAAGAATATATGTTTTTCGGTGATGGTACCTGTAAAATTGAGTTGAGATTCCTTTTGCTCTTTACAACTATAACTCCAATGTTATACCTGACTGCTGTAATTTCCCAAAGTCATGAAGTGCAGAATATATAAAAATATTCACAGCACACATTGCAATATCCGTCACTTTGTGCTAAAATGGCTACCATGAGCCATCCAGCTTTTGAGCCTGTTCTGAGTGTTAGTCATCACTGACTTCCAGCTGTGTCCCTTCCTCGTCCTCTAAAAGAGCGTGCTGTCAGTCAGGACGTAGGACCGGGAAGGACAATAACCTTGACTAACTACAGGAACTACAGTAACACTAGGTTTAATTTGAAATAGTTTCAATTGGTAAATCACGGTTTTTTTTTTTTGTGCCCAATCAGCGGTTGCCTAGTAAAAGTGGAAAGACGCTGAATGGGATCTTAGGTCCAGAGAGAAAAAGAAAAAAGAGTGTATTCGAAATAAAGGTAGTCTTTAGTCCCATTTGCCATAGACTGTTACTTGGCTATATTGCTGAAATGAAGCTGGGTGTATTTCGATCTGGGCTTAACGATTAGCAGTACATTTCTTCTCAATGACTAAAGTCTTATCTAAACCAGCTTATTATGAGAAACCAGTCTGGGAGAGAAGTATTAGGACATGATAGACAGAAATGTCCTACCAATTGTCCTTCAGTTCACACCTTGTAATCAGAGAATGGAAGTAATTCTACCTCCTTATTTATCTGCTTCTTTAAATATGCAACGTGCAACCGTATAGCATGGCTGAGTTTTTTTCAAGGGGTACATTTCTTCATTATTGTGGTGCTGAACAACTTAATGAGCCTTCCTGTGGTTTTGGATCAAATTAACTTGGAGCTTTTGATTAAATGTCGTAATATCCTTAATATCCTTAGATGTTGTATTGCAGGGTACTTTGAGGGCTCGGTTCCTGTAAGCAATCGAGTTTACATGGTGGTTTATAACAATCTATTTCAAGTTTATGCACATATGCAATTTAGGTGCAGGTTAAACTTTTATTTATTTATTTATAAAAAAAAATTTTTTGCGAGCTATTTTTAGCGAGGTTTGCACAAAGTAATACTAATGATGCAACTGTGCATGTTGTACTTCTGGGCTGATGTGGGTTTGGGCTGATGTAAAAAAACAAAAAGTAGTTAAGGTGGAGTTTACATAATTATTTTTAAATGTTGCCCATCTGGTATGGTTGAAAGCACTCCGTAAAATTCCAATTCGATAAACTGTATTTGGATGCAAAAAAAAAAAGAATCTTAATGAGCACTCGAGTGGCAAAAGTAGCAATGTGACTTTGAAGTGGAAATAAGCAAGAAACTTTGAAATAAACCCATTTGATGGAACAGTCTAGATTTTCTTGGGATTTCCTACTAAGGATCTACAGTATAGGTAAGGGGTCCCACTTTGAAACTAAAGCTCTGTACACTCTCATAAATAAAGGTATCAACCTCTACCTATAGTATGTATGAACAGAGAAAATCTTTGCAAATAATTTACTGTTCATAATAAGACATTAATGACCACTTCTGAAAGCGTATACAAACCCAATTCCAAAAAATTTTGACTTTGTGCAAAATGTAATTAAAAACAGAATACAATGATTTGCAAATCTCATAAATACATATTCTTTTTACAATAAACCAAAATAAAGAAACTGAGAATATATACCAATTAAAAAAAGGTCATTTTGAATTTGATGGGTGCAACTCGTCTAAAAAAAATTGACACAAGGCCATGTTTACCACTATGTAGCATCACGTCTTCTGTCTGTATAGATCTGGGAACTAAGGAGATCAGCTGCTCAAGTTTTGGGAGATGAATGTTGTCCCATATGTGTCTGATACAGGATTCCAGTTTCTAAACAGTTCTGAGTGTCCTTTGTTGTATTTTTTGTTTTTCCGAAGATTATGAGCATCCAATATCGATTTTTGCCCTTGTCCCTAGAGATTTCCCCAAATAAAACTTTCTTTCGGCTTCTTCCATTAGGGGTCGCCAGAGCGGATCATCCATATTCATGATCCGCATGTTTGATTTGGCACATGTTTTACGCTGGATGCCCTTCCTAATGCAACCCTCCCCATTTATCCGGGCTTGGGACCGGCACTAAGAGTGGCTGGGGTTGGTTCCCTGACCGGGGATCGAGCCCGGGCCGCAGCGGAGATTTCCCCAAATACTTTGATGATATTATATGTACTGAAAATATGAGATATTCAGCTATTTTTACAATTTGATTATGAGTAACATTGTTCTTAAATTGTTCCACAATTTGTAGACACAGTCTTTCACAGATTGGTGAAGCTCTGCCCATCTTTACTTCTGAGAGTTTCTGCCTCCAGATACACTATTTATATAAACGCTGCAGCTATCAATTATTTAATCAAATATTTTTTTCTCTTGATTATTTCAACGATTATTTGAGAAATCGGATAAGAAGTACTTTTACTTTATTAAAGTGCAATACTTTATATACAAGAGAAAATAAGACAGGTCTCTTAAAATGAGCAAGTAATTTTTTTTTAATTTTTAGAAAAATTAAGATTTTTATTGCTGAAATTGCAATATAGGAAAACTAAATCTATGTAGTGCATTTAATTGCCATATTTAACACACTGTACAATGTTTTCTTTATGTTTGAGTTTGAAATCATCCCAAACTTTGGAAAGGCTTTGTGGAGGCAAGATTTTTTTTCGTATTCTAATTACTTGAGTTACTCGAGGAATCGTTTCAGCCCTAATTAATAACCATCATACTGACCTGTTGTCGATAAACCTTAAAAACTAAGACTTTTGTTGCCACATCCCAAATTTTGTGAGACGTGTTTTAGCCATCAAATTCAAAATTACCTTATTTTTCCTTAAAATGGTCAATTTTCTTTGTTCAATTGTGAACTAAATATGGTTTTACAGCATTTGCAAATCACTGAATTCTGTTTTTATGTACATTTAACACAGAGTCCCAACTTTTTTGGAATTGGGATTGTATATATGTTGCTTATATTTCAGGAGGTGAATAGAAATTCACAAATCCTGGGATTTTCTGGAGATCTTTAAAACTAGACCATACATTCTTCTTCAATATAGAGCATATCACAATGACATGAGTATGCTGATGAGTCTGCCTACTATGTCTCAGAGGCCAGCATTAACATCTAAAACACTGAGGGGGCATTAGTCACACCATACGTTGTTAGCAAATACATATAATGCTCAGATATGGCACTAGAGGCAAAAATTTTTTAACTTGTTTAAAAAAATGGAAACTGTTGATGTTCATTGTTAATAATAATAAACGACGTTAATGAAAAATGACAAGCAATTTAATGTTTTGCATTTCTTCCCCCACCGGTACCGAAATTAAACCGAACCGTTATATTCGTGTTGTATTCATATTGACAGTCTCTGTAGACATGGCATCATAATGATGGGGGTGAAATTCACAGCCAGGTACTGTGGCACAGACACACACACACACACACACACACACACACACACACACACACACACACACACACACACAAACTTACCAAGAATCAACCCAGATTTCTTTGACTTTGCTGGACAATTCTGCTTTCTCAAATTGTTCTGAGGAGAACAAAAGTCGTGTCAAGTCAAAGCGAACAACCATTACAAGGTTTTGACGCGTTTCGATTCATTTCTTCTCTTTTTAGCCATTTTGTTGGAATGCGCATGTCTGTTTGAGTGTGCATGATGGCTCTCCTACTGTGTTCCTAGAACTAGACCTCCTGGCAATTTAAAATCTGATCACACTCAAACCCCTATCTGCTGTCTATAGCAGCTGATAATGAGAGCTTACATGTCAGGACCAATTATTCCCTGTATTAAATATCCATCTTTGAAAAAGCATTAGCACATCAAAAGTAGTGGTGGCTCATGGTCTGCCTGCCTGCTGAGAAAGAGAGAAGAGAAGAGGAAGTGAGGAAGAGGCATCATGGAGAGAGAAAGAGAGAGATTACAGTGGGAGATAGGATTATTTGTGCAGAGGGTCTGTGAATGTTTGTGTGTTTGTGTGTGTGTGTGTGTGTGTGTGTGTGTGTGTGTGTGTGTGTGTGCATGAGAAAATAAGTGTACTGTGCTGTGAGTACTTTCCGGTTTGACAGACAGCAGCACAGAAACATTCAGGTATTGAGAGAATTGTAATTGATGAAAGGAGATGCATAACATATGGATGCCTCAGTGTGTGTCTGCTCCGCTTTCCTGAAATCTCCCCACTGTTGTCAGCATCATTTATGCTCTCAGGTTTTCCCTGAAGTCTTTAAGTGCTTATGGGAAAAATATGTAGTTGTAGAACTCACTTAAGTGTATTCCACTATTTTTATGTGTGTGGGGATTTGAATATAAACACAGACAGGGTTGAATACTGTAGACTCGGCATGGGGGAAACAAAAGTCTGCAGTGTTTTTGACTGGATTACACTAACTATATAATAAAATTCAATTTATTGTGATTTTCAACAATCCTGAAGATGTTTTAAAGCTGTTAAACAAATATTTGTGGTGGAGTGATGAAGTGAAGGCAACATGGTTTCTTTAGAATTTACACGAATTAAGGTGTATGGAAAACCATGTACAATGGTGTAACAAGATTCTGGTCTACATAATCCAGGACTCAAGGTTTATGAAAATATGTGTTTTATAAATCTTTTTTTTTTTTTACTTTAACTTGGATTTCTCAAAAAAGAAACATGCATGTTGCACACACATTATTGTAGCAGAAGGTAAAGGGGACAGAACACACAGTTTCAGTGTTTCAATGATTTCAAGTTTTGGTCAATTTAATAAAAGAAAGCTACAGTTTTATGCTTTTCTCCGAAAAACAGCTGAGCTCCTGAAAGCGTGCCGTGGGCAGAGCTAAAGTGTTCTGCAAGAGATCGTCTGCGAGCTGTGACATCGCTATAAATAAAACAGGAACAAAATGTAATAGTCTTAAATGAACAACGGCTAACAATCAGATCCGTACACGTCTGATTCTAAATCGGATCCCAAGTCTGATCGTCAATTACAACAGCAGCAACGACAAATACAGCAGGACGTGTCTATATGGTAAGTACTGAACAAGGTTCTTGTTTCCTCACAACCAAAAACACGCTTCTTTGAAGACATTCTTCTGCAAGTTCTGTGCAGCGCCACCGCTGACCTCCGTAATAAAATGAAGCACGGTGATGGGTGTGTTTTTGCTCTTGCTCTGGTCCAGGAGAAGTGCCCATACAAGGAATTCCACTCTTCATGATATCATGAAGAGCCATACACAGAAAATATTTTTCCAAAACTTATATAAACCCAGAAGGAGTTTACTTGGCACAGAAATACACAGAAATATTTTTTTAGACCCCCTTTTTAATGTATTAATGTAGTGCAATAAGAGTTTTGTCATTAATATGCGATTAACCAAAAAAGGACAAAGTCTAAGGCAAAATATCTTAAGGATCTAAAAATGGCATCAGACCGTCTATGGGTTAATCTTTGGAACAATCACAGGAGAACGTCGGGTTCTGCAAAAAGGAAACTAGTGCAGCTTGTTTACCACATTTTGACACATTTTTTCCCATATGTGCTCCGAAGTGACACCATGCGTACTTGGACAATGGCACTACAAATGATTAGTGTGGCAAAAAGCTTTTTAGCACTTTTAAGCTCAACACAGTCAAAATGCAAAAGGCAGACAAGAGTAAAACTGTTTTAGCACCATATCTGAGCATTACAAGTACTTGATAATGCCATATGATCTGGTCAGTGTCTGCTCATGCATTTATTTATCATCAGCAGCACTTTTATATCCTCCAGATTACTTTCCATTGACCTTTATGGCATTTGGCAGAGACCCTTATCCAGGGCAAGTTGCAATTATACCATTTATGCAACCGAACAGTTGAGGTTGGCAGTGCTGGGATTTAAACTCACAACCTTCATAAACTCATAACCGCTGATCTTACCATGTGGGTGCATGAAAAACACATCATCCACATCGGTTTTCTCACTTTCATAAAAAAACTCACCCTTTCCAAACGTAATAACGGCTTCATTGTGAAAAGTATAAGTGAGTTGAAAATACATTAATGTTCAGTATCGTGGCCAAAAGGTACATCTTGCACCTGATAGTATGTCTCAGGGTTTTCGTTTTCACAACTTTTCGTCTGTGCCATTCCACATTTCCTTTTAATGCATCTGTCTGTAAACAAGTGTATTGACAAATGAAAGCATTAGGAAAAGAACAGGGTTTTGTTCACACCTCATTATTTTTACCTTATATATATATATATATATATATATATATATAGGCACAACATTATGACATTATAACATTATGATCGGTGAAGTGAATGACACCGATTATCTCTTCCTCATGGCACCTGTTAGTGGGTGGATATATTTATTAGGCATCAAGTGAACATTTTGTCCTCAAAGTTGATGTGTTAGAAGCAGGAAAAATGGGCGAGCGTAAGGATTAAATAAAGTCCAAATTGTGATGGGTAGACGACTGGGTCGCATCTCCAAAACTGCAGCTCTTGTGTGATGTTCCTGGTCTGCAGTGCTCAGTATCTTTCAAAAGTGGTCCAAGGAAGGAACAGTGGTGAAACGGCGACAGGGTCGTGGGCAGCCGAGGCTCATTGATGTATGTGGGGAGCAGGTGGTCATAATGTTATTATGATATATATAATTGCTACTATTTGCACTTCTGGTAGATGCTAAACTTGCATTTCATTGCTGCTTTTCGTTGCTGTACTATGCAATGACAATACATTTGTATCTATCTATGAATCTATTAATGTCTCCCTCTCTTTTTCACTCTCTTTCTCTCTCTCTTTTGTTTGTGTATATATACACACACACACACACACACACACACACACACACACACACACACACAAACACACACACAATGCACAATGAAGACCCATAGAAACAATATTCTCTTTGAACATATAGTTAGGTGTAAAGTGCAAATGTGCCATACCTTTTGGGAAGGCAAAAGTACTCTTTAAAAAGTAGACAAGTCAGTGTATAGGCTTGTTAACAGTTTGCATTTCTTTCCACTCTATAATACTTACATTTTAGATACAATTACAGGTGGCAAATGTATATAATTTATGTAATATATACAGAGTCTGATGTTGATAAACTTGATCGATAATTATAATCAAATGAAATATGCCAAAACTTTAGATGACCAACTTTAAATACAAAAGAAAAAACATAATGTTTTGTTATGTGTCCAGAGATGCTGTGTTGTAAGGTATCTGTCAAAAGGCATGCTGTTTGCCTTCTTTTTTCTTTTTGGTCTGCAGATCAAGAATGGTGCTGCTGGTTTATGGGTGTCAGAAACCATGGCCATTGCCATGGCAACAGATCCCTGCAATACCATGTGTTTCTGCACTGCAGCGCCAGCACTGGAAAAAGAGCGAGCATGGTGAGTGTCACCCGAGGACCCTGTGGAATTCTAATCAGCTCTTTGTCCTTCAAATGCAATCACACACACACTTACTTAGAAAGAGACACACGGATGTCTGGATGCATAGGTGTTCTCTATTACAGCCTAGCCGACCATACACCATCTACATCTCTCTCTCTCTCTCTTTCTCATGGGCAATTATATCCACACATAGATCTACTGTATGCAGCACTCAAGATGCATCTTATATATATCCTCTGTACATAACAATACCTCACCAGGGTAGAGGTCTAACACAACTCTTTACTCTGTTCACCCTAGAAAAGGGTTCAGCTGATCAAGGAACCTTGGACAATAAACTCTCAAGACCCATAGAAACAAATCCTCCTTAAACACATAGCTAGGTCAACACAAATATCTTTATCTATATTCATTAATAAAGATGTGCATCTCCTTAACTGAGGCCGATGCGATTTGCTTCTTAATGCATAGCTAAGGATACGATACATTAAACAAACATATGAAGCTGCTACTGAGGCGATGCGATATGATTCACCCATATTACAATGCAGAGGTGGGTAGTAACGAAGTACAAATCGTTACTGTACTCCAGTAGATTTTTCAACTTCTTACATTTAAAAAAAAAGGCTTGTTACTTTAGTTTTAATCTATTTGGAGAAATGTAAATTTCTTTCCTTTTCATTGCCTGCCATTTTTTAGACCATCAACCTATTTCCTGTCATTGCACGTCTTTTTCAATCTACCACTGGTGTATAATTTCCTGCCTCTCACACACCACAGACGTAGACTAGTTTATGAAGCTTACAATGAGCAACAAGAAGTATGGGGTTAACGTGGATGAGACAGAGGGAGTCAGCGACGTAAACATGACTGAGAACAGATACATTCTTGATCACCTGATCATCATCATATTTTCTCTGCTTGTGTTCTATATGGTGGTTGTTCAGCCTAGATACATTTATTAGGTAACAAAATGTTTTATTTGTTTCATATGTATACATATGTATATGTATTCATATGTATTAAGGCTGTCAATAGTAACAGCACTGGTTTTATCAATGCTCGATAAATGCATTTCTGTTTGACCATTTTTAAGGAAAATATAAATAAACATAAAAAGGCGAAATTAAAAAAACGCACCGGCGTGTTTTGTGGCATTTTTTCCTTATAACGGAGAAACAAAAATAAATTACTATCTTTTTTGATCGTACAGATAAAAGCAATACATAATTTAAATATGCAAAGGGTCTACTTTTATTTGTACACACTCATAATAACAACTAAATGCTGTGCTTTTTTAAAATAAAGAAAACAGACAGGGAGATTCTTTGCCATCTCTGTCATCTCTCTTCACAGACACACAAATAAAACAACCTGAATCTCAGTGAATATTTGCCACACAGACAGATGTCAAATTCACATTGAATACAAATATTCTCTGATTATTCTCTGATTATACAAATATTCTCTGATTATTCTCTGATAATTTGTATGAAAGTTATAAGGGGTGCAGTTTCTCCGATATCACCTCATTAATCATCTGTGTGGAAACATAGCAAAAGTTCCATTTGGTGTTCCGTTTAATGCCCCTCCACGCTACCCACCCACCCTGCTCTTTTCCTGTGCTGTCTCCAGGAAGACGCAGTTCTACCTCTGCCATGTTAATCTGTATTCTATGTGATTCACAGGACAAGCCTCGGTCTCCGTAGTGTTGTGATAGGTCATATTCACGTAGCAGAAGTTTATTGTGGAGAAATCAATGTACATACAAAATATTGGTTACAAATTATTGGCACTTTCTAAATAATAAAAGTATTGTGCATCTATAAATAATTATTTATAAATAAATCTTTTTTTTAACAATGCAAATATGTTGAAAACGATGCATTGCGATACAAACCTGTATCCGAAGCATCACACTGTTAACTTGTATGTTTACGAATCAGTAAATCTTACAATTCCTATTCATTACAGGTGCTCTTTATTCACAAATGTGTGCAATATATCTTTAATTTTATGTGGGAAATCCTGTAGATCCTAGCAGGAATTTCTCCAAAACTTAAAGTAAATATAACATTACTAACTATAGCAAGTTCACTACCTATCTATGCCAATAACACTAAAAGTTTTCTTAGTCATTGTTTAAATAACACATTACAAACAAATCCTATTACGATCCTATTACAGGGATGTGGTGACTTGAGGCATTAAACTTTCTGAAAAAAAGTTCTGAAAGCATTGAGTTCAAACCCAAACCCACCAAGCTGCCATTCCCGGGCCCTTTTATGAATGAGAAAAAACGTAAGTTGCTCTGAATAAGGATGTCTGCAAAATGCCACAAATGTAAAATAGTCAATAAAAATAGATTTGGGACAAGAAAATGCAGTTATGTGTGTTAAATAACCTAAAATGGTAAATACAGCACCATATAACTCCTTGGGCTGCTTTTTTAACCAGACCTTTGGAGCTCTCTATTACTTACTGAAATCAGATCAAACTGCCAAAGTTTTCTTCTGAACCAGACAAACTTCAAGAATTAATGCCTTTTTAAACTACACAAATACATCTACATGAGCTATAAAAAGATTTGTCTCAATAGGTATACGTGCCTTTTAGTGTTTTAATGTCCTCTGGCGCCCACAGTACACGCACAGAGTATGCAACGAATAAAATGCTTTAAAGATGGAGATCGCAAGTGTCATAAATACAAAGCTTCAGAGGTGGACAAGGAGGAAGAGAAGGCACTAAGTACTCTGGAGTGATGGCGGAGTTAATGGGCCTTTTCGTAGTACCAATCAATCTGAGCTAATCTCCCAGCCTGGACCTCTTCAGGGAGGGGAAGAGTCATGAATTCCATCAGTCTGACATCTGACAGCACAGTGATGCTGATGCAACTAATGCCCCTCCACGCTCACCCACCCATGCTGCTCTGGCCTGCTTGTTGCATTAGGAAAGAGAATTGTTTGTATCTGTACCAAGCTTAGTAATATACGCATATACAGTTTGAATCAAAGTTTTGAGTCCATTACCTAGAACACTTTTTTATATTTAACCATAATAACTCACTAATTTCTGTATATAATTTCAGTATTAATTGTTTGAAAATATGCCCAATGCCTGTCAGGTGACTATCAATAATATGTAACCAGATCTGCCAAATGCTGATAGCTAGTGTGTCTGTAGCAGATTATTCAATTCTAATGATTTTAAGTAATATCTGTCCCCCACTTGTCACTCTGTAAAGGTACAACTGTCCTTAATGGCACTAATAAATGTCTTTATATTAGTGCTGTCAACTGATTCAAATATTTAATTGCGATTAATCACATGATTGTCATGAGTTAACTCGTTATTAATCGCCACTTAATCGCACATTTTTATCTGTTCTAAATGTACCTTAAATTAATACTTTTCAAGTTTTTAATACTCAGCATAGGCATGGACAAATATGGATGCTTTATGCAAATTGATGTTTATTATTAGTGAAAACAAACTCAACATAAAGCATGAAAACAAAATATTTAATTGCGGTTTTAATTTAAAAAATAATCACGGTGGAGTTTATTTATTTATTTATTTTTATATCTGAGAAAAGAAAGGATGGCGTGAATTAATGTGCGTTGCATCGAAGGTTTCAATTTCACCTCTTTTATATTTATTTATATTTGTAAGAAAAATGCCCAAACTGAAATGTGCACTGCATTAATTGCGCGTTAATAAAATTAGTGCCGCTATAATGAATTTATTAACGAGTTAATTTTGACAGCCCAACTTTATAGGGTAATCTTAATATCTTTAATATCGCTATGTTTTAGCTCGAATTGTGTCCTACCTCATGAAGTCTTCAAACCTTCATAGTGAAGATCCCGACCCTGCGAGGATCTAGAGACTTACCAGCACCAGTTGGATCCCACTTCATAAAGACTTCAGACATTAGACTTTGAGTATTTAATTAATATTTAAGATAGCATTCTACATATACTGTTTCTCCATCATTGAACATTTAAAGTCTCAGGCATGGAGGAGTCGGTGTTGAAACTATAATGATCTCAGATGTTGCTCAGGAGCTCCTGGTTCCAAAACTCTAATAGACTGTATAAGACTGTAGAAAGTCTTACAATCACACACTCATGATCATGATATTTTCACACTCTGGTGTTTGTATTGTACTTTTATTATTTTTAATCACACTCTTAGTGTCACACAAATGAAGATGGGTTCCCCTTTTGAGTCTGGTTTTTCTTAAGGTTTCTTCCTCATACCATCTAAAGAGAGTTTTTCCTTGCAACAGTCCCCCCAGGTTTACTCATCAGGGATAAATACACCTTAATTGAAATATAAGTGAATTTTGTTCTACAATTCTTACATTCTGTAAAGCTGTTTTGAGACAATGTCTATTGTGAAAAGCACTATAGAAATAAACTTGAATTGAATCGAATGTTGCATCACCTAATAGAGATATAATGATACACCAATCTCCCACAAACCCACAGAACGGATACTAACCATGATCATTGCCAACAATGGCGTGCGTCTGCAAGGCTTGTGCTCAGTTAAATGTGTCTAATCCGAGGTGTCAGGTCCTAGCACATGTTTACAGCAAGCAGAGCTCTATTCTAAATCCTGCTTCGTTCTCTTTCCTACATGTCATCCCTGACACAGTAAGAGAAAGGACCATCCAAGTGTTCCTTTTCCGACAGTTCGTGCCAATGCACCCTGGGAGAGGGAGGGTCTGGATGGCTCACTTCCTGGACCACAAATAACACAAGCCACCTGAGATCCGATTTCGACAGCTCAACCACAATTACGCTTCTCGCTGATTAAGAAAGAGAGGAACAGCGAATTGCTGAAAACACTACAAGCGTGCAAACCAACCTCCAAGCTGTACATTTCCACTGTCCTCTTCAGGGGATCCACAATCTGCCAGCATATGAGAATGCACAGATCAATTAGCAGCATTCCTCCCACAATGATCAGCAGCTTTTGGTCCTTGATAATCTGGAAGGAAAAAAAAGAAAACAAAAGAGATATGTGAATGTGGGAAATGAAAGAAAGTGGTCGTCGTGGACACGATTCAAAAGGGAGCACGCTGATCTTTTAGACGATGAAAGCCCCGTCTGATCTTTTCTTTTTATTTAACCAGCATTTGACCCGGACTGAATCAAAGGAAAGGTCACGGAGAGGAGACACTGGGTGCACTTTAAAGGTATCACATTGCAGAAATGCGACGATTCCTTTCAGGTTGCCCCACTGCATGGCTCAGAATAGAGCTTGCAATTGGTTTTGATCCATAGGCTTTTGATGGCTTTGGAATTGGCTGAACACAGGCAGGATAAAACCTTCTGTGCCACTGAAAATATTGCAATACATTAAGATACAAAGACCTAGTAAAAGGGAGCACATTTCAAGGGCAAGAGGTCCTTGAACTGCCACATGCAAAGGTTAAATCATAACAGTCTTATGCTTAGCTGGCAAAAGTCATGAAAATATTGTGAGGATAAAGGAAGGGATTTCCTGTATCCTCAATCACTCAAGGTGAAGGGTTCAAATAAACAGTCAAATATTTGGAACTTGGGGACTATCTGTATATACTATATAACGTTTATCACTGCACTACTGTATATTCCACCCATATGTATTCTGCATAAACTGTACCATACAACATTCATACTTGTACATAATTATATCATGTCATTTGAGCATGTTATCTCCCTACACCCTAGCACAATCTTTGCACAGTATATTGTATATTACTATTTATACATATATTTTTACCAAGGCACCTTCTGTACATTATTCACCCTCACCCCTGTACATATGGACCCTATAACATTATTTATCACACTGCTATTTATTGTAAATAGGCCACTTATGCATTTCTGGTTAGATGCTTACAGCATTTCTAATTTCTAATCTTAGAAATATACAGACTGATCAGACTGATACAGACTGATTGGTCGACCTTTTGCTGCCAAAACAGTCCTGACCCGTCAAGCATTAACAGCATTATCTTCTTTAGCAATTTCAGCTACAGTAGATCAGCCTTCGCTCCCCACGTGCATCAACAAGTCTCGGCTGCCCAAGATCCTGTCGCCGGTTTACCACTGTTCCTTCCTTGGACCACTTTTGATAGATACTGACCACTGCAAACCAGAACACCACACAAGAGCTGCAGTTTTGGAGATACTCTGACCCAGTTGTCTAGACGTCAATTTGCGTAAATTGCTCAAATCCTTACGCTTGACCATTTTTCTTGCTTCGAACACCAACTTTGAGGACCAATGTTCACTTGCTGCCTAATTTACAGTATCCCACACTTATGTTATTTACTTCACTGCTCATAATGTTATTATAATGTCAATGTTATGCCTGATCCTTATATATATATATATATATATATATATATATATAGGAATAGAAATATATATATAATTGTATATATTTGTATATATATATATATATATATATGTAACCTTGTTAATATCTTTAGTACCCTTTTAAACATTTTTATTGTCTTCAAATCCTTATAGTCTTAAAGATATGTAAACATGGTTGAATTTAGCATTGTCCTTTGCAGTGCCACTCAATACTATTCCTAAGGGGATTCTGCTGCAGAAAACTATAACAACTACAAAAGAACTGACACAAGAGTAAATGAGGAAGCTGTTTTTCTATGGTGGGGAAAAACTGCTGACTAATAAGAAGTTGGATGCAGAATTAGCCACATTATAAGTACGCTTCGTCAGCATGAATAGTTAATATATCTAGTCAAGTAGAATGACACATTTTGTTTAATAATTAATGTCTCTAATAAAGGATGCGCTGTAGCCTTGGCAGTATTGAAAAAAAAAACTATGGAAGTCCTGGAGCTACGGCGGTTGGAAGCCCAGGGAAACCAATGACATGAAACTGGTTTGCTTAATCAGCAGACCTGCTGTAATTAATGATTTAGCAGTTAGGAATTCAGATCTATTACTTAAGGATATGCATTTACTAATTTTGCTAATAATTAACAATTGTAGAAGTTTACACTTAACTGCCTGCATATTACAATTATATATAGTTTCAGTCGATACGATTTATCATAATGTTGTTAGGATTCAGCCTCCCATTATTTGACATACCCTAGGGTTTTGAGAGCTAAATTCGGACAGGTTTCTCTGCATGCTAGGATTTATCTTGTTAGCAGTGTTCTGTATTAAGTGCAAGTTTTTCTTGATGTTTCCGTATTTTAAAGCTGTAAATATCTAAACTTTCTTTCTTGATATTCCAAACTATTTTTGCTTTATTTTTGATATATTTTTTTCTCATGATTTTCTGTCTTTGTAATGAACACTAAGAGCTAATCATGCCAAATGAGCTAGTTAGCTAGAGTGGCTAAGAAAGGTACTTCCCTTTCAGGAACTCGAGCTGCGTCGAAACGTTCCCGAAGCGTTTCGACGCAGCGTCTCGTTCCCTCAGGGAACTAGGGTTACATACGTAACCTAGAGACGTTCTAGGGTAGTTTTAAATGTTCCCCCTTACGGTGGCCGAGAAGTGCAAAACACATTAACAAATCCGAAAACAAAATAACAAATGCAAAAACAAAACAACAAATCCGAAAACAAAATAACAAATGCAAAAACAAAACAACAAATCTGAAAACAAAATAACAGATTCCAAAAACAAAACAACAAATCCGAAAACAAAATAACAAATGCAAAAACAAAACAACAAATCTGAAAACAAAATTACAAATGCAAAAATAAATTAACAAATGCAAAAATAAATTAACAAATCCAAAAACAATTAACAAAGCCGAAAACACAATGACAAGTCAGACAAACCAGAAAAGGTAGGTATAATTTGTGATTGGAAACTTACCAATCATTGGACGAGACGCCTGCCATTTACCTGTATATCTTGAATGACAGGTGTCTCGGCCAATGATCTGTAAGTTTCCATTCACAAACTATACCTACCTTTTCCGGTTTGTCTGAATCGTTGCACGAAACACATTAACAAAACCCGAAAACACAAAAACAATTCAGACAAACCAGAAAATTAATCAATTCATTAATTAATTAATTCATGTTTCTATTAAGCAATTAACCATATACGAACAACATGGCACTAACAACTACAATTTACATTACAATACACAGAACAGGTGCATGAAAATACAAATATATGCACATATATTTAGGGGAGGGGGGAGTGGTGGCTCCAGCGGTTAAGGCGCTGGGTTGCCGATCGGAAGGTCGGGGGTTCAAGCCCCGGTATCGCCAAGCTGCCACTCTTGGGCCCTTGAGCAAGGCCCTTAACCCTCTATGCTCCAGGGGTCCCTTACGAGGGAAATATCAAGGTCCGTGACGTCGGAGTGACGTGGGGCCGCCTTCCCGTGGGCTCACCACCTGCAGGAGGGACCGTAAGGGACGGTGCTGTGAGGATTGGGCAGCAGTCGAAGGCGGGGGCCTGCTTAGACTGCTGCCCCCGCGACCCGAATTACGGATAAGCGGGAGAAAATGAATGAATGAATGAATATTTAGGGGAAAGAGGAAAAAAAATAGATAAATAAATACAATTTATAATAATAATAAAATTAAAGTAAAAAAAAAGTTAAAAGTAAAAAAGGACAAAAGATTCATTGCATTTTTCTTTTTAATCACTTTTAGGGCTTTTGTGAAAGAAATAAACTCATTATAAAATACAAAAAATGTTGGTTTCACTTTCAAGTATTTCGATTTTGTATATAAAGTCGTCTTTGTTATTGTTCATTACAAGTCCAAGTTCACTTTTCGGCCACCGTATCCCCCAGTTCATGAACTAATCGGTTATATTCGAAGAAACCTCTGAAGATTCCCGGAGACACATCTTTGAGTGCATGTAGATGTGATGGGTTTAAAGAACGAACAAATCATTTCAGAGTTTTTATAACCACTAGAAGTACAATTGTACCCATTGCACATTGCTCAATGCCCAGTGCAAACAACAGTTGTGTGATTTGGTTTAAAACAAAGGTCTTCAAACTTTGTGTAGGCAGAGACCCCATTTCAAATACCTCATTAGATCAATTTAACACCGTCAGCACCTGCTTTTTGTGCACTTGTTCGAATGCTCTTGGGAAGGAAATTTGGCAAGGTTTGATAATTCAGCACTATACACAGCATGCTCTTGGACACTGCCTTAATGTTGATGGTGACTATGGAAGTCCTTTGCATCACAATACCATCAATGACCTGAAACTAAATGTCCTCAGAAAGTGTCTCAGCTTTAGAGGCGTCAAACATCAGCCAGAAGTCAGGAGTCAAGAGCAGCCATTGC
The DNA here is from genome assembly GCA_014706435.1 of Silurus glanis. Lineage (NCBI taxonomy): Eukaryota > Metazoa > Chordata > Actinopteri > Siluriformes > Siluridae > Silurus > Silurus glanis. The sequence goes on along the minus strand of JAAIIK010000068.1, from coordinate 4,319,702 downwards.
TCGAGCATTCCTCAGCACTCACTCCTCTATCAGTGTGTACAACTCGAGTCCTGCATGCTGGACCATCAGAGAAATCCAATTCTCCTGTGAATTAAAGAGCCAAGACGGGAGACATGCTTGTCTCTATCAACCGCAAGCATTTGTCTTTACTCTGATGGACTGACAAGCTAAGAATGGCTAACTGGAAAGAATATATCCTTTTCTGTGGTCTTCCTGCCAGAGAAATGGAGCTACTTTTGTCTTCACTGGTGCTGTACTTTTTAAACATAACGGATAATTTTTATTTTATATACTGTCTCTTTCTGTTAATAAACTGTCACCTAAGTGTATAGAAGCAATTGATGCTCTGGCCTGCTGCCAGTGCTTATATGCATATCTTGTTAGTGATGTGATTAATTATAATTTACATACAGCTCTTAGAGTTTTGGTTCTGGTAGGCTACATTACATGTGTTTTATGACTGACAGAAGAAGATTTGTCTGGTTTTATGAGGAGGTGGTATCTTGAAGGTCAGAAGGTCATGGCCATTTCCAAACACAGCCACACCAAGCTGCCATTTCTGGGCCCTTAAGCAAGGCCCTTAACCCCATAGCAGCGCAGGTGTATGAATGGGAGAAATGTAAGTCTCTCTGAATAAGGGCATTGGCCAAATGGCATAAATGTATGGCAGAGTTTTACCAATTGTGAGGATTCGACTTCTGGGTTAGAGCATCTGCAAAACAGCAGCTCTTGTGGGATGTTCCTGGTCTGCGGTGGTCAGTATCTATCAAAAGTGCTCCAAGGAAGGAACATTGGTGAACCGGCGACAGGGTCATGGGTGGTCGAGGCTCATTGATGCACGTGGGGAGCGTAGGCTGGACCGTGTGGGATGATTCAACAGATTCAGAAATTACTAAAGAAGTTAATGCTGTTAATGCTCGAAGGGTCGGGACTGTTTTGGCAGCAAAAGGGGGACCAACACAATATTAGGCAGGTGGTCATAATGTCTTGCCTGATCAGTGTATGTGTACACACAGACATTCATTAAAGTGATATTGTTTGTCTTGTTCACTTTTTTTATCCATAAGTAAAATGTACAGCTCAGGTTTGCAGGACACAAAGTAACCCAGGATCACCAAGGTCAAGGCCAAGGTCAAACAACTAATTGGGTGTAAGTCACACTGCTCCTGTTGTCTATACTTCTCTCAAACATTTTCTTTATTACATTTACATCATGTGGCAAATGCTCTTAACCAGAGCGACTTACATTTAACCAATTAATTACAAATAAGCAGCTATGTGTTTAGGGGCCTTGCTTAAGGCCTCATGACCTTTGGAGCCAAAGTCTAATGCCTTCACCACTAGCCACCTTCCACTGCTTATTACAATTATAATAAACGTTTTATTCCTTCATCCCTCATTCATTTCTTCACTTAAATGCAGCAGTCACACTTGTATGGCAGCAGGAAGGCATGAGCAGGATTGTGTGTGTATATATATATATATATATAT
>JAAIIK010000068.1:4265326-4310277 GCA_014706435.1 Silurus glanis | reverse complement strand
ATAATAATAATTATTATTGTTATTATTGCATTATTATTACTGCTACAACTACTACTACTACTAATAATAATAATAATAATAATAATAATAATTATTATTATTATTACATTTCTTTGTATTATAATTTTTTTATTAATAGTTGTTTTTTTTGTATTAATTAACAACACACCCTGTTTACTTTGTACTTCTAAGAGGGTCTTAGTAAATATATGGCCAAATTGACAATAACAATTGTTCAATTGTTATTCTGGGCTTATGATGGTATCAGATAGGGCTATGGATTACAGCCTTAAGAAAAGTATACAGAAAGCCCACTTTAAGTAAGAGGCAAAGAAACACTGTATCTCTGATCTTTACCAAAAATAAATAAAAAATTGCCGTCAAATTATCATCACTTCTGAAACTTTCAAATGAAAGATCTGAAGTAGAGACACAATGATGGCTCAGTTTAGCAGAGCTGTCTGCAGGAGTACTGATTGCTCAGCTGGCATCCTTCATCGCTGCTATCAGAACTCCAGCCTTTGTTTCAGCTGTTGGAGCGGCTGGACTTGGCTCAGGCTACTACCATGCGTCACGCACAAAACCATTTTTGGAATCTCCCCAAGGACTCACTCCTTCTCGGCAATCAAGAAGTTCTTAATTAAACCGAGGTGGAGATTGTCAAGTTACGACAAACAGTAGCAGGACAACATGCCAGAATTCTGGGACAAAAAGCGTATGGAGAGTGGAGTGAAGGTGGAATTGTTGGCTGCAAGACAGAACACAGATGTTGCTCAAAGACCGGTAAGTACTCACAGTGCACAGAGTCTCAAACGCTTGGTCTGACACAAAAGAGCCATCCAATCCGAAGAGGAAGATGGAAGCGTAGGACAGCATGCCTCCCAGGATGATCAAGTTGTTCATGTAAGGACTGGACATTTTGATCAGCCTGTGCAAAGACAAAAGAGGACATTGTTGCACTGAAATACACTCATACTTACACATAATCCCATATTCATTATATAGCGTAAAGTGTTGTTTCTCAGGTGTCTCATCTGTGACTTTTTGTTTCAGGGTTGAAAATTATAACCATCATCAAAGTTAATATATTTATTTTGCGTTTTTTATTCTATTTAACTGGTCGCTAAAACTAAATAGATTTCCTAAAACTATTTTTAAATAAAAAAAAATACTAATTGCTTATGCATAAAAATAGGGTAGTGGTAGCTCAGTGGTTAAGTCTCTGGGTTACTGGTTCAAGTCCCGGTATCGCCAGGCTGCCACTCTTGGGGCCCTTAAACAAGGCTCCTACTCCAGCTTCCTAACATCGCTGGGGTATGTGAAGACAGAATTTCACTGTGACAAGTATAAAGCACATTTATTTCTTTTTTTTTTCTTAATGCATATAAACAGAGTTGGAAAGAGTAATAGAATATTCTACTCAAGTAAAAGTACTGTTATTCCAATAAAGGTTTACTTAAGTACAAGTAAAGTTGCCAAGTAAATATTAAAAGTAACTCATTTAAAATGTACTCAGAGTTGACATTTTTTAACAGAGGGGTGTGGGGTTTTAGTGTAGTTTTAAAACAAGGACAAGAGGTTATAAGTCTTAAACTAGTTGTTTTTAATTAAAGGGACACCTTTACAAATTAAAGTGCAATAACAAAAAAAAATAATAAAGTAAAAAAAAAAAAAAATTATCTAAATGTAGTTTAAATAAGAAAATGTAGTTTAGCACAATACTTAATACTTCAAATTCCAGATTTTTAAACAACTGTAAAAAGTAAAAGTAAACAAAAAAATGACAATAACGTGAGTAAATGTAATTCATTACTTTCCACCTATGCAGACAAATATATTAATAAATAATGTCTAATTGAATTGAATATGTTCTGCTGGTGGAGAGTTAAAAACAGCTTCAAAACAGAACTCTATGGCTTCAAAGAAAAGGTCCCAATTATTAGTATTGTACACATTGACGTAATTATCTTAATACTTAATTTACGTGATTAAATGGCGTCACTGAAATTTATTTTACACTTACAGCAATCCCTGATTTATTTATATAGAATATTTGTTGCAAATTCCTTCCTTGTTAATGCAAAAGCATTACATTAGGTTAGGACCACTTTCTGACCTGTGGTTTCGGTTTTTGATGTTGAAGAAGAGGAAGGCTCCTGCCATGAGCATGCCCAGGATAGTGATAGTGGACAGGATGCTGTAAAGCGGTACGTTGATGTGCCGTCTCTCGAGACGCACAAACGTCCGGTCTTTGGGAGGCTCCACACCTAGGACAGATACACCCTCATGAATTTGTTCGAAGAAATGACACTGGAGTGCATGCTTAATGCCCTTTTCAAATAAAAAAATCATTAAAGTAATTTATTCACATTTCAGAGTAGAAAATAATTACCCAGTTGGGCAAGACTGCTAAAATTGGTGGATTTAAACAATAGCAGACATTCTGCCTGATGGACTACATTTCACAGTGTTTTTCAGAGCACTGATGTTTCTTAATTCTTTGCCTGAAAGTTATGAAAAAGATAAATGAATATCAAAATAAAAAAATGTATTGGCTTAGTAAATTTTTGTCCAACAAATATAAAAAAAGAATGTGTATCTATCATTCTGGTTTGCATATTTCGATGATCGAAAACAGTTTAGGGGTTTATTGATTAATATCTTTTGTAGGGTTCATATTCAGAGTCATATTTTGACTTCTGTAAGAACCTACAAATGTGTCTAAATGTGATCTAACAAAAGAACTTAGATCATATAAGATTAAGAACAAGAGAGAAGATGTGATCAGACTGCCTAACAAAATTCAAACATGGAGGTGGAAGCTTAATGTTTTGGGGTTGTTTTGGAGCAAGGAAGGTTGGGGACAATTTTTTCCGGAAAGTGAAAGGAACCAAAATGGATACCATTCCATACTTCAACTCACACCATGCAATTCCGTATGGACTACGGCTCATTGGAACCAACTTCACCGTACAAGACAATGAGCCGAAGTGTACGTCCGAGCCCTGTAAGCGTTATTTAGAGAGCAAAATTTCGTCTGTAGTCTCCAACTAGTATCATGAAATGGTCTCACCCTCACCACATCTAAATCCTATTGAACTCCTCTGGGATGAACTAAATCACAAGCTCATAAAGAAATCTCCAACTGAGTTAAAATTCATGCTAAGGGAGGATTTTTGACTGAAGATAAGGTCCAACATCTGTACATTTATATATTTGTTTGGTCAAAGTAAATCTTCATACTGTTTAATCTTCATACAGTTTGTTGCATGTAAACAAAAGGAACACATCTCAAAAATCATTGTGCCTCCAAACATTTGACAGGCACCGCGTATCTCAAACAGCACTACAAATTGATATTTCATGAATGAATTGGAAGAAGCAGGGGGGATATTGTGAATACTCCTGACTGTGCATGCTTAATTGAACTCTGCGCTGAATACAGAGTATATACGTGTTTACTGGGAGATGTACTGGCTAACGCTTGAGTTTGTGATATAGAATACAAAACATGGAAATACGTAAAAAAAAAAAAAAAAAGGAATAATATAATCCTGGGTGTTTTTCTGAATTTATTTCGGAGCTTATTGAAGGCTTGATTTATTATTTAGCTTCATTTCTATGGGAGGAAGAAATTATTCAGTAGTCAGCAGCTTCAAGGTCCTGAGGAACAAGCTGCTTCACCACACTCTAATAGTCTTCAACACAATTCAGAGGCAAATTGTCTCGAGTCTATTCATTTGAGTTTAGGCTTTGCAAACAGCCCTGTGTTCGGTGTTTGTGGTCAGTGACCGCAATGTCGTGTTACTTTTTTCCCCCGCCTTTGCTTACTTTGCAGGCTTTTGTCTGTGTTCCAATTGATTCCTATGGCTTGTCTTACCAGCTTCTATTTGAAGGCATGTCTGACGTCAGAAAGAAGCATTTCCTTGTAATGCTGTGTGTCTATTTGTGTGGGTTAATGGGATGATATGCTGGGAAAGAATGTGAACTTGGAATGGAAGGGAAAAACAAACTAATCAATTATTCATTAGATCATACAATTAAAACAAAAGGAATACACAACTAAATACATGAACACACACACAGTTGCAAGGCTACACTGTGCTGGACTTTGCTTACCTTGGAACCTCATAGTGTTGTTGATAATGTCTAGGATGTCAGCAATGGCATTGTACTCTCCAACCTTTACGTCCTGGCCCTCTGCAAGAGACAGAAGAAAGAAGTCCTGATAAGAGCTCAATTCCGTATTACAGTCTGGGAGATAAAAAACTACAGCATACACTCATTCAAGTGAAGCAGAGCACCTAACTATGGAGTTTACTTTACTCCTTTGTGTGATTTCTGCACTATACTCATTGTGTACATATAGTCTTCTAACACAAAACCTGACATCTAATCAGCTAGTATAAACGTATCCCCTGTCTTTAAAATATATTAATGTGTCACCATAATCCTTCATTCCTGTCTTTTTAGGTTATTTGTTATCAATATCTTGTAAATACCAATAATGCTATGAAGAAATTAAGTTGTATTTCTTTTCTTTGAGAAGACACACATGAAATAGAGTTACAGATGTATTGGACTCAAAAGTGGTGGTTCATTTCTTCTTTCCTCATTTTTTCCACTTTGTAAAGCCTTCGGAGGAATCACTAAGAAATTTGAATGAGTAGTGTTACTAGTAGGAGAAATAGTAGCAGGTGTAGTAAATGGTGTAGTAGTAGGAGTAATAGAAGTAGAATCAGTATATAAATATATATGATTTAAAAAAATCGCATAATCTCTTTTTTTTTTTCACATTGGACCATACAATAAGATGAGTTTTTTAATGGACCTCAACAGGTCTCAAAACAGGTCAACAAAAGTCTTCAAAAAGTAAGTGTTATTAAAATAGGGTCTAAACCTTTCACCATTCAAAAACATTTAACACATTATGAAACGAAAAACACAACAAAGGACACCCAGAACTGTGGAGAAGCTAAAATCCTGTATCAGACACATATGGGACAACAGTCCTCTCTCAAAACTTCTGCAACTGGTCTCCTCAGTTCCCAGATGTATATGGACAGAAGATGTGATGCTACACAATGATAAACATGGCCCTGTTCCCAAACTTTTTGAAAACCTGTTGCAGCCATCAAATTTGAAAATAATCCTTATAAAATGCTTTATAATCTCAGTTTAAACATTTGATATGTTTTATTGTGAATGGAACAGGGATTTATGAGATTTGCAAATCATTGCATTCTGTTTTTACACACAGTCCAAACTTTTTTGGAATTGGGGTTGTATAAGTATTATAAGTGCTAAATGCCGCTGTACGCCTGTTACCTTTAGGTGTATATTTGTGCATTTCGTTTAAGAATTCAAAACAAAAACTACATTTATAATAATAACCACATGTGCATCTGACACAATAAATGGTGTAAGAAAAGGATGTTAAAAAATAATGAAGCAATAACATATGAAGGCTATTGAACATTCAGTTGAATAACCAAATACGTTTGGGTTTATGTGTCCGAAGGTACCATTGACTAACCTCTAATTCCAAATTAAGCACAAGGCATCTCACATACTGTATATCAGATCCTGAAGGTTTGTATATGTCTCATGGGAGCACTACAAGAACTGCCGTAAACTGTGCGACACCCACGAGGAGACCATCATGAGCAGATAATCTATTTATTTCATGTTGTGTTGATGAGTTTTCCCTGGAATTTGATTAGAAGACGCTTTGTAATTTCGTTAATGAAACTGTAATTGTGCCCTCCTTCATGTGTGCTAATGAGATTGGACGTTGAAATGTGTCTTTTTAAGAAATAATATAAATAGCAGAATGGAAACTACATTGTATGGATAAAGATATTTGGACACTTGATTTTCTCAACCATATGTGTTTTTTCTTCAAACTGATACCACAAAGTTGGAGAAACACAATTATATAGGACATCTTCGGATGTGGTAGTATGAAATTTTCCTTTCACTTGAACTAGAGAGGCAAACCTGTGCACAAAGTGAGTTTTATGTAGATATGGTTTGCATAGGTTGGAGTGGAAGATCTTGAATGGCCTGATATAGAGCTATTGAATACTATACTATAACACTCTCGTGGCTGTTTGAACGAGCACAAATCTCAAGTAAACTCCAAAATCTAGAGCATCTTCCCAGAAGTGTGAAGGTTATTATAACAGTAAAAAGTATAAATAAAAGTGGAGACAAAATATGAAATAAAACATTCAAATCTCACAGCTCATACCAATCTTAACGGTTACATACACACACACACACACACACACACACATACACACACTCACTCAAATGTGTGTTACCGAACTGTACAACCTGAACTTAACACACACTCATTACTCATCTCAATCTCAATCCATTTCACCATAGTTTATTTATTATTATTTATACTTGACCGCATTACACAGCATTACATGCTGTTTTTTGCACCTTTGACTGTATTATACTATACTGTTTACATGCTGTTTTTTGCACTGCATTGTGTCTGTTTATATTCACTCCCGGTTATAGTTTTTACAGTTCTCCTCGCACAGTACTGTATAATCAAAATATACAGTAGGTTTACTGGTCGGCGCTGTTTTGGGTTTTGTGTCTTGTCTTGTGTTGTCTGTCTGCACTGTCTGTCTGTACTGTTTTTGTCTGCACTATTTGCACTAGGTTGCACTCGATGCACTTTACGTAGCTTGTGTTGTGTTGTAGCTCTATGTTGTTGTTTATTGCAGCACCACGGTTCCGGAGGAACGTTGTCTCGTTTGTACTGTGTACCACTGTGTATAGTAGAAATGACAATAAAAGCTTCTTGACTTGACTTGACTTGAGGTGTCCACAAACTTTCTGCCTGCATATGTTTTTTTTTTTTTTTATCTTTATTTGAATCCCATTTTATGTTTCAGTGCTTCATGTGAGAAAGGATGGCTGCGGAAGGAGTGCAGCTGGCTGGGCTGGTTATGGCCTGATGAACATGCATCCATGTGGGCCAGCTTTTTTCTGAGTCACAGCCCAAAACACCATTACAGGCCACAAGATCATTGCTAAATGCATGCTCCTCTAGCCAAACCCCCAACCGATACACCCTCCCCTGCCTCTCTTCCACCTCGCCCACATAACCTGTCCATGCCAACACATCAAGCTGCCTTAACTGGGTTTTCAGGAGAGCTTTTTGTTACGGGTGTTTGCATTGAGGTGACAATTCAGTGGCCAAAACTGCGCTAATGGATTTGTGCATACAAGGTTGTGCATGTTTAATGGTTCCTTCTAAGCTCTTATCAGGTGAAAGATAATGCTAGTCACTGAGCATTGGTTCTATTTTGACATTTGCAATTAGATGGAGTAAAATAGTGTTAAGTATTGATTAGAGGTTGTGATTGCTTTGGAGGGATGCCAGATATTTTTTTAATGATGTGACTATATTTACTGTTTAAGTAAATTATTTAGTATAAGGCAATTGTATAGGGCACACTTTAGTATAGGGCAAACATTTCCCTGCAATTTTCCTGATACACTATACGGAACAAAATTCGTGCATTAACAGCATTTGGCTGATGTGTTAATCCAGGGCAACTTTCAATGATCTCATTATTTAATTTAGCAGTTGAGGGTTAAGGGCCTTGCTCAATGGCCAAGCAGTGGCAGCTGAGTGGTTTGGTGGGATTTGAACTCATGACCTTCTGATCAGAAATCCAACATATTAACCACTGAGCTATTGTGGACACCTGACTATAAGAATTGTATGTTCTTTTTTTAAGCATCCAAAAACTTCCAAAAAAGTTGGGGCGCTGTGTAAAATGTAAATACTAAGTGCTGATAACAAGCCAGAAGGTCCCTCTCCTCTTTAGTCCGGAGGATGCAGCGATGATTGTTGCCAAAAAAATAATGTCAAATTTAGATTTGCCTGACTACAAAACAGTTTTTCTCTTTGCCACAGACCATTTAAAAAAGCTTTGGCCCAGAGAAGACGGCAGATATTCTTGATCATGTTCATTTATGGCTTCTTATTTGCATGATAGATTTTGGGAAGACTTTAAAGCAGTGTCATCTGAGGGCCCGGAGATCATTGGCATCCAATATTGTGTTTTGGCCTTATCTCTTGTGCACAGAGATTTCACCAGATTCTCTGAATCTTTTGATGATATTATGTACTGTAGATGATGATATATTTAAAGCCTTTGCAATTATATGTTGATGGACATTTGTAGATGACTCTGAATCTCTTAGATCCTCTTTTTATACCCAGTCACGTTCCTAATCTGTTGCCAAGTAACCTCATTAGTTGCAAACTGTTCTTCCACTTCTTCCCACGTTTTTGAGATGTGTTGCTGTCCTTAATTTCAAATTGACCTTATTTATTCTTAAAATGGTACATTTTCTCAATTGAAACATTTTTCTATGTTCTATTGTGGAAAAAATATTGGGAGATTTGCAAATCATCGCATTACGTTTTTATTTACATTTCTAGAAAATGTTCCGCTAAAGGTGACTCAAAATCATCAACAGATGTGGAATAAATGTGTGAAAGTGGGTATGCCTTATGGTCCCACTCCAGATGTATTCCCATCCCTTGCTCCCCGCTTTCCCAATATAGCCTCAGGATCCAACTAGCTCGAAATTTGATAGAATATGACACATTATACACAACAATAGACCTAGAATGTGTCCTTGCCACTTCTGCTTTGTTTCATTTAAAGTTAATTAATAAAACGGCATTAAAACTGTGCCTAAAACAATTTTGACAAAACATATGCTTCATGGCAAGGTCATCATTAACGTAATTAATTTATACATTTCTTCGCCTTTGGTCCAGATGGAGGTGACAAAGTGGGATATGAGAGATGGATTTGGAGAAGCACTGAGCAGAGGCTCAGCATCTCTCACAATGTACATGCCAGATAATTAACATGCCTCACAATGGAGACAGAGATTCAGGAACAAACACCAAGAAAAAAGGAAAGAGAAAACAGAGACAGGAAACATTTCTATAAGAAGAAATATGACATTATTAACATTCAGAAAAAAAAGATAGATTTCTGGTTTCTTAAATAAAGTCATATTTGCTTGGTTTGTGTTTTATGGTTGAATATAGGCGAGAGACAAATGTGATAGAGAGCACCGTCATGGGGCAAAGTGCCACTCGGGTGATTGTTCTAGTTTTCTCCAATGCGCTTTGCACCATTTATCCATGGCTGTCAGGTGTCATCGAATAGGCAGCCAGTTCACAGCTTCATAGGCTTCCCTATCCTGGTGCTTTTAATACACACTCTCTCTCTCTCTCTCTCTTACACACAAACACACACCTCGAGTGATGATGTAACATGTTACATGGTACACTGCTGTAGCTCTGCACTGAGGTAGATAAGAGCAGAATGTCGGCTATGGGTTATGACAAGGGAATCCCCCACTCAGAGATTAAATCCTTCACCAAGATCTAATCTTATCTAACAAAACCTCAGGCAGGCCTACAGAAACATGCTGGGTTTGAGGTATTATTATGGAAAATGATGGCACGATTGAATGTGTACTTGTAGCAGACAAATACATTGCCATTGCCAAAACATTCCCTGTTACAGCAAACAGCTGAAGACCGTATTTAATTAAGTCCCTTTAAATAAGTGCATAACATATTTATGATAAATTAAAAAAAAAACAGCAGAATGAATAGAAAAGTAAAAAAAAATTATATATATATATATATATATATATATATATGTGTGTACAAATATAATAAAATATAAATATAATACAAAAATATAAAATATAATAGTATAGTATAATATAAAAAAAATTATATTTGCAATTCAGTTCAATTTTATTTGTATAGCGTTTTTAATAATGGATTTTGTCCCAATGCAGCCTTCTCATAAATAAATGGATAACAAACATACATTTTGAATTTATAAAGGAGTCTCTACGTTTTTCATTAATGAAAAAAGCCAGTGGTGACAAAAAAAACCTTGAGAGAAATCAGACTCAGAGGTGGCAGCTCGGTGGTGAAGGCAATAAACTCTGGATCGGAAGTTCAAAGCTCAGCACCCACAAGCTGACACTGCTGTGTCCTTGAGCAAGGCCTTTAACGTTTCGGTTGTAAGTCGCTCTGGGTAAGGGCATCTTCCAAAATGCCATAAATATGTAAAATGAAACCCATCCTCATCTTGGTTACACGGAATGTCTATTCATTATAGTTCCATCATTTTTAAGGTTATCGGCTGTTCACTGATGGAGACTCGAATGTAAAAATTTTCATGGTAATTGTAGTCCAAAGCCATTGTTGTGGACTGTTTATATAAATTACAAAAGTTTAAAATCCATCCTCATGCTTCTTGAGTTTAACCTCATGGATCTTTCGACTGTTCTATCCTCAGCAGCAGAGGGTGGTCTCCAATCAAAAAGACCTCCATCCAGACATAGGGCTAGCTCTATTTTAGACATCAGTCAAATTCAAAAGCATTATTGCCTGGTCGGAGGTTTTAAAGGACATATGGATTGGCAATATTTGAATACTAATTTATTTTAGTCCTGGACATCACTGATGCATTCAGGCAATCTTTAAACACTTTTGTTTAATTTTTTTATTTATTGGATTTTCTGACGAATGTATTCAATTGATAATTGACAATAATTGTATTGTATACCAACTTCACCTGTTGCAATAATTATACTGTAACGTGAAACTGTTGTGCGAATACCTTAAATCCATTTCACCACAGACTCAATAGCGAGTCAATTTGCTTTTGTAAAAAGCTAATTGATGTGCAATTCAAAAATTAGTCAATGAATCTATCAGCAACATTATAAACTACAATGTTTCTTAATTATTAAGTTCCATATTATCATTGTACTCCGATAAGGCATAACATTATGGCCACCAATCAGGCATAACATTATGACCACCTGCTTAATATTATGTTTGTCCTCTTTTACTGCCCAAACGGTTCTGACCCATAGAGTATTAACAGCATTAACTTCTTCAGCAATGTAAGCTACAGTAGCTAATCTGTTGGATCAGACCACACGGGCCAGTCTTCACTCCCCACGTGCATCAATGAGCTTAGGCCACCCCCGACCCTGTTGCCGGTTCACCGCTGTTCCTTCCTTGGCCCCCCTTTTGATAGATACTGACCACTGAAGACCAGGAAAATCCCACAAGAGCTTTTGATGATACTCTGTTCCAGTCGTCTAGACATCACAATTTGGTCCTTGTCAAACTCACTCAAATCCTTACGCTCGCTCATTTTTCCTGATTCTAACACGTCAACTTTGAGTACAAAATGTTGCTGCCTTATAAATATATCCACCCACTAACAGGTGCCATGATGAAAGATAACCAATAGGAAAGGTGGAATGTATGTTTAGACCAGGTGACAGGTTTGTTTTAAAAAGACCATTATTAGAATCTGATGTAGTGCTTGCTTTTATTGTACGTTCAACCATAACCTTCTTTATTTTCCAGAATTCAGTATTACTCGCCTTCTATACACAGTTATCAGTCTATCTACCTAAAGATTTTAAAGGACCTATATATAAACGTTTCAAGCATATCCATCTGTATGCTCTTTTTAGTTAGCAATTATTTAGGTTTTCCTTTTGTTTTACTCAACTTGTATTTTTTGGTTTGTGATCCAGATTGTTGAAGCTGAGTTTAGCTGCATGCATATTCTACTAGCTTTATTATTTGTGAAAATTATTGATATTAAAAGAAGGTGAAATCAAATAAAAACATCATTTATAAAAAGGGGGTATCAGGTTCACATTTACACCTTTCTTTAAAGTGACTTCCAATTCTAACTGAGCGGGTTAAGCTGTTCTTGCTTAAGGGCAGTCAGGTAATACTGGGACTTATTATTAGTAGCCTAAAGCCTTAATCATTGGCCCCCTACTGCCCAAAAGGAAGAAAGCTAACATGATAATTTTGTAAGCCAGTGAGTATCATCCCATTTCTAATCATTTCCTGACTGTAGATTGCACTTACCTTGAAACTGTGTAAATTTGATAGTTCCCATGCGCTCTCCGTTCCTGAACATCACCTGACCCTGTGAAAACACACACATATACACATACTCCTCAGATCAACTGCATATAAAAAGAACATTGACAGCAACTTAAGCAAAGAACCAGGTTACAGTAAATCATACTTATGTTTATTGCTCGTCTTATTAGGAGTAATGTTCATCTTTACTGCTGCTGCCTTGACTCTTGGAGCAGGGACAACTAGGAGTATTTAACTTGCAGTCTGCAATGGTCCATGGTTTTTGCCTCGTTTATTAAATTAGAGGTCAGTAAATTGATCCTTTTCTAGAGGCAAACACAATTTATAGCGGGAAAAATCAACTAGTTAAATATTATTAGAGCATGTCGAGGTCCCTAAGGAGGTCCAGTTCATGTTGACCAGTTGACAAGACTGTATCTGTGCTCTCCTGTGAGAATACACAAAACGCTTATATTATGCGCGTTATACTTGATTGCTTGATGACAAAAGGATAAAATGGATGGAAACTGATATAACCCAAAATCCACCAAGCATTATAAACTAATGATTGTTTGACAGGTAAGTGTGGATGACTGATCAGAAAAAAAACAGAGACACTGTAAAAGAGGAGGCCATTAGCCAGGAAACCTCGACATTGTGTACAAAACATTGCCTTGCGCTCATTATCTGTTAAGTGTTGAGCAAATGCCGTGTGCCAGCCAAGTGACTAATGACGCATTTGGCTGGATTTGGGTTCAATGGCACCCAGTATTATAGTGGCGATCATTAGAAGTCTGTTAGTTAGTACCCAGGGAAGGGGCTGAGAGCCCATCTTGTCTCTAAAGACGTTCTGCTTTGAAGTACAAAGTAGGCTACAGTCCCTTCATCATGTTCATCTTTATTCCGGAGGTTTTGTTGCGTAAATGTTTCGATTACATTGTACATTTTCCTTTTCGGCATCTGCGTAAATGCTGTATAAATCCAAGAAGGAAGAATACCAATAAGCCTCATTGAACAGACATCTATATCTAACGTACTAGTTATGTAAACATTTTATGTTCTATTGTAAGTGTATAATGTAAAGAAAGACTAAGACTTGGGCATTGGATGCGCCACATAATCTAAGAAGCTGACGTCTTTGATGCGCCACATAGTCTAAGAAGCCAGTGCAACAGGGAACTGTGTGAAAATTTTGGGCTCAGTTTAGCAGGAAAGTTTACCTTAAATGGAACTAAGAGACCCAAACCTTTTGTATGACAATGCACCCTACATCAGAATCCAAAATCAAATGGAAATCATCAAAACAAAAAGTTATATAAGTCATAAACAGAAAATCTCATATAGGATGTTCAAAAAGCCCATACAGGTTCAAACTTCTGTTCATATTGCATATATCTTATTGTGTTGTACAGCATATATGTGTGTCCCACTGTGATTGTCTTCCTTTTTGCGCCAAATTGATATGTGCTGTACTTTTTTCTCAATAATAAGTGTTTGTTTATATATTCTATCATGCTCTTATGCATTTGCTAAATGATGGACATACTGTATGTAGTCCTTAATATCTGCTCTGTCTGCAAATGATACAACGACTAGTTTTCCAAAAATCATGGCTTTTAAGATAAAAGTGAGTGTGTGTGTGTGTGTGAGTGAGACAGACTGTAAGGAGGTAGGGGGTGTGTAAAATGCTGTGCAGGTGTGAAAGTGTAATTGAGGCTCCACTCCCTCTCTTTTAGCTTTTTTAGTTGTGAGGTAAAGCTTCTTTTATATATCAGGGCCAGCAAAGCCTTCTCTGCAGGCCTAAACACTATCAGAAGCACTGACCTACGTTTACAACCTAAATTCTAATATTTGTTCCATGAAATTGTGTTAATTTATTCCCAACAGTTTATTATCTTCATTTCGTAGAGTTTCTCTTGGCTGCACTGCTTCCAGTAGGTGTATGTGGATGTTTGATTTTTTTGTCCAATCAGATTTCAGCCTCTATGTGCTGCCATGTCAATCTAATATGCCCAGGGCCTTCATACTCAGTAGTGCTGGCCAAAGTACCTTAGACTATATTAACAATTTGACGGAGAAGATCTTAGCATTAGAGGAGCGCATCCAGAGTCTAGAGAGAAGTAGTGAGTGCGAGAGCAGTCCAGGTTCTGCAGGGGAAAGTCTGGATGCCCTAGGTGAAGTTAATATTCCCCCGACTCCGGCATTAGAGCCCTCGCAGCGGGGCGAATGGGTGACGACTCGGCGGGATACTCGCAAAGCCAAAGCTAACGCTAAGGCTCGCCCACGGGAGCACCATTCCGCTTCACGTGTCCAACAGGTTTGCTCTCCTCAGTGAAGCACCCGCTGAGAAACCTGAAAGAGCTCTGGTTTTAGGAGACTCCATTCTGAGGCACGTGAAATTAGCTAGACCTTTAGGGGCACCAGCAGCACAGGTTATGTGTATACCGGGAGCCAGGGCGCCGGACATAGCAGGTCAGCTTAGATTCTTAGGAAAGCACAGGTTCTCTAAGATAGTTTTTCACATAGGAGCTAATGATATACGCCTTCGACAGTCAGAGGTTACCAAGAGTAATATTATAGAGGTGTGTAAATTAGCGAAGGCAATGTCCGATGCAGTAACATGCTCTGGCCCCATCCCAATGCGATGTGGCGATGTAGCCTACAGCAGGTTATGGTCGCTGAACTGCTGGATGTCCGAGTGGTGCTCCAAAAACAATGTGGGCTTCATTAATAATTGGAGCATTTTTGAGGGCAAGGCTGGCCTGTTAGGGCGGGACGGTGTCCATCCCACTCGGGAAGGTGCTGCTCTCATTTCTTGTAGTATAGGTCATAGTCTCAGAACAGCACTAGTTAACACGTGACTGTCTAGAGCCAAGGCCAGGGAGCAGACAGACAGGCTAAACCGACCGTCTGCTAGCTGCACAGAGTCGTCACTCAGGATCCACCATATTGAGACTGTGTCTGTCCCCTGAGCGAAACCAAAATATAGGAATTCTCAGAAAGTCTGTTTTAGTAACCTGATTAACATTAAATTAAATAGGACTGAACGCACAGCCAGCACCTCTGATCTAAAGATAGGATTGCTGAATATTAGATCTCTCACGTCTAAAGCACTTACTATAAACGAAATTATTACCGACCAGGAGTTTAAAATAATGTGTTTAACAGAAACGTGGATTAAACCGAATGAATATTTAGCATTAAATGAAGCGAGTCCTCCTGGGTATAGTTACATACACCAACCCCGTCTAAATGGCAGAGGAGGTGGAGTCGCAGCTATTTATAATAATAATCTAAGCGTCACACAAAAGACTAAACACAAATGTAAAACATTTGAAGTTCTTTACACCAGCATAAAATATTCAGTGTCCGAAAGCAGGTCCAGTCAGTCAATTCCACTAATTATTATTTATAGACCCCCAGGGCCCTACTCTGATTTTCTCATAGAATTTGCAGATTTCATCACAAATTTAGCTACTTCTTTAGACAAAGCATTAATTGTTGGTGATTTTAAAACAGACCACTCGAAAATTAGAACGTAAATGGCGCCAAACAAAATTAACAGTATTTCAAATAGCATGGAAGGAGAGCCTCCTAAATTATAGAAAATCTCTTAGTGCTGCTAGATCAGCATATTTCTCCACCCTCATAGAAAATAACAAGCATAATCCTAGATTTCTATTCAGCATGGTAGCAAAATTAACAGGGAATAAAAGCACTGCACTCACATGCACACCATCATTAGGTAGTAATGATTTCATGAACTTTTTTAATAATAAAATTGAAAACATCAGGCAAAAAATCCAGACGGTTAATATAAATCCAAATTATTTTACAAGTAACCCTGTAGACAGCAGTGTCATTATAACAGACAATCAATTACAAAGTTTTACTCCTATTCATGAGAATGACTTAATTTCATTAATTTCCTCATCAAAATCATCAACCTGCATTCTCGATCCCTTGCCTACAAGTTTCTTTAAACAGATAATTCCAGAGGTAATTGAACCTGTTTTAAAAATAATAAACTCTTCCATTAGCACTGGTTTTGTACCAAAATCCTTCAAACTGGCAGTTATCCACCCCCTAATTAAGAAACCTGACCTTGACCCATGTCAGCTGTCCAACTACAGACCAATATCAAATCTCCCCTTCATATCCAAAATTTTAGAAAAGGTTGTAGCACAGCAGTTATGCTCACACCTACTTATGAATAACATTTTTGAAATGTATCAGTCAGGATTTCGGCCTCATCATAGCACAGAGACGGCGCTAGTTAAGGTGGTAAATGACCTGTTATTGGCCTCTGATCAGGGTTTTGTCTCCTTACTTGTTTTGCTCGACCTTAGTGCAGCTTTTGACACCATTGATCACACTATACTACTTGCTAGACTTGAGAACGTTGTTGGAATAAAGGGAACAGCTCTCTCTTGGCTCAGGTCTTATTTGAGTGATCGCTATCAGTTTGTTGATGTAAATGGTGAGTTCTCCACACTCTCTGAGGTAAAGTTTGGTGTTCCTCAAGGAGCTGTCTTAGGCCCTCTGCTTTTCTCTTTATATATGCTGCCTCTTGGTGAAATTATTCATAAACATGGTATTAGATTCCATTGCTATGCTGATGATACACAGCTGTATATTTCAGCAAAGCCAGATGAGAGAGATCAGCTTAACAATGTTGAAAAATGTGTAAAGGACATTAGACAGTGGATGCTCGATAACTTTCTTCTGCTCAACTCAGATAAGACGGAAGTACTTTTACTAGGACCACATGCAGCTAGAAGCAAACTTTCCGATTACGTAGCATCTCTGGATCTCTGGATGGTGTTTCTGTTTCAGCGTGTACGGCTGTCAAAGACCTTGGTGTTATTATTGACCCTAGTCTTTCCTTTGAGGCTCACGTGAATAATATTACCAGGATCGCCTTCTTTCACCTTAGAAATATTGCTAAAATTAGAAATATGATGTCGTTACAGGATGCAGAAAAACTAGTTCATGCTTTTGTTACTTCTAGATTAGACTACTGTAACGCTTTACTGTCTGGGTGTGCGAGTAAGTGCATAAATAAGCTTCAGTTGGTTCAGAATGCAGCAGCAAGAGTCCTCACTAGATCTAGGAAATATGACCACATCACCCCTGTATTAATCAGTCTACACTGGCTCCCAATCAAATCTCGCATTGATTATAAAATACTACTACTGACGTATAAAGCACTGAGTGAACTTCTGTACCAGTATGATCCTCCACGCCTACTTAGATCAAAAGGTGCTGGCTATCTGTTGGTTCCTCAAATAATGAAGACTACAGCAGGGGGCAGATCTTTCTCTTATAAAGCCCCGCAGTTATGGAACAGCCTTCCTATCAGTGTTCGGGACTCAGACACAGTCTCAGTGTTCAAGTCGAGGTTGAAAACGTACTTATTCAGTCAAGCCTTTAATTAGTAGATTTTTTTCTCAGGTAAAGGCTCAGATCTGGAGGGAACATTGATATAGAGTGTTTGGTGAACTGGGATATTTGTATGCTGTCGTCCCCTCACATTCACGCGTTCACTCAGGTTTGTTGATGGTGGTGTGGTGGGCCGTCTCTTATCCCAGAGATCCCTCATGTCTGTGTTGCCTTCTGGTTCTCCCTTTTAGTTATGCTGCCATAGCGAGTCTTGCCGGAGTCCAAACTGCACAGTGACTTTAACTCTCATACAACAATAGTTACACTTAATAATCCATATCCTTCTCTTCCTGTCACCCTCTTCTCTCTCTCTCTCTCTCTCTCTCTCTCTCTCTCTCTCTCTCTCTCTCTCTCTCGGTCGAGTTAAACATGCTCCTGAGGCTCCAGTGACCACTGTTCCTCCCCCTCTCCCCTCTGTGGATCTCCCCACTTCGTCCAGGCCTGCCTCTGGATAGTGTTCTCTTCGACTGGAGGTCACTCTGTGCAGCTGGGGACGGTTTCTCATCAACGCCTTGGGTGGTTCCATGAAATTCCGGAGTAAGAACGGGAGCTTTGAGGATGGATTGGACTGTAGTTGATGTCAACAGTCTCCTACACTGACTCAGGAATATAGTTCGCTTCTGATCATCATCACTGCACCCCGCAACATTGTATACCTGCTACAAATGGACATTCGGTGTAACCCAGATGAGGATGGGTTCCCTCTTGAGTCTGGTTCCTCTCAAGGTTTCTTCCTTATGCTATCTCGGGGAGTTTTTCCTTGCCACAGTCGCCACCGGCTTGCTCATCAGGGACAAACTTACTCATAAAGAACATATTCATTTTTAATCACCGCATTATCTGTGTAAAGCTGCTTTGAGACAATGTTCATTGTTAAAAGCGCTATACAAATAAAAATGAATTGAATTGAATTGAAGTCTGTTTCTTTAACAAGTCAGATTTCATATTCGCCTTACATGCGTCAGCATTTTTCTGATTGGTTGGTCAGAGGGAAACTGTTACAGCCAAGTTCGACTGGCAAAACACGTGTGTAGTGCGCTGCACACATTAATACATCTGAGTTTAACTTTTTTATGCCTACGGAGGAAGAGAAATTGATTTGGTCTCGGACATACTTAGAAAAACATTTTCCAGAAAAGCTGGACATCGTAAGGAGAGGTCGGCCAACCCTGAAGCTAGCTAACCATTTAAACTTTTGTGTTTTCATTCCTGTAGAATTTGCATAACTATCTGCCTTTATTTTCAATCCCCAGGTAAACCGTAACCGTGTGGCTGCAGTAAAAGAAGACTTGTTGAATTGTGTTCATTGGGTTTCTTGCTTTAGTTCTTTTTCTAACTTCGCTCGGTGTTTCACTATGGGAATCGCTTTGGGCGTGACCAACTACGGAAGCTCTTATGACACCACGTCTGTCTTGACAGACAGGTCGACCTGAGATTAGGCTCCGCCCCACCTTTATCCCTCAGGTCGACCCCATCTAACATCATTCGTGCTTTCTTCCCGTGAGGGACTACACTAAGCTCTCTCAGCACATCCAGTTCTCGGCTGTTTTCGCTTAACTGTTCATCGTGCGGGCCGTCATTGGATTCCGCCACCGAACGCGAGATCAGTCATACGGGATCGTGCTGAGCGGCATCACGGAATAGCGTTGAGGCGAGCTATTCCTATTCCAACCTGCTGGGTATTAAGTTACACGGTAGGGACGTAGTAGCGTCAAGCTATTACAGGCTTAGCATGTCAGGGCGAAGCCTTCGGAGGGCTAACTACCCTGCGAACATCGGCAGACTAACGTGTTGTGACGAGTCTAGTGTTCTCCGTACTCAGCCATGTCGACGGTCATCCCCCCCCACCAAAGGGAATGAGTCGAAGATCAGGGGAGTTGCATCCCGCCCGTGTCCATCATCATGTGGAGCGACCATCTCGGGCAGGGACCCTCACCCGATGTGCATCACGTGCATGGGCCTGAAGCACGCTCAAGCGTCGCTCGCGGACCTGCAAGCATGCGCTCACTGCGCGTCAATGCCGGTGAAGCATTTGGAGAGACGGCTGAAAGTGGCGGTGGCTAACCAACAGGACCCGTGCCTGTCCGGCGCCGCCACGAGGTCTACGGCTGTCGAACATCAGCCGTGTGCTACCACGAGCTGGGCGGACCTGATGGAGGCCGAATCGCCGGTCATGCCGCCTCTGTTTGACAACCTCCTCGCGGAGGATGAGGAACGACCGTGCGACGAGGACGCAGATGCGAACTCAGACCTCCTCAACTTGGACATGGAGGACGAGGATGAGGATGACAGTGGTCCCTTCCCGGCCCAACAGTTGAGGCCCCAGAGCGCAGGCGATGCAACCTCACAGGCTGAAGGTAACCTGCACGAGTTATGCAAGCGAGCCGCGGCTAAGCTAGGACTAGCTTGGCCCGCGGCCCAGGACGCGGAGGGAGCTGTGAGAGAACTTTACGATGGGAAAAGGCTGCCGCCTGCTCAACCCGCTGCTAGACAGCTCCTGCCCGCCGTGCCGGCTTGCATGAAGGAAATGTCCCGTTACTGGTCTAGCCCCTTCAAGAGCAAGCTTCCCGCAAAAGGGTGCTCCAAGCTGGAGATTCAAGGGATGGAAGAGCTGGGGTTGGCCGGACCCCCAGCTGTGGAGCCTTCGGTGGCTTATCACCTCCATCCGAATCGGCGTTCTATCTCTGCCTCCTCTCAAATTGCGCTGCCTGGGAAAATCGAGAGATTGACGGCGTCCATCCATCAGAGGATGTATAAATACGCAGCACAGTCAGTGTGCTCGCTAAACGCTGTGACTTTGCTGTCCGCGTACCAGGCGGAGATTTTAGAGGAGATGGGACGACAGCTCGACACGGGAGTACCTAACCCGGTACTTTGGGACGAGATCTGTGTGGTGAACAACCTAATCCTGCGCTCTTCACGAGGCGCGGTTCAGGGCTGCGGCCGCGTGATGGGCTTCGCTGTGTCAGGTGAGAGAGCGTTGTGGCTTAACCTGTCAGGCTTGGGTGACACACAGAAAGCGGAAGTCATGGATGCTGCCTACGACCTCGCTAAAGGTCTGTTCGGTCCAGCTCTGGAAAAGATGAGAGAAACCAGCACTCTCAGGAAACAAGAGGACGAAGCGTTCAACCTATGTTTGCCTCGTAAGCTGTCTCAGAACCCGCCCCCTCAGCCAGCGCGACGGGGTTTTGCCGCAGCCGCGGCTGCGAGAGGGAGACCAATAAGCGCGAGGAGTGCAAGATCGGCTCCCGGCGGACAGCAAGCTGGTCAATGTCCGAGATCGGATGGCTCGGGACTGTGGGGAAAGCATTCATTTGCGGCCGTGGCGGCGAGAAACCGTCCGCCCCACCCCAAGGAGCGGAAGAAGAAGCGTGCGACCTGACACGCGAATGTTCTCCTATCCTCCTTTCTCCGCCGGCGAAGAAAAGGAGAAGGGAACACAGCCCGGTTCTAAGTTCTGTAAGGGCTTCCTCCCTAGTTTCTCCTCGGGTTCGAGGAATAAGGGAAAATGTTCAGTGTCACCAAGCACTCACGACATGTGTTCACTCGCACGTCAGTTCAGACGATTGCGCAATAAAAGTTTCATCATAGCATCCAAGCCGCGGGCTGAGGGCGATGTGTTCAGAAATAAAAAACAAAATAAATGTGGCACTTTCGCATCCAGGCGATCAGCCGAGGGCGATTGTGTGCAAAAATTCCAAGAATTCAGCGTGTACCCCCCTAGTTTTGTCGCTGGAGGGCGCACTCGCTCTGCCAGCGGAGCCCAGCGTGGCGACGGTTGTGACGTCATCAACGCGCGACCAGAGTTCTGTATGCGGGGGTTCCCTTTCTGCGCGCCTCGTCAATTGGCGCGCATGCGCTGTTCATCCATGGGTTTTAAACACGATTTCACGGGGATACAGGCTTCAATTCGCAATGAAACCACCCAGATTCAACGGTGTGTTGGTCTCGGTGGCCGAAGGAGAGTCGGCTCGCGTCCTAACGGCCGAGATCGACTCTCTTTTGAGCAAAAAGGCAATCGGAGTTGTCCCGGAGGCAGAAAGCCGTCAGGGTTTTTACTCCCGGTACTTTGTGATCCCGAAGAAAGGAAGCACATCTCTTCGTCCGATCTTGGACTTGCGTGTGTTAAACAAGCACCTGAGAAAATATTCATTCAGAATGTTGACGCACAAAGCACTCTGTCGGTCAATCCGTCCAAACGATTGGTTTGTGACGATCGACCTATCGGACGCGTATTTTCACATAGACGTTTACCCGTCACACAGAAAATATTTGAGGTTTGCACACAGAGGCACTGCCTACGAGTTTCAAACCATTCCGTTCGGTCTGTCTCTCGCGCCGAGAACCTTCAGCAAGTGTGTGGAGGCGGCTCTTTTGCCATTGAGAAACAGCGGGATTCGGATTTTGTCTTATATAGACAATTATCTGATATGCTTCTCGTCAAGGGAGCGAGCGATCAGAGATGCGGAGAGCGTAGTCACACATCTCTGCAACTTGGGTTTCAAAATAAACAGGGAAAAGAGCCGCTTGTGTCCCATGCAGCACGCGGAATATCTAGGACTCAGTATAGATTCCCTCTCCTATCGAGTCACGCTGCCGGAAGAAGAATCGCATCTCTCATACAGTGTCGCTCCCGTTTTCGGGCGGGGACTATGGTCCCGTTCCGAGTGTGCCTACGAATGCTGGGTTTAATGGCCTCAGTGATTTCTGTGGTGCATCTGGGACTTCTCATGATGAGAGATTTTCAGAGATGGGTCGCGCGGTTCCTCTTATGTCCCCGACGTCATCTCAATCGGCCGGTCAAGGTAACGCATGCATGCGTCTTAGCGCTCCACCAATGGGGATGCCCTGCGACTCTTCGGTCGGGGATTCCCTTGGGGGCGGTGTCGTCGAGGGTTACTATGACGACGGACGCGTCTTTGGCGGGCTGGGGCGCGACCCTTATGGGCGGAGCTGTGAACGGCGTTTGGCCTCCACAGCTAATCCTGAGTCATATAAACTACTTGGAGTTGTTGGCAGTGTTTCTAGCTCTGAAACAATTTCTGGCTTTCATAAAGGGCCAACATGTGTTGGTGAAAACAGACAATTCCACAGTGGTCGCATACATCAACCGGCAGGGGGGTGTGCGCTCCCTCCAGTTGCTTCAGTTAGCAAGGAAACTGATAATGTGGTGCGACACGAGGCTTTTGTCCATCAGAGCGACTCATGTTCCAGGCATATGGAACAAGGGTGCAGATCTGTTGTCCAGGGGAAACCCCCTGTACGGGGAATGGAAACTGCACACCCAGGTGGTGGAGCAGATATGGCAGAGATATGGCCGGGCTGCCGTAGATCTCTACGCCTCGTGAGAAAACGCTCAGTGTCCTCTGTACTTTTCTCTAAGGGACAAAGATGCACTGTTGGGTGTGGATGCGTTAGCCCACCCATGGCCAAACGTTCTTCTCTACGCATTCCCTCCACTGAGCTTGATTTCCCCCACCCTGGCCAGGGTCAGAGAACTCAGCTTGTCACTGATTCTGATAGCTCCACGCTGGGTGTCCAGACACTGGATCGCAGAAATAGTTCAGCTGCTGTCGGATCAGCCGTGGCCACTCCCTCCTCGGAGGGACCTTCTGTCCCAGGCGGGCGGGGAGATTTATCATCCGCACCCGGACAGGATAACTCTCTGGGCCTGGCCCGTGAGAGGTGGATCTTGAGTGTGGCAGGTTTACCCCAATCGGTTATACACACTATCCAGAGTGCTAGGGCCTCGTCTACTCGCACGCTTTATGACAATAAATGGCGAGTTTTTGAGGAGTGGTGTGGCCGTGGTCGCATTGTCTCTTTCCAGTGTTCTGTGGGAGACATTTTGTGCTTTCTCCAGGATTTGCTGGATAAAGGGAAAGCTTTTTCTACTTTGAAGGTGTATCTGGCGGCTATTTCTGCGTGTCATTTCGGGTTTAGTAACGAACCTGCGGGTCGGCACCCTTTGATTAGTCGGTTTATGAAAGGTGCACGCCGTAAGAGGCCGGTGTCTCTGCGGTTAGTGCCTCAGTGGGATCTGTCTTTGATTTTGGAGGCCCTTTCTCATCACCCCTTCGAGCCGGTGGATGGCATAGGGCTGAAATTTCTTTCTCTTAAGACTGCACTGCTTGTGGCTCTAGTGACTGCTAAGCGTGTGAGCGAGCTGCAAGCCCTGTCTGTCAGTCAATCCTGTTTGCAGTTTGCCCCTGGGCTCACGAAAGTTTCCTTTCGCCCTAACCAGGCGTTTGTACCTAAAGTGGTGGATTCTTCTTATAGATGTCCCGTTACGGAACTTTCGGCCTTTCACCCTCCTCCGTTCTCATCTCAGGAGGAGGAGAGATTGAGTTCCTTGTGCCCAGTGTGGGCTCTCCATACGTACGTCAGGAGAACAGCGGGTTTCAGGAAGTCTGACCAGCTGTTTGTGTCTTGGGCTACCCCCCACAAAGGGAAGCCATTGTCGAGACAATGGATTGTGGAGGCTAGATCTCTAGCGTATGAATGCTGTGGTTCTCAGGCACCTGCAGGTCTGAGGGCCCACTCTACTAGAGGGATGGCGACTTCATGGGCCCTACTTAAGGGAGTTTCTGTTCAGGAAATTTGTGCGGCGGCTGGTTGGGCTACGCCTCACACCTTTGTGCGGTTTTATAGACTAGATGTGTCTGAGTCGTCCTTGGCACATGCGGTGCTGGGAGCCAGACGTCCTGTGCCCATGTGATTGGGTGTAGCGGGATCATGTGCAATCCGGGAGTGGTCTATATCTGCCATAGTGAAACACCGAGCGAAGTTAGAAAAAGAACGATGGGTTACTTAACGTAATCCCGGGCTTCCGTAATTGGTCACGCCCAAAGCGATTCCCATAGTGAAACACCTCACTCTGTTATCAAAGAACCCGGGATTACGTTAAGTAACCCATCGTTATGTCATTCATTCTCGCTGTATGAGATTCCTGTCTGTGATGCAGCGCTCTGTTATCCTGCGTTTCTCTATAACATTGATGATGTCTATAGACGTGGCATCATAATGACTGTATTATAAGGTAAATTGATTCAGTCGGGTCACCACCGAAGGCCTGGGTGTGAAGCGCATGGTGTGAAGCCCACTGCCACTGGACATGGATAAAATAAAACCCAAAATAAAATACGTTTTTTTCGTCCAGTTTACGTCTCATCTACACAGTGTTTAGTGGTGAATAGTAGCAGAATCTTGAGCAACATCTCTAAGCTTTTTTTTAGTATCTCCTGAATTCACTGACTACACCATTTTTTTCTGTCTTTGACACTTAGGACTGTTCCAGCTTTCCCACATGGACATTAAGATACAAATGGTTCAGAGGTTCAGCTTTAAAGCAGGAAAGGCTGTAGCTGGCTCAGATTCAGCCAAAAGTTCAGCAGCGGTCTAGCCCTCGATCGCTCATTAGAGTGATCTGTACTCTCCAGAGGCTTCACTGAGCTAATGTTTTACTTCCTGAAGTATGCTGCCGCTCGATCAATAGCCCTGCTTGGTGGTTTCAGACTCAGAGAGTCCAGGAGTCAGAGTTTACAGCATCAAGGGACTTAGAGTGCGGGGCGCACTTAGAACAGTAATAAGAAATCGTACAAATCTTAGAGACGTTGAATTGGCTTAGGAAAATGTCATTCGAGTGAATAACCTTGAATAAAAAAAGAAAAAATGCAACCCTGCAGACAGCAAAAATAAGGCACTTCTATGGGAGGAAATGTATAGCTGACATTTCAGTGCTTATTCTGCAAATTGATCAGCACACTCATATTTTTGTGGGGAAAAACTTCTCTCTTTCTCTAGGAGTGAATTACCACACATCTGCCACACAGCATTTCTCTATAAACTATTTTGCTGTGCTCTTCTGCTTACACTGCTGCTCTGTTTTATCCCGGAGAGCTGTTTGTTTTACCGCTGTGATTTTCCCCCCCACTCTATTATTGTGCAGTTGCTGAGGAGGGAAGCTGTGGGCCCAGGGTAGGTGCTGTCAAGCTTAGTGTCTACCACACTTTACCAGGGGGACAGTGATAAATGTGAAATAACCTATGGTTAAGACCTAAGAGGGTTCATAACAACTGATCTCGATTTACACTATATTAGCTCTTGTGCTTTCTCTTTGCTACCACGACAGCTGTATTTGCTAATTTTACATTTGCTGTCAGACCTTGTTTCGTTCCTTTAGCCCTCTTTTTTAGCCCTCATTTTCAGCCTCCTATTGCTACAGCGACCCCCCCGCACAAAAACATACACACATACACACACAAACAAAGCATGTCTGCAGGCACGATGCTCCCTGCATACCAAATCTGTTTAGCTCTCTCTGGCTCTCACCTCTCTGCAAGCTGTTTTTTTTGCATATAAAATTTCTGTTTGCTTCTGGTCTCCCTTGCCAGGTACTGAGCTCCTGCCCTGGACTCATACCTCTGCCATTCCTCAAGCCTATCTCCATTCACTAACATTTCACTCATGCATGTCAACAGCACCAATCATAGAATGGCTTTTATGATACTTGTGCCTGAAGAAATGTCGCATGACATCTCAACATGCATAGATCTTACTAGTTGCACATAAAGTTGTGCTTTTTTTTTAAATGTAAATGGTCGCCACGGATGCCTAGAATGTGACTCTTTACACAGGCCCTCGAATGCAACCGATGAACATGTTGAACATGTACCAGTGGTGGACAAAGTGCACAAACCATGTGCTTGATTTAAAGTACAGATGCACTACTTAATACTAATACTTAATACTATACTATTAAGTAAAAGTGCTCCCAGAATATGTTTACATACATAAAAATCTTTTTATGTTAGGTTGCAAATTATTTGTATGGTGTGGGGGTGGAGCATTATAGTGGGAGGGCGGAGCCATGAGGGGTGACAATAGGAATCTCGCCTAGGGTGTCAAAAAGGCTAAAAACAGCCCTGCACAAATCAATTCATGAATTTCTATGATGTCTTCCAACAAACATCACAGTTAATTAGAGAGCTGGTTGTCAGCCTGCCTTTTGCACTGAAAGGATGACAGAGAAACTCACCGTCACTCCGAAGAAGTTGGTTTCATTCATCACGTCCAGCACCAACTTCCCCACCTCCCGGTCGTCCTTGGTCATGTTATGGTAAACGTCATGCCTCTTTTGACCGAGCTGCTCCATTACACGGCTTAGTGTCTTAGCAATCACCCAGATGCCATCGTAGGCAAAGCCGTGAAATTTGCTGGCCTCCACTCCTTTCTGTTCCCGCTCTCTGGTGTACTCGTGCTCATACTCTTGGGGTGTCTGTGCAATAAAGTAAAATAAAGCCATCTTAGGGATTGTTGATGATGAGCTGGATTTTATTGACAGTGCTAAATGCAAGCAATAAGTATGATCAAGGACTGTTGGTTTCAAATCACAGAATTGTCAGAATAAATCCAAAGCCTAGATTTAGTTTAAAACCTACAGTGTAACATATGCACGATATCGCTATCGTCATCGTAAGATCGAAAAATCGTAAGTCGAACCACCGTAACTCTGGGACCATCTGTACATGGCCTAAAGCAGTGGTCCCCAACCCCCAGGCCGCGGACCGGCACCGGTCCGTGGGCCAATTAGTATCGGGCCACACAAAAAGAATACATAACCTACATTATTTTAAATTTTATTTATTATCTGATTCTGAACGATGTTTTATTTTGGAAAATGACCGGATTCTCTCCACCACATCTGTCTATGACTCACTTTTGATGCATGTCAAGATGCCTTGGTCACATGTCTTACCTCCATCCGCTACCTTCTTAAAGGGGCTGCTCCGGCCGGTAAGACATAATACATTACCGCTAAATTCAAACCCCCAAGCGAGCAAAATGAACAAAAAACAACACAGTGGGTTCACGTTTATAAAATATCAGACACTTACCCTTCCAGAGATTCCTTTAATCTGCTTGGCACTGAGAGGCTCAAAGTCCACACTGATGTACCCCTCCATAGCAGTCAGCAGTTTCCTCGTGGTGCAGTTGGTAGAATTTGCCTGCTCCCACCAGTTGCCTTGGTACCAGCCAGGAATGATCCACTGATATTTACTGCCATACATGTTCAGGTTATAGGCCTAGAGGGCACAAACAAAAAGAGATTTGTAGCAGCAGCATTTACTTCATACCTAATTAAAAAACAAAGCAGACATATTGTTGGTACATTTTCTAAGTACAACAACTATAGTGCATTTTAATCAATCAAAACTAAATGACAACTAATGATAAAAATACTCACACAACAGAAGACCTTAGAAGCCAGGTTCTCATCAAACTGGCCAATGATGATTCTCACGTCGTTGTCCTATAAATAAGGAAGAAAATATTAGACACAGAGATCATTCATTTTCATTTGCAGTAAGTATTTATATATGTCAAAGTGGGGCAGACCTCTTTCCTTGTAATAACCATAATGGGATGGCAGGTTATTACAAGGCACAATGAACACACATGAACGCATTTATTTACACCTCCGGGCAATTTTTCAAAGCCAGACAACCTGGACTGTGGAAGAAACAAATACAGACACCGGGTGAACATGAGGAACTCTTCACAGACAGTAGCTCAGGATTGAACTGTTGGCCCTTTAGCTCTAAGTTGGCAAGTCACCTCAGTGCAACACCCTTGCCACCTAGTTTATTTCCAGTCGCTGATTTGTGCTAGTCAGGGGTATAGTTGATCCAGAGGAAACTCATAGGTTCCTAAGGAAACCCAAACTAGCACAAGATCTCCACCCAACACTAACCCAGGCTCAGGATTGAACTAGGGATCCTGGAGTAGTGCTTTTCCTCTCTGCTACAGTGCTACAAATGGCTCAAATCGGCTAAGAATGAATAATTAGGCATTTCTGTCCACTATATATGCTACTCTACGGTACATCTCTGTATTCTGGGAAATCATATCCCATTCCTAATACAGCATGAGATAATTGCAGAATGCTAAAGTCTGTCAAAAATAAGAAGGGGTGTGAAAATTTATTAAGCATGGCTGGGGAGGGCTATATTATACAGAGCAGTAGTGTAAATGAGTAAATGTACTTCATTACTGTACCTACCTAATTATTTGGCTTCTTTCTATTTTTACTGAGAATCAAAGATATAACCAAGTGTTATTCTCTACTCAACTACATTTATGATTTAATATATGTATTTTTCTTACTTCATGCTTACTTACTGCTGCTGCCTGTAAGCAACATTTCAGCAGAGCTGGCCTCATTTTCAGTCCAAAAAGAGCTCGAATCAATTCCAAACACTTTGAGAACACCAGCTTTTGTTAAAGTTGAATAAAAACATTAGGCCTCTCTGAGACTAAGAGTTGCATATTTGGTTCCCTTTCAGGAACTCGAGCTGCGTTAACACTTCGGGAATGCTTCCACATTACCACGCTCTGAATCACGTGTGTAATCTGTCCAACAAAACAGCGTGACATCATTGGTGGGGTGACGTCATGACCAGGAAGTTATAAGAACACATGCAGTGGGGACGGCGCTAGCTTCTGTTTGTTCAGGAAGTGCTCTGTGTTTGTCTGTTCTACAGTAAGGTAAGGTAAAAATGTTATGTATGGATAGCAAGCAATCCTTCTGGATTTGAGTGCTGCTTGCTTGAGAGCGGAGCATGCTCAGTCGGCTCTTGAGAGAGGGGGAGTGTATGGACACCAGCAATCCCATAGAGAACAGCCAGTTCAGCTTGGAGTGTTGCCTTTCGTGCTCCCCCAGAAACTATGGACCCTGGGTGGTGCTCCAGGCTTCAGGCCCAAGAAGCTGACAGATCTGAGGACCGTCATCTTCAATAGAAGGGCTTCGTCCAAAAGATCCTGACAGCCAGGAGTTTTTGGGGTCTTCTCATTATAAGGAATCGCAGCATACGGTGCCCGCCCCTCCACGGCACCCTAAGGGGATCAGCAGGATGCTCACCCTCAAGCAGGTTGTGTCTCAGATCAGGTCCGAGGACTGATTTGTCATGATAGATCTTAAGAAAGCATACATATCCATCCTTCCAGCTCACAGGAGGTTCCTGAGGTTTGCTTTCAAGGGCGAAGCTTACCAATATCAGGTCCTTCAGTTCGGCCTTGTGCTCTCATCCCACACCTTCACAAAGTGAAGTAAACTCCATCCTAGCTTGATCAGAGCTTCTGGCAGTCCGGCATCGAGATGTCGTTCTCGCCTGTATGAAGGAGCTGGGGCTAAGTCTAAACGCCAAGAAGAGTGTGCTTTCTCCAGTACAGAGAACTACCTTCTTAGGTGTAGTGTAGGATGGATCTAGTCTATCCTCACGGCAGTCAAGACAGTGAAAGAAGGCCAGTTACTCACTGTGAAGCAGTTCCAGAGGTTGCTTGGGCTCATAGCAGCAGCATCCAATGTGATTCCACTTGGCCTCCTGCACATTAGACCTCCTTCAGTGATGGCTCAGAGACAGAGGGTTCTCCCACCAGGGCAACCCACTAAGCACCATCAAGGTCTTGCGGCGAGCCCTTTGAGCCTTAGATGTGTGGAAAAAACCTGATCTTTCAGCCTCTCTTTCAGGTCCTGATCTGTCTCAAGGCCCCATCCCGGGAGCTCCTTGTCGTCATGTAATGCTAACGACGGATGCATACCTCATGGGCTGGGGAACTGTCATGAGTGGCAGCTCTGCCCAAGGTCAGTGGAGTAGGCTCCATCTTACTTTGTATATAAACTGCCTGGAGATGCTGGCCATGCTTATAGCTCTTAAGCACTTTCTCCCAGACCTGAGGAATCTCCATTTGCTGGTCCATATGGACAACACAACAATCCCAGGTTCCTTTTTACTACAGTAGCTAAACTAACTACAAATCAGGGATCAGGGAAAATGTGTTCCATCACAGTTTAGTAGTGAAGACTTTATGAATTTCTTCACTGAAAAAATAGATAACATTAGAAAAACAATTGTGGCAGTTCAACCTCTGAGACCATCTCCTGACACAGTGTCACCTTCAACTCCACAACTACACTGTTTTACATGTATAGGACAGGAAGAGCTGTATGATGTTATTATCAAAGCTAAATCAACAACATATCAGTTAGATCCCATTCCAACACATCTAATAAAGGAAGTGTTATATACAGCTGGTGAGTCTCTTCTGAATATTATTAACTCCTCACTATCTTTAGGTCATGTCCCTAAATCCCTCAAGCTAGCAGTTAATAAGCCCCTCATTAAAAAACCTAATCTGGATCCAAACACGCTATCGAATTACAGACCAATTTCAAATCTCCCATTTATGTCTAAGATTTTAGAAAAGATTGTCGCTGCCCAGTTATGTTCCCACTTGCAAGAGAACAATATCTTTGAAGAGTTTCAGTCAGGTTTTAGCCCCATCATAGCACAGAAACTGCCCTAGTTAAAATCACTAATGACCTGTTTTTAGCTTCAGACCAAGGCTTCATCTCGCTGTTAGTTTTACTAGATCTTAGTGCTGCGTTCGACACTATAGATCATGATCTTCTCCTAGATCGCTTACAGAATTACATCGGCATTCAGGGACAGGCATTAAGCTGGTTTAAATCCTAATTGTCCAATCGTTACCATTTCGTAGATTTAAATGGAGAGCTATCCAGGCTAATGCTAGTGAACTATGGCGTGCCACAAGGTTCAGTTCTAGGACCCCTGCTCTTCACAATATACATGCTTCCCTTAGGAAATATTATTAGAAGGCATAGAATTAGCTTCCATTGTTATGCTGATGATACCCAACTATATATCTCATCTAAACCAGGCGATACAGCTCAATTAGCTCGGGTAACTGAGTGTGTTAAGGAAATAAGAGATTGGATGACCCATAACTTTCTACTTTTAAATTCTGATAAGACGGAGATTTTGCTCATCGGCCCAAAAACTAGTATACAGAAGCTCCAGCATCTCAACCTGCATTTAGACGGATGTTCTGTAACCACTAGTTCAACAGTAAAAGACCTGGGAGTTATTTTAGACAGCAACTTATCTTTTAAAAATCATATCAACCAAGTTAAAAAAACAGCCTTCTTTCACCTTAGAAATATTTCTAAGATAAGAAATATGTTGTATATATCCGATGCAGAGAAGCTCGTCCATGCGTTTATGACCTCCAGAATAGACTATTGTAATGTATTACTAGGTGGATGTCCTGCATCATTAATAAACAAGCTTCAGTTAGTTCAGAATGCGGCAGCAAGAGTTCTTACTAGGTCAAGAAAATATGATCACATAGCCCCAATCTTATCGTCCCTACATTGGCTTCCTGTTAAGTTTCGAATAGACTACAAACTACTGCTACTCACTTATAAAGCACTAAATGGTTTGGCTCCCATGTATCTCTCCAGTCTTTTAACACGCTACAATCCGTCACGCTCCCTGAGATCTCAAAACTCTGGGCTTCTAGTAGTTCCTTTAATAGCAAAGTCCACTAAAGGCGGTAGAGCATTTTCACATTTAGCTCCCAAACTTTGGAATAGTCTTCCTGACAGTGTTCGGGGTTCAGACACACTCACCCAGTTTAAGTGCAGATTAAAAACATATCTTTTTAGCAAAGCCTACACATAACACGTCTCACATCATAACCTTGTGGTCCAGAACATCTGATCACATGCACATTATCAACTTGTGCTATTAATATCATGAACAGCAGCTACGCTAATTGCTCTCCACTGCTTCTCTTTCTCTCCCCATCCCTTATTGTTGAAAGATTTATGATCAAACTCTTGATGTCACCCAAATGAGGATGGGTTCCCCTTTTGAGTCTGGTTCCTCTCAAGGTTTCTTCCTCATAACATCTAAAAGAGTTTTTCCTTGCCACAGTCGCCATGGCTTGCTCATCAGGGATAAATGCACACCATTCACCTTGACTGTTGATTTCTGTAAAGCTGCTTTGAGACAATGTCTGTTGTGAAAAGCGCTATATAAATAAACTTGACTTGACTTGACTTGACAACACATCAGTGGTCTCTTATATCAACCATCAGGCCAGTCTGCCCTCTATACAGGCTGGCATGGCAGATCCTCCTGTGATCCCAGGGAAGACTGCTCTAATCTCACTCACCCAGCCCCCTTGGAGCTGCATGCCATGGTGCAGATGTGGCCGAGGCTGCGCCTGTATGCCTTTCCCCTTATCGCAATGCTCCGGGGAGTTCTGTATTGAGTTCACCAGGATGGAGTCTGTCTCCTCCTGGTGACCCCTCGGTGGCCGGGCAGACCATGGTTCACGGACCTGGTGGCCCTCCTCGAGGAACCTCCTTGGGAAATTCCTACCAGGAGGGATCATCTCTCCCAGGCAGGAGGCACTCTGGTTCACCCCTGCCCAGAGTTATGGAGGCTGTGGCCCTTGAGGGAGCACAGTTCCTAGCAGCTGGTCTCTCTACCGAGGTAATGGAGGTCGTATGCCACTAAATTGTGCCTGTTCTCTGCGTGGTGCGAGCCACCAATTGGACACAGTTAACTGCCCGGTTGGTTCAGTGCTGGAGTTTCTGAAGGAGCAGTTTGCCTCAGGGTTGTCTCCATCGACCCTGAAAGGTCAGTTTATTGTGGACAATATTGTGGACTTATTGGTCTCCGCTTGCTCAGCAGCCGCTGGGTAAACACCCCCTGGTGACACGTTTCCTGCATGGAACCCCAGAGGCTGAGGCCCGGGACACGACCCAGAGTGCCTGTGTGGGACTTGGCTGTCATGCTGAACTCTCTCTCAAAGCCCCTCTTTGAGCCATTGGCCAAGGTGACCCTTAAGTATTCGTCAGTTAAGACTGCCTTTCTTCTGGATATATGTTCCCTGAAGAAGGTCAGGGACCTACAGGCTGCAGCCCCAAGGGGGCTGGGCAAATGAGGGAGAACCAGAGGAGACAGTGCAATGTCTCTTGAGTCGCAAACAAACAGGGGGTCAATGTTGGGGGATCTGCTTATTAAATTATTATTTTATTCCTGAAACTGACAAAAAAACAGAAAAGATTTGTTCATTTTAATGAACGAGATTCAAAGAACCACGTTACTAAAATAATCTGATTTTGCCATCACTAGTACTCAAGTACTGTTCAAATCAGGTACTTTTACTTAAGTCATATTGGAATTGGTGACTTGTAACTTGTAATGGAGTAAGTTTTGCAGTATCTATATGTATCTATATTTTTACTATATACGATTTTCAGATACTTTATTTCTAACAATACAGACGTTAATGCAGTTCGAAGAATTGTTTGATACCCCAAAAGGCCAGAACACTGCTCTCTATCAGCAACATAAATACATGGCACCTGATTGAGTTTGTAAATAATTTAGCTCACTCTGCTGCATTGTGTTTCCACCATGTCCAGTTCTGCATCACAAAAGATCAATCTTTCAGCAGCATGGGACATTGGGGCAGTGTAGACTGCAGGCTCTAAATTCAGGACGTGGAGGCATTGCAGACTGCAGACTCTAGGCCTGTCCACACCTGGTACACCAGAATACAGCACTGTATTAGATAGTGTGCTGGAAACACCTGCATAACAATGCAGGATAATTAATTTAAAACTCAAATTCTACAAAAAAAGACTCTTCCTGGCTAATTTATTTTTAATTACAAGCATTAAGTGCAAAATATTCGCAAAAACAATGACCACATTGAGTCTGCAATTCTCAAAAAACAATATAAAAGGATATCTCAAATATTCATAAATGTTATGTTTGTAAGAAGTTAAACAATTTGAGCCAACCTATATGGAAATGCTCGGCTCTCTAATCCATTTCATGTGAAAATGAAGTCACACCTCGTAAGATGTGAAATGAGCTTTAAACACTGTAAATCCTGCAGCACTGCTTCATATCAGAATTAGGTATATGAATGTTTTATGAAGTGTAGGGACCATTCAAATAAATTGCTTCCAATCACACCCAATCCTAAAGACACCAAAGATAGCATGAAATGTGTTATATTTCAGAACGCTTGAACATTTGTGTAGGAATCAATAAAAAGATCTACTTAATTGAACTATTCACTTTGGAGCAGCTTTCTTCGCAAACACCCAAAACCGCAAGACACATTAAACGCACACTAATGCGTAGCGTATATTTTCACCAGTTTGAAGCCTATAGCACTTTTGCTGCCAGCACCCACAGCCTCAGAACAATCAAGTAAATTCAGCGTTGAAGAAGCTGGTGTGTGGTCTAACAATCTCCTGTATTCTTCTTTACACAGACTCAGAAAATGCCTGCCTCCCTTCAATAGCTCCATAGTACTTCACAACAGCTAGAGAGCAAGCTGAGATATTGTAGCTTTTGTAAGGAACAATCCCGCTTTTCCTTTTCAGGCTCTTCCGCATGCCACAGTCGGTGGAAACTGGTGCTCAGTCTTTCCAGTGAAGGCTTTTTAACCTGTGAAAATGCTCCTAGTTCTGAGGCAGTCAAATAAAGGCTGCATCAATTCCAGTGAGGCAAATTGTTCACAATGTGATATTTAACATGCCAAAATTAATGCTAACTAAGCTAAAGTGTCTTTCTCTGAATACACCATTAGACTCGATTAGTGGTAGTAATATTACGGCTGGGTCTGTACAGGGGTAGACAAATTAGTAGGCCAGAAACAGTTGCAACCATAATATCAATGTTGCATTCATAGTTGCCTGAAAGACAAACACTTGAAACAGGAAACTACTCTATGTCCTTCCTATTTTGTTTCTTTCAATCTGAATCAAAGAAGTGCAACCACTATTGTTGGTCTATCACAGCTCCCCAGTCTCCATTTAGAGTCAGAACTTGAAGTGAAAATGAAATCTAGGTTTGAATGAATGTGCCTGTCCCTGAAAGGGTGTATTTTGACCTCAGAGACAGTTTTTCTATCACAGGTTGCAGATCTACTACAATATACACTACTAATAAACGTTTACAATCGTTTACCAAAAGTAAACCGAAAGACGCTTTGACCTTCGTCATCTCCGCTAGGCGTTTTTGTCGAGGAAAGGCACGGTCACGTGACAAAAAAATAAAAAACGTCATCGTCACAGTTCACAACGGCGCTTTCCAGTGTTTTCCAATTTATCCACTTTGGCCGTTTTCAAAAAGCTACATTTGACTAAAAACACCAACTCTGTGTGGATGGAAGGCCAAAGTAGAGAAAGAAATATGGGTTTTTATGGGCCAAAGACTAAATGGTGAGACTCCAATTACTTTATATATTTCTCTTTGATGCAGACTGCCTCAATATGGTGGCTCAATATGGTATGCAACACTTTTATGGAACCTGCCACAAGCTGAACAATTTATGGGCACCGAGGATGTAGTCAAGGAACTGTTAGTATAAACATTGATAATACATAGTCAATTAAGCAAAATACAATGCATTGCAGCATGATTTAGACAATCAGCTTACAGGTTTAGATACTTTATCGGGCATGAATACAAAAGGGAGTACACTAACCAGGCCAAATACACAAACTATGTATTTTGTGTAACACAACAGGCCATAATATGCAATGGTGGACAGTAACTGTAATGTAACAATAAATGTAATTTGTTACTGTACTTAAGTAACTTTTTTACATATCTGTACTTTACCAAAGTATTTCCATTCGGGGAGACTTTTACTTTAAATTCACTACATTTTAAAGGCAACTACAGGTTGTGAAATCAGTTGTTCCTTTTTGTTTATGAGTGGATAAAAACTTAACTTGTCAGCAAGCCATCAATCAGAGTCGAGCGCGTGCTTTGTTTTGAACTTGTTTTCATTGATGGTATCTATTTATCACCAACATACAGTTCAGTGTCAGTGAAACAGCAAGCAGAACATTTTGAGAGGAATAAATGATAAAAAAAACATTTTTATAGTAGTTTTGGGCTCATGATCATTTTAATAAATATGAATCAGTGTTTGGCTCTTATAAAACCTTTTTACATTAACTGAGTTGATTAAGCAATATAGCCCTCATAAATCATAGTGCTGTGGATACATAGTGCACATTTGACACTTTAACTTAAGTACATGGATTGTGTACTTCGTCCAAAACTGATAATATGCTCCATGACCAGAGATCAGGAATGGGCTATGTCTTTGCTGCTTTTTAGCTTAGCTAATCAGACTTCCAGACTTGGAGCTTTTAATAGCCCCATATGCTAGTTCATGAATTTATCATTTGTCCATCATTGCTGTCCAAGTGAGTAAGAACATTTAACTTTTTGAGATATATAAAAAATGTAAATATACATATTTACATATATTTATTTATATTTTCTCATTTTATTTTTACTTGAAACTCTACTTGGATCTTTTACAGTGAGCAACTGCAACCAGACAATTTCCCTATGGGATCAATAAAGCATTCTGATTCTGATTGATACACAGTAAGAGTGGAAACAATGAAGGGAAATGCCTCTTTGGAAACAGTTGGTTAAGGCGATATATACGACTAAGTGGGAGTAAGGAAAACGAGTTCAGGGAAATCCGATTGCATAGA
Source organism: Silurus glanis (assembly GCA_014706435.1). Taxonomy (NCBI): domain Eukaryota; kingdom Metazoa; phylum Chordata; class Actinopteri; order Siluriformes; family Siluridae; genus Silurus; species Silurus glanis. The sequence goes on along the minus strand of JAAIIK010000068.1, from coordinate 4,273,438 downwards.
GATTTGGGTGAGCAGATACATAGATAAAAATATAAAAAAAGAAAACACTATGCTTTGTCTTCCCTACCCGTATTATAATGAAGCACACAAATGATTCATTTCGCATTAAATTACTGCAGACAATTAAAAGGCTGCCAACAACAATTCTTGGAGAACTCAACCACAAAGATAATAGCTTCAAAGTGCTTTAGCTCAAACAAACATATGGAAAAGTTACAAGAACATTCTTAAAATGTCAAGAAAAGCAACCGGAATTCCACTGGGATTCGAGCTCTGTAACCAACTTTAGCAACAGCACACTGGGGGGCTGAGCACTGCAGGATTACAATAACAACAAAAAGACACAGCACTTTCAAAATATAGTCACAGTTCTAGTTGAATGAACTGTCACAAGTCAGCTGTAATCCAACACCTCAGACTAGAAATTAGTAAAGAGGAATTGAACTGTAATTCAGTTAATGCATGTTTTCGTTTACTGTGGGATCGTGTAATGTAATGTAGGACAGAAGTGAAATCTATTACTCTCTATGTACAGGAAATGTAAATCTGCTCCTTGAATCAAATACAATACAAAAAAAGTCCAGTTCAATCCAGTTGGAATCAATCTGCAACCCAGGCCACATTTGATATAATAGAGTTTACACATACTATTTGCACTGTATATCGCTGAATAAAGGAAACATAATCCAGATTTGACCGGACTTGACCTAATCATATTTTCATTATGGACAGTATTTAAAATCCTATTATGTTATGTGGTGTATAAAATTCTGATCAGCAGTGGTGGAAAGTAACGAAGTAATTTGTAACTGTATTTAAGAAACTTTTTCGCATATCTGTACATTTTGAAGTATTTCCATTTAGGGAAATTTTAACTTTACTACATTGCAATTGCAATAGCTTACATTTTACTTAAATACATTTTATGAAATCAGTCGTTCCTTTTTATTTATGAGGATAAAAACTTGTGTTGTCTGTCACGCAGCAAGTTTAACAGCAAGCAGAACATTTTGAGAGGAAAAAATGATGGAAGAAACTCCTGACTCGAACTCGCCACAACACCCGTGGCCTTATTTGATCATTCCAATCAGTGTTTGACTCATTAATATCACTCTATTAATAGATCAGTGTGCTGAGAGTCACATTAGAGTCTTTTCACATAAACTGAGCAACTTGATTAAGCAAGAGTCTTGTGAAAACAATTATATTAGGAACATTATAGCCATAATAAATCATAGTATTTTGGATACTTTAGTACATTTGAAGGTGAATTCTTTTGCACTTTTACTCAAGTGAAAGTTTAAAGCAAGCAATTTTTTTTTTTTACTGAAATAATATTTTACAGAGTGTATCTCTATTGTAACTCAACTACATGGTTTGTGTACTTTGTATACCACTGCTGATCAGTTTCAGTTAACCATAAATTTGTATCCATACTGCAAAAGGGAAATATATATATAAAAATGTCTTTGAAAGAGGGTCCAATATATTGGGGATTGAACAATCTGTCTTATTTGTTTCAAGAGAAACAGTGGCAATGCATGCAGATCTAGTTCTTTAGGTGAAAAAGAATGTAAATGCAAGATGTGATCAGAATATCAGCAAGAACAATTACACAGACAGTAATATAATAGTTTTTCAGTGGTGTAAGAAACACACAGATTTGTATACAGAGATGAGTAAAAAAAGGCGATGTGGTTAAATGAGTCATGGTACCATACCAGGGTACCATCTGTGGCATATACCAAGAAAATGGAACAATCTTAACTGATAGATCCCTACAGTTAAAGGGTCTATCTGACCAGAAATGCAATTCCAAAGCAAACAGGTAAAAAATTATGCCAGTTTTTTTTTTTTACTCTATACTAAGAAATAGCATTCACAGTGTCCTCAGTGAATGGTTTAATAAGAATAAAATTGATGTAAATCAAATCTGAATTGATCATATTTGGACTGACAATGTGAAACATTGCTCACAGGCCATAATTAAAACAAATAAATAAACACATGAATGTATTCTTGTGATTATTGTTGGCTGAAAACCTTATTATACTGTAAATTGGAATTTTTCTACCAGAAATAATAAGAAAATAAATCATATATGTTGTCCTACCTTGAGTTTCTTCACATTAATACAGGGGTCATTAGAAAAACTCTCAGTGTCTGCTATCTGGATATCTGCCTTCTCAAGCTCATTGGTCAAATCATTCCGCACCTGCAAGAGACACAGAGAGGGAGAGAGTAAGGGGAGAGAGAGAGAGAGAGAGATATATGTTAGTAAATGAGGAATGGCATACAGTAAACCAGCCAAAACCAATCTCCTTGATTTATGCCTCAGTTCACTCTAATCTCCAGTGGGTCTGACACCAGAGACACGCTGTCCACATCCACAACCGCCTGATATCTATGAGGCCTGTTCTCTAGTGGTCTGCTGTTCCCCCACTGGGCTTTGGACATGGCTGGGCACTGCCTCCATCACCCCCCACAGCCATGATTTTATTTCTGCCAATGAACAGTTATGAAAAACGGGCTAAAAGGAATCCATTCTGTTTTGTATGTATCATGTAACCTTGAAAAGTGCAAGCAAGCATTTTTCTCCATACCCCCCTGTCCTCTACATCTGGCTCATTCAACCCAACATCCCAATGTCTTTCCTCACCACATCCATAAACCGCCTCCTTGGCCTTCCTCTTTTCCTCCATTCCTGGTAGCTCCATCCTCGGCATTCTCCTACCGATATACCCCATGTCCCTCCTCTGCACATGTCCAAACCATCTCGCCTCCCTCACCTTGTCTCCAAAACGTCCTACATGCGCTGTCCCTCTAATAAACTCATTTCTAATCCTGTCCATCGTCGTCACTCCTATCTTCAGCTCTGCTACCTCCAGCTCCACCTCCTGTCTTTTACTCAATGCCACTGTCTCTAAACCATACAACATCGCAGGTCTCACCACAGTCCTATAAACTTTCCCTTTCACTCTTGCAAACACCTTTTCTATCACAAATCACTCCTGCTATCACTCTTCTCCACCCACTCCACCCTGCCTGCACTCTTTTCTTCACTTCTCTAACAGACTCTCCATTACTTTGCACTGTTGACCCCAGTTACCTGAACTCCTCCATCTTCTCCACCTCTTCTCCCTGCAACCACACCACTCCATTGCCCTCCCTCTCAATCACACACATGTACTCTGTCTTTCTTCTACTGACTTTCATTCCCCTTCTTTCCAGCACGTACCTCCACCTCTCCAGGCTCTTCTCAACCTCTTCTCTACTCTCACCACAAGCCACAATATCATCCGCAAACATCATAGTCCATGGAGACTCCTGTCTGACCTTGTCCGTCAACCTGTCCATCACCACTGCAAACAGGAAAGGGCTCAGAGCCGATTCTTAATGCAGTCCAACCTCCACCTTGAACCAGTCTGTCGTTCTTTCTGCACACTTTACTGCTGTCACACTTTCCTCATACATGTGGTCACAGATGGTCACCTCTTCTCTCAGCCTGGCTTCCACTACTCTTTCCCATAACTTCATGGTGTGACTGATCAACTTAATTCCCCTGTAGTTACTGCAGGTCTGCACATCTCCCTTATTCTGAAAGATCGGTACCAGCACACTCCTTCTCCATTCCTCAGGCATCCTTCACCTTTCAAATTCCTGTTTAACAACCTTGTTAAAAACTCCACTGCCATTTCTTCTAAACATCTCCATGCTTCTACCGGTATGTCATCTGGTCCAACCGACTTTCCACTCTTCATCCTTTTAATCGCTGCTCTCACTTCCTCCTTACTAATTCTATCCACTTTCTGCTTCACCATCTCCACACTATCCAACTCTCTCTCTCTCTCTCTCTCTCTCTCATTTTTCTCGTTCATCAGTTGTTCAAAATACTCCCTCCATCTTCTTAACACACTCTCCTCACTAGTCAACACATTTCCATCTCCATCCTTTATTGCTCTAACTTGCAACACATCCTACCCAGCTCGGTCCCTCTGCCTGGCCAATCGCTTCAAATTCTTTTCTCCTTCCTTAGCGTCAATGAATCTCACACTACAGTCTTCCTTCTTCAGTTTCCACCATATTATTCTTCTTTCAGTCCTCACTCTCCTCCTCTTCTTCTTCACCTCCAAAACCATCCTACAGACCACCATCCGATGCTGTCTAGCTACACTGTCCCCTGCCAACACCTTACAGTCTCCAATCTCCTTCAGGTTGCAGCTCCTAAATAGTTTGTTTGTATATATATATATATATATATATATATATATATATATAAAATATATATGGACACTATATCGACTAAAGTAATGGGACACTTAAACTTTCATGCCATATGTGGTTCTTTCCCAAACTGTTAACACAAAGCTGGAGGCACGCAACATTATAGGATGCCTTTGGATGCGGTATAATAAAATGCTGCATTCACTTGAACTTGGAAACCCAAACATGTTCCAACATGACAATGCCCCTGTGAACAAAGCAAAGAACAAAGAACAAAGAACAAAGAAGATATGGTTTACATGTTTTGGAGTGGAAGATCTTGAGTGGCCTGCTATAGAGCTCTGATCTCATCTCTACTGAAACCTCTGGTATGAATGTGAATGCAGACTGCACTTCAGGCCTCCTCACCTCACCTACATCAGTACTAACACCCTTGTGGCTGATGAACACGAATGTCCACAAGCACACTCCAATATACAGTATGTATATATATCTTTTCAGGGCAGAAATGTGAGAGAAATGAGAGAAGTTCAATTCAACAGACATTCTTGTGATAAATGGGTCGCAAATATTGCCCTAATAGGCAACTTCACACTGGACATCAGACATTGCATCAGAGGATTGAATTAAGATTGATCACTGGGCCTTGTTCTTCTTCTGCTCTGGATGGCATCCATAATATTTAGTGGTTTTACAGAGCACTAAAGTAGCAGAGAGAAAGAGAGAGAGAAAGAGAGAGAAAGATAGAGAGAGAGAGAGAGAGAGAGAGAGAGAGAGAGAGAGAGAGAGAGAAGTAAAAGCATGCTAACTTGAAAGATGGACTGTGAAAGGTCCTTCTTAGGCTTGAACTAAAAAGAACAAGGGAAGCAGTAATTACAAGTTGGAGTTCATGCACTGTCAGAAAAATGCTTCATGCTTCAGCTACCAGGGACAAACTGTCCACAGTAATATACATATAAATGAAGATAAAAGTCAATAATCGGCAGGATAAACTGCAATAAACTGCTACTGCAGTGTCTGCTAAGTGCTAAATGGTAGCAATAAACCAAGCGCATAACACATTTTGATAACCCAACTCAAAGAAGACTATATATATTTATTTCAAATATAGTCTCTATATTTGAAATAAATGGATGTCATGGTACATAACTAATACTGTATAATAATACAAATGTACACAGATCAGACATAACTTTTTGACCCTTTTGCTGGCAAAACAGTCCCGACCAATAACTTCTTCAGCAATTTGAGCTACAGGAGCTCATCTGTTGGTTTGGACCAGACGGACCAGCCTTTCGCTCCACAGGTGCATCAATGAGCCTCGGCCTCCAGTGACCCTGTCGCTGATTCAACACTGTTCCTTTCTTGGAGCACTTTTGATAGATACTGACCACTGCAGACCAGGAACATCCCACAAGAGCTGCAGTTTTGGAGATGCTCTGACCCAGTCGTCTAGCATCACAATTTGTCCCTTGTCAAACTCGCTCAAATCCTTACACTTACCCATTTTCCCTGCTTCCCTGCTTTGAGGACAAAATGTTCACTTGCTGCCTAATAAATATATCCATCCACTAACAGGTGCCATGATGAAAAGATAATCAGTGTTATTCAATTACTGGTCATAATGTTATGCTTGGTCAGTGTATGTAGAATTTGAAATAATGATAATTTTGAATGTGAACTGAAGTTTTAGATAAAACGAAGATACAATGCTTACATAACCACTTCAGGACATTTGAGATAAGTCTTATTACATCCCGTGCCACACTTTATAAAGACTCTTTCTGCCAGTTGGCAATCTGATGTCAATTGATATAGATTACTGCTAATGGAGTGACCCAATAATGATAAGCTAATGAATGTGTCCAAGTTTGGCAGAATTGCGGAAGTTACTGCAGGATCAAATTTTTTATATACTTATACACTTATACACATACTCACTTTGCCATTATGTCACTTAGCATGAAGCCCTAACAAATCCTGGGAGGTATTATAACACAAGTACATTTGCTGAATCGTGTCAAAATAGCTCAGTTGGCAGAGTGTTGGACTGAAAATCTAAATGTCTCTGGTTCAATCCTGTGTTTTGGCAAAGGGATACCCCTTTCTGGGAAGGTGGTAGCTCTTATGTTTAAGGCTCCGGGTTACTGATCGGAAGATTGTAATTTGCTGTTCTCGGGGCCCCTAAGCAAGGCTATTAACCCTCAGTGCTCCAGCGGGGCTGTATCATGTATGACCCCAGTTTACTAATATTGCTGGGACATGTGAAGTAAGAATTTCACTGTGCTGTAAAGTACATCTGACAAGTAAAAAGCATCATCTTTCTACATTCCTTTTGGTAGATTTCTTTATCCAAAGCAACTTACAATGATCTAATTTATACAACTGAGTAGTTGAGGGTCAAGGGCTCAGTCTGGGTCTATCTGGGTCTTGTTTAGATTTAAAGTAATGACCTTCTAATTCAGTAGTTCAGTGACTTAACCACTAAGCTGCCACTGATTCCAGCACTTGGTGCTCAAATCATGTCTGAAACAGGTTCACCGATGTAACACCGATGTGACTCTCATACTCTTTCTCTAAGTAATAATTATTATCTTTTTGCCAGGTGATCCAGACCTAAATACACTGTTCCGATGTAGGGGGCATAGTGGTAGTCTTAGATCAATACGAAATATCCAGGTCATCCAGGTGACACTATGTGTACCAGTCTATGTATGTACTGTATATTAGGGGTGTAAAGGTACACAAAATTCACGGTTATGTACTTACTGTACCTCAGTTTTTAAGTCACGGTTTGGCTCAGTTTTGGTATGGTTGGGGGGGATACAATGCAAAACATAAAATTGCTTGTCGTTTTTTATTAACGCAGTTCATTATTATTAACATTTGTGAACATAAGCAGTATCTGCTTGGTTAAATGATATATGTAATTAATTCCTTTTATCCTTCATTCATTCTCTCCCTCGATAAGTGGAATTGCCTGGATTTTCTCCTTTTATGAGAAATTCTTCAAGCTGTAGCATGGGCAATGGCAGGAAGTGGCACGATTTCGCGACTTCCATTGCGCAAGCGCAAAACAATGCACTACAAGTCGTATTTCGGCGCAATACAAATCTTATTGCCGGTACGGAGTGAATAGCCACAGTGACACTGCGCTAACTCTAGTTTCTTTTTTATACCCCTGGCATTGTTGTGTATGTTTTCAAGTTTAATAATATTTTAAAAATGCGCTTAAAGTATGAGGCGGAGACTAAACAAACTTGCGGCCCCTCACTTAATACATTCGTCAGGGAACTCAGATTTTAACTATGTTCCGCAAAACAGAATTTAATAGGTACACGTGTGCACTGAACCAAAAGCCCTCTACGAATACATGTACCGTTACACCCCTAATGCAGACAAAACATGCAGAGGAGGTTAATCAACAATAGCGATTATAGGTGTGTTTGCAGTATCTGGAAACTCAAGACTCCATAACAGTAAGCTCAAAGCAAAGAAGTGTGAGATGAGTAAAATAAATTATCACTCAAATGTTGAACGGCGAAATGGCTCTAAAGGATTATGAGATTTGAGTCGAAAGCTGGGAGCGATGAGAGCATGATGTGATGAAATTTATAATGCATTTCGCCAGCGGCCTGTCAGGTGAACGCAGTCTGAAGAGGGTAAACAGGAAGCAGCATGACTCAGTACATTGAACCGAGGTGAAGTGTTGGGGATCAGCTGGTGCTACAGGCTAGTTTGCTATGTGACAGCTGCGTGTCATTTCCTTGCAGTTAGATGAACAAATGCAGCAGGCCATCTTTACCGTTACATAAATTACATTACACTTTGAGAAAAAGTAGTAGTAGTAGTAGTAGTAGTAGTAGTAGTAGTAGTAGTAGTAGTAGT